>CAKOAT010167377.1:160413-291517 GCA_932364175.1 Eruca vesicaria subsp. sativa
TCCTCACTTCGAAGCTTGCAGATCCTCCCATCTTCGCCGCATACACTCTCCATCCACACGCTGCTCCCCTACAGTGTAGTACCATTTTGCCTGGCTCTGACTTCTTGATGAGGAACCTAAACTTGTTTGTGATTGCATGTAGGGTCATATGGAGCTTGAAGGCTTCCCTGCTCTCAAATATCTTCCCCACAAAAAGCTCCCCTTTTGGCTCATCTGCCACACGTCCTGAAAATCACAAACAAAATCGTATTTATTGCACCGTACTGTATGACGGGTAAACTTTTAAATTTCAGTAAATATTTTAGTTTCCTGGTACATCATAGTTTAATCGCAAAATAAATACGTTCCATGTCTTATTGTTTTTATACCTCCGACTTCAATACCACAAAAAGGCAGCCTGGTAGTATCCTTTCCTTTGACGACCTTTCCATAACATTTGCTACCCCCCGCCTCGTCAAACTCTTGACTCAAGTTTCGCATCCACGCCAATGAAACGTCATCCTCAGCATCAGGCTCGTCAACTCCCAGTGCTAGGGACAGTTGTGTCGCTGAGCCAGTACCTGATAATGCATATGTTATCCCTTAACTTTTGCCTTAACTGTTAACTAATTATTTAACATAAAATATTTATTAAAACATTAAGATTATTACTCATGTTCGACGCATTCCCTCCAGTCATCAGTTGCTCTCCAAATTGGAAATTTGAAGAAGCTCCAATTTGAAATGGTCTCTCCACCGACACATCACTCATCATTACTCCCTTACCCTTGTCCCGTATTATCTCCTCCACTTCATTACCTTCTGCCCCTATTAATTAGTAGTCACACCTTCCGATTACATAAAACTATCTCCTTCACGTATAATTTGAGTTTTTCCTCTAAAAAAATAGTATTACCTAACGCGAAGGTGATTTCCTCAGTTTGAACTTCCGCGTTGGTTTCCTCTGCTTCTCTTATAGCAGCCCCTGTTATTATTTCCCCCGCCTGGTTAAGAGGGATGCCAGAAGAACCCTCTGACGATTCTAGGTTCACTGTCATCGTCGGGTCTAGCTGGAGATCATTTGGTCCACACCCAAGGGCGGTTTGCTCCAGTATGCTCATTTCATCAGCCATGCATATTCCCCTTAATATTTCCCCGTACACAACCATGTACCCTCTCGCAGTAAGATCTACAAACATAAACCACAACAAATTTCTCAATTAATACATGTCTACCCTAGTTTTTCCACTGACATCGCCCAGTAAATAATATATTTACCCGACAACTGCGTCGTTAACTGCTAAATTATTATTTTACTGGAATGACTACTTTACGAGATACCTTCTTTTCCGATACAAAAAAACTTTTACAGAAAAATATTTCTTTTGCGGGTAAAGGTTATTTTACCTTCGATACTAACTAACCCGCGCGCGGGTGTTCGTTGCTCTGAAGCTGTCAATCCATCTTCCACCTCCCTCTGCCTCCGGTAGTTGTAGACATCCTCTCCACCCAATGTGACATACAGCTCCTGCCACACATTGTCAACCCTAACAGCCATGAACACAGCCACGTCTTCGTCCTCATTTATTTCGATGGGTGGTGCTGAGTATTCCTCAGGCTCTTTTTCAAGGTCTGGGTAGTGGTAAGTCAGCAACACAGGGGCGTTGACTCCATACAGTGGGTCTACGTTGAACTTTTCCCTCACCATACCAACAAGTGAGATGTAACTCTCGTTCTCCTTAAGCTCGACGTCAGCTACTATCATGGTTTTATCCACGTTGAACCTCCATGCGCCTTGAGCGCCTCGTTCCCAGTCCCCAACAACGACACGAACTTGGTGCCTCATCTTCCAAACCTGTTACGGTGTAACATNTACAGTGGGTCTACGTTGAACTTTTCCCTCACCATACCAACAAGTGAGATGTAACTCTCGTTCTCCTTAAGCTCGACGTCAGCTACTATCATGGTTTTATCCACGTTGAACCTCCATGCGCCTTGAGCGCCTCGTTCCCAGTCCCCAACAACGACACGAACTTGGTGCCTCATCTTCCAAACCTGTTACGGTGTAACATAACAATTATCAGTAACTCAAAACTTTTAAGGATATAGAACAACCTTTCCTTGGTGGGAAATATAGACAAAGCTTACAACTTACACTACGAGAAAAAACGATTTCTGTCTCTTGAGTTTATCTTCTACAAACACCAAATCACAGCTTTCGTTCTCCCTCTTTCTCCCACAGTTTTTTTTGGTTCTGAAAACTAAAGTGTTACCCAACTCAACCTTCTTTTATCTTCAAATTAGTATGGTATTACGTACACTAAACTTTTCCATGGTAGCTTAGGATGTTGCGCTTAAACAGAAATCACGGATAACCGAGGAAACGTGTTTTAATTGCACACAAGTCGTCCTAGGTTTCAGAGTAGGGTAGGCATCTATTAGAATCGGCGTGGATATCTTGTGTCAGTCGACTGACACAAGCGCCGAAGATCCAATCTTTCCTGCGAGGTTAGTTCCGTCTTTTTGCCATGGTTAGGGTATGTCTCGGGCCCTATATGTCAATCAATGGGCACTTCGCCAATTTGGGCCTCTATTTGGGGCAATACACTAAATCACTCTTTTTTTTTTTGGTCGGAAGAGGAATATGAATCTCGTCGTCCTGAGACGGATTTGGGTATTTGGAGATTTGAAAAGTCAACGAGGTAAATGTGGACTTTGACAAATCTCTGACTTCCACGTGAAATAAAAAAATTATTTATTTATTTCATTTTTTGTATTAACTAAAACTAATTCAATCAGTAAAAAAACATACAATAGATAGTTGGCTAAAAACATACAAATGAGATTAAAATTTATAAGCACAATTTGAATTCTACGTTGACAAATTTTGTTTTTTTTAGAATTCTACAATATGTAGTCTAATGGTTTGACTTTGTGCTAATACTGTCTATAAATGTAGTTTCTTAAGTTTATGTACATTAAAAGACAAATAACACCTTCCAACTCTTGATTCACATAGTTGACTGGCCGACACTGCCGAAAAACACAAAACTTCTCACCTTTGTGGAACTAGACCATAATCGTAGATGATCTTAATTAAAACCATACAATGAAATGAACATAGCAGTATGAAAAAAAAACACATGGGAGTATAAATGTTCCCCCGTTTATTTACATCATAATAGCGTAAAAGGAACAATTTAAATGAACACGGCTATGATTTATTTTCCGTGTTTAAAATAATACAACAAAGATACAGACATACCAAGACCGGTAAGTTAGGAACTGTAGATGTGTGTGTTGGATTTTATTTCACAATGAAGAACGTTTAGAATCAAAGGAACTGCTTCTACTAAAACGTCGTGAAGCAGTGGAAACAAACTCGGGATCAATCACAGTTCCCTGAACTTGTTGTCTCCGTCTTCTCCGTCCCAACAAGCTTACCCTGCCATGTCCTTGTGCCACCGGATCTGTCGCAGGAACATTTTCAGGAACTGGCATCTCCAAGGAGTGTCCCGAGATGCACAATGATCCTGACTCGTCTTGTTGCCAATACACTTCAACCATTATTCCCCTCGGATTCTCCTCAGTTTCGGTTCCTGGTATACCAACAAATCTTGCCCCAACTGGTATCTGTAGATTGGATATATTGCATCAGCTCAAGTTTCTGTCGAATAGATATAAGTGTATGAGATGTGTAAGTTTATTTACCTCGACAGATGAGCCAGATGTTAGTTCAAGAGTGACCATTGTTCCATCAAGAGCTGCGCTTTCGAGTTCAGCTTTTCTTGCTATGTTCAAGAAGACTTCTTCAAGAGTTGCGAGACCAAGTTGGATGTCTGAGATTCCAAACTCGGTTTCTCTGTCTTGCAGCTCACCGAAAAATTTCTGTTTCATTTTTAAAGAAAGCAAAGAAGCTTAGGTCCATTGTAGGCATGACTGGAGCTAGATATACCTCAATGAAACATTCGTCTAGGTCCCCAAAATTTTGAAGATTTTTTAAATATATATAAGCCCCAAAATTATGAAATATATATATATATATATATATATATTTTACTATAATTTTTAAAAAATGTTTTAAGTCTCAAAAATCTCAGATTTGACTTAATAGTAGGTAGTATTTCTATAAATGATAACTTGTGTATATGCTTACAGCCAAAAGATGTTCTTTCTCATGCGGTATAACAAAAGTCATGAAGGCCTTGTTTTCTTCTACTGGTTTGACATTGAGATGCTACAAGAAATATATCACAGCTCAGAGTGCATCAGAATAAGTTAACAACATTATTATAGGTTGGCTATAAGAGACTCACATGTTTAAAGAACTTCTTTACTGGCTCGTGTGAGTTCGCAGCACTAGTTTCACCATTGTTGCTGTTTTCTTCGTTGTTGCTCTCAGCGAAGCTAATGTTAGCAATGAAACCTGTGCCAAAGCGAGATTTCAACCTGATGGAGGTTCCAATGCAACGAAGCCTACCCTTAGCCATTATCCCTATTCGATCACTTAAAATATCAGCTTCCTCCATCGAATGTGTAGTTAGAATTATGGCGCGATCTTTCTTGGTTTCTTGTATAATATCCCACACATGTCTCCTTGTGATCGGGTCCATACCTGTAGTCTGCAGTCCATGTATGATGAAAAGGTAGTTGAGGTTGGATAAATATACACATAAAACAGAATAAATGTAACATGTAGTCTAGATAAGAAGTAACAAACCGGCTCGTCTAGGAAGACAAGCTTGGGATCGCCAATGAGTGAAACTGCAACACTGAGTCGGCGTTTCATTCCTCCACTGTAACTTCCTGCCCTGATTTTCCCTGCTTCTGTCAGTTTTACCTCTGCCAGTGACTTCTCAACCATCTGCATGACGCGAGAGAAGTGCTTTAAGCCAAAAATTAAAGAGGCAGAGAAGGTTAAAGAAACCAACCATTTGGATAACATACCGGATTGATTGATGCAGGTGTCAACCCTTTGATGCTAGCAAAGAGACGGAGATGTTCTTCACCAGACAAAGCATCCCAAAGTATATCAAACTGTGGAAACAATGAGAATTTCATGAATAAGCATAAAATAGTTGTAGCAACAAGAAGAAAATGGCTCACCTGAGGACAAACTCCTATCATTTTACGGATATTGGACATACCAACAGAGCTTCTTACAGAGTTCCCATAAACCAATGCTGTTGAAGCCAATCAGAGAGACTTTAGTATGGTGAAATATGTAAGACAATAGCTTCGAGGAAACAGAAACAAGAAGATGTGCAAGTTTCTTACCATCACCACCAGTGACTGGATTGATGCCTGTCAAACAATTAATAGTAGTTGTTTTCCCTGCGCCATTGGGTCCAAGAAGACAGAACAGTTGCTCTTTGGCAATATTCATCCACAACCCCTGATTACATCACATGAATTAATTACTCTACCATCCTAATTTGCAACCTACCAACACACCAAATTTCTTTAATATATATTTTAATGAATGAGGTTTTGGACCCAAAGACATGTATTAATGCATATATCTCTAGGGTGAGGCTTGACCATGTTAAGTTAACTCTTTAGGAAGGCAGACCTCTCAAAAACAAAGCAAATAGAACCTATGACCACCTTAGACTTCTACTAGACGATCAAAGTATTAGGGACAAAAGTATCACATCGGAAGTTAAAAAGGATTCTATCCAGTATATAAGATAGACGGATCAATCTACTTATCACCAATTGGTAATCCATTTATCACCAATTGGTTTTAGGTTGGAAGTCCATCTAGCTTGCGTATTAGGGACAAATGTCCCACATCGAAAGTTAACAAGGATTATATCTAGTATATAAAATAGATAGACCAATCCATTTATCACCAATTGGTTTTAGGTTGGAAGCCCATCTAACTTAATACAAAGAGTTTTAGGTTAGTTCCACGGTGATAAGATCAGTTTTTCACTTTGTGTTTTCTTAGAAGTACCTTCAGAGCATGATAAGGGGAAGTTTTCTTGCATTTGCAGCAGCATCCAAACTTCGTCGTCCCAGGATAAGTCTTTGCAAGACCACGTATTTGAACTGCAATGTTCGGATCCACTAAGCCCTCCAATGAGTTTTGTTTAACTAAAGCCTCCTCTTCAAGGACATCTTCGTCACATTACAGACTGGTAATATCCTAAGTAAATAGGAACTACTCCTGTTTTCATATTATATTTTTTTTTAATCAGTGCACTTATATAATATTTTCTCTTAAAATAATATTAAAATATAATACAATTTTAATCTTTTAATTCTAAATTAAATTAGTAAATATGTAATTGGTTACACAGATTTTGATAAAAATAAAAGTTACTTAAAAATATAAAAACATTTTCTATCATGAAATAACAAAAGTCATCTAAAACATCATTGACTACCGATTAGTCGATGCGACTAGTCACTAGTGATAGCCAAACCAACAGGGCCAGTTCATACCTGGCGAAGTTTGAGCTCTTTCTCAGTGATCAAAGAACTGAGTTGAATAACAAAACCAAACATGGCAATGGCAAGGAAGAAACTCGGTCCTTTTTTGCCCAACACAACAAGGGCTTCGATAGTCGGGTGTGGAAACTCCTTAAATCCGAAAACCCAGTTAAACTTTGGATCTGCAAAACGAATATGTGACATTGTTAAACACTTTTTTGTCACTTGTCAAGGTTGTTATGCAAAAGAAGATACATAAAACACATGCATAACACACCTCCTATTAAGGACCTAGCGATTTCGCGCTCAGCAGCAATTTGAAGAGGTATCTGGAACTTGAACGTGGGATCTTCGGACCTTCCTCGTTTCGTCTCTGGTGTTGAATTTGTTTGAACTCCGTAGCTGATCACTGTAGGGTTTCTTTCCTTAAAGTGCAAGGCTCCTGGAGTTTGCAAGGGATTCGCCATGAGCCACGCATCTACATCATCTGGAGTCGCGAAAGATCGAACCTGAATTCCACCACATAACACAAAAATGGTCAATACACACATTCGGATTCCACTAAAAGTCTATTGTGTGATCCGAGTCTGTACGTGGATTCGATCCCTAAGTGCTACATCACACTCTGAAATTTCAAAACCCTTTTCTTACCAAACACGTAAAGACAATATTTATCCTTCAAATTTCATAGAGTTCAATTCCCGTTCTCAACACATGACCAATATGAACTCGAAGTGATAAAAAGGATAAAATTTTTAGCAAGGTACCAAATATATCGTCAAATATTCAATATGATTCTACAAAATCTAGTAAGAGACAAGACATACTTTCTCCACTGGAATCGGTCTCCCTGGATTGTTGGCTCTAATAGCGTCAACAATGTCTCTCACTCGCCTGGTATGGTTTCCGCTCCATACGAAGTCGAAACAGGGGAGCTTAACGAAGAACTTGTCCTCGCAAGGCGGGATAGGCGGCGAGATCAGAGCCGTGGGATCGGTAACAGTCTTATGGGCAGTGGAGGAATCGAAGCTCTTCTCCATAATCTTCTGGATACAGAAGATGAGGAGGATGAAGAAGAAGGAAGAGAAGAGTTGAAGGAACATGGCTCGCTTGCTCCGCCATGAGAGAAGAAGGTTTTTCCAGAATAGAGCCGTGTACTGCTGCCAGAGAAGAGGCAAACCTCTCTGCAACGTCATACTCACCCGTTTTGGAAATTTTCTTCTACTGTATTTTGATTTAAGGAGACGAAAGTAGTTATAGTAACTGTACCCGTGGAGGTTGATAAAATTACGAATTAGCCACTCAAATAGTCAGATTTGCCTTGGAAACTACTTTTCAGACAAAACCGTGTCCTGATATATTAATTGCAGATTATTTATTTGCAATTAGAAAACAGAACAAAGAATGATGTTCGTGGGATTAAAGAAAACACACGATCGTAATATTCCATTTAAATTAATACTACTAGAGGAAAATATTACTATAACTAGGCTTTGACTGCTACAAACACCTTTTAAATTATTGGCTTTACTAATTCTTTGATTTTTGGTCGGACCGTGCATTACTTATTTTCCAAGTAACCGTGCCTATATCACACCGATGGTGTGCACGCATAATAAACTATATAACACAAAATTAAGAAAAATATATTATTCAGTGGCAAAAGTTTATTAAAACCAAAGTCGTGGGGATCACTCGTTCGCATTTTTTGAGAATTTATATTGATGTTCCATTGTTGATTTATTTTTTTTCGTTAGACAATACAACTACATACAGTTTATCTTCATTTATATCCATTTTGATAAAAAAATCGAAGTTTTACTATCAATCCGATTAATGGCCTAAGTAATTGGCGGTGAATTAAAGAAACAGAAGAAACAAAATAAGGGAAGCCTATCAATGGCCAATTCTAGTCCAGCCAGTTTCTTGACGCAGGCCAATGCCATACTTAGAAAAAACTTAACCTATCAGGTTCGGCGTTTTTGTTTCCGCTAGTATAAAGTTAAGTCCATAATTACATATACGAGTTTATTGTTTTCTTTGGGGGTGTGTGTTTTGCAGAAGCGCAACATATGGAGCAACGTTCGGCTCATCATGATCCCTTTCTACCTCTGCGTGGTTTTAGTTTGTATTCAAGCTCTGTTTGATTCACAGGTCAACAAGTCACTCGATAACCAATGTGGTTGTAAATGCATTCACAAAACCGGAGCCGAGAAATGCCAAATGGTCTGTGGTGTAGAATATTCTACTCGTGAGCAAGGAGTCTTTTGTGCCATCCCAAAGCCACAACCATGGCCTCCTTTGATTCTTATCCCGCTTCCTCGGTATGGTGCTGTTGATTCCAATCTCACTGATGTATCGTGCAAGCAAAGAAACAATTGCCCTGTAACTATACTTCTCACTGGGAGGAATCAATCTCTTGGCGCAAGTATGTATGCTTCTCTTTCTTTTGGTCTTCTTCAACATTGATACAACTCATAATGTTCATGTTTTCTCCAGCTTTGTCTAGAAATCTTCTCAGAAGATCCTTTGCAATGAACTACTCTGACCTCTTGTTTAGTTTGGCTGATAATGTATTGGTAAGTTCTCTCTGGTCTGTTGATATTTTGTTTGTTTGTTGTGTGAACATATCTCTCTGTTTTTTTTTTCTTTTCTTTTTTACTTTGAGATGGTGTTTTCAGGCTACAACATATAAAGGAAGTCCCACCAATTATCTTGATGCAGGAATTGTCTCAGATCGTTTCATATACAACCTTCAACCTCGGTGTACTCAAAACTCCAATTTTTCATTCTCAATTGGACAACCACCTCTTAATTTTACCAAAGGTATAAATGAAGAAATCATATCTCATCACATATGCATATATTTCAAGCTTGCTAAGAAGAATATTTGTTCTTATTACTTAAAGTTATCTTCTAAAGAAACACTATTTAAGTAGATTGACTATGTTTTTGTTTGGTGGAAACCAGAGACGAGATGCGTTCAAGGGTTGAACCTTTGGAGAAATAGCTCCAGAGAGATTAATAATGAGATTTTCAGAGGTTATTATAAAGGAAATCCTGAAGGGATGATAAATGAGTTTGTTGCAGGTTCTTATACTACTTATCTGTAACGATTGATTAGTATGCATGTGAGATTTTCTGAATGTTTTTTTAAATGCTTTGATTTTCCTTAGCATATGATCTCTTGGACACAAATAGGACTAACTTTAATGTGAATATCTGGTATAACGCAACGTACCTGGATGATTCAGGAAATAGACCTCCTAAATTGCTCCGAGTTCCACGCTTAGTTAATTTGGTAAGAAACTAAGTGATACGATACACTCAACATCATCCTTGTGTTCACCAGTTTCTTGATTGAACAAGATTATAAGACTCTTGCAAATCTGCAGGTGTCAAATGCTTATCTTCAGTATTTGAAAGTCCCAAGGACAAAGATAGTTTTTGAGTTTGTCAAAGAAATGCCTAAACCAGAAACTAAACTTCGTTTAGACATCGCTTCTCTGATTGGTGCAGTTTTCTTCACATGGGTTATTCTTCTTCTGTTCCCTGTAAGCTCATTTTAAGTGGACTGCTTCAGTGTCTAATTATATGATCATCTGTAAACCTTGAAAGCAATTTGCCAATTTTCTTTCTCAAAAGGTTATCAATAAGGGTATTATGCAGGTGATCTTGACGTCACTGGTGTATGAGAAACAACAGCGTCTAAGAATTATAATGAAAATGCACGGGTTAGGAGATGGTCCATATTGGATGATCTCCTACGCCTATTTTCTAGCCATATCCACGTTATACGTTATATGCTTAATGATATTTGGGTCAGCAATAGGTACTGAATCATTTCCATATCTATTCTAGAACAAGTTTTTTTTTTCTTTCAATGTGATTATTATAGCAGCTATAGTTTACTTGCAGGGCTGAAGTTCTTTCTGCTCAATGACTACAGCCTCCATTTTGTTTTCTATTTTCTCTACATAAATCTGCAAATCTCCATTGCCTTTTTAGCTTCCTCAGCATTTTCAAAGGTTGAGACAGCCTCAGGTACTGTAGTCACACTTTTTTTTTAGAAAACTGCTCATAAACATGTTAATACTAAAAAAGGAACACATTCTGTTTTAGTTGTTGCATACATATACGTGTTTGGATCTGGATTATTAGGCTGGTTTCTCTTCCAGTTTCTCATTGAAGAGCTATCATTTCCCAGTAAGCTATCAAGATCACTTACTTTCTCTTCCAGTTCACTTGTTTGTGTTTATTATTCTCACTATTAACCACAATGCTAATAGGACACTGGATTTTTGTCATGGAGCTGTATCCCGGCTTCTCTTTATTCCGGGGGTTGTATGAGTTCTCTCAGTATGCTTTTCAAGGGAACTTGACTGGGAGGGATGGAATGAAGTGGAAAGATTTAAGCAATAGTTCAATGGATGAAGTTTTCTACATCATTATAGTTGAATGGTTTTTCTTACTCATTTCAGCATACTATATGGATAAGATGTCTTCATCAGGAAAAGGTCTTTTGTTCTACTTGAAAAACCCTTTCGAGAAGTTTCTTTCTCCACAAAGTCCTAGCTTGCAAAATCAGGTCTCTGCAGTTTCCGTAGAAATGGATAAACTAGATGTCATTCAGGAGGTAGAAGTCACAATACATTCCATTGTTCTTTTGGTTCTTTAGTTGTTTTTCTGATTAAAACTTTGATTCAACCAGAGTGAAAAAGTTGAGAAACTGATGAGTGAGCGGAAAACAAGCCATGCTATTGTATGTCACAAAATGAAGAAGGTGTATTCGGGTAGGGATGGAAACCCGCCAAAAATAGCGGTTCAAGGGTTATCTCTGGCTGTTCCTTCCGGAGAGTGCTTTGGTATGTTAGGACCCAATGGTGCTGGAAAGACCTCATTCATCAACATGGTTAGTTAGTATTACCCATATGGACAAAAAAAATTTTGAGCTTAGTTTCTTCCTAGAATAATAGAGTTTAGTATTATTGTATTTTTGTGACCAGATGACTGGGCTAGTGAAACCAACATCAGGGTCAGCGTTTGTTCAAGGTTTCGACATATGCATGGATATGGACAGAGTATACACCAGCATGGGTGTATGTCCACAACACGAGTAAATAAATTCTTACAAAACATTATTTCTGTAGACTATATAAAATGATAATTTTATCATTCCCTTATTGTTTATTGTAAACTAGCTTACTCTGGGAAACACTGTCAGGAAGGGAGCATCTTCTCTTCTATGGGAGACTTAAGAATCTCAAAGACTCTGATCTTGATCAAGTATGTTTTCAGTTGTGCATTCTTTTAATTATAATATCAAAGCGTAAATGATTGTTGGTTCATGCATATTAGGCTGTAGAAGAGTCTCTTAGGAGTGTAAACTTATTGCGTGGTGGAGTTGCTGACAAACCTGCTGGAAAATACAGCGGAGGTATGAAAAGACGGTTAAGTGTAGCTATTTCACTTATAGGGAGTCCTAAGGTATGCATTTGGTTTTTACTCATTTTGGTGTCTTAAGTTTAAAATCTGTAACTATTTCATTTTTTTTTAATTTAAAAGGTGGTTTATATGGATGAGCCGAGCACAGGACTTGATCCAGCTTCTAGAATGAACCTATGGACAGTCATAAAACGCGCAAAAACA
The DNA here is from genome assembly GCA_932364175.1 of Eruca vesicaria subsp. sativa. Taxonomy (NCBI): domain Eukaryota; kingdom Viridiplantae; phylum Streptophyta; class Magnoliopsida; order Brassicales; family Brassicaceae; genus Eruca; species Eruca vesicaria. Next base: position 172,480 of record CAKOAT010167377.1, read on the forward strand.
AACACTGCGATAATCCTTACGACTCATTCAATGGAAGAGGCAGAGTTTCTATGTGACCGTTTGGGAATATTTGTAGATGGAAGGTTACAATGCATAGGAAACCCAAAAGAGCTAAAGGGAAGGTATGGTGGATCTTATGTGTTAACTATGACAACAGCACCAGAACATGAGAAAGATGTAGAGATGTTGGTTCAAGAAGTTTCTCCAAACGCCAAGAAGCTATATCACATTGCTGGGACACAGAAATTTGAGATCCCAAAAGAAGAAGTTCGGATCTCACAAGTGTTTCAGGCCGTGGAGAAGGCCAAGCGCAGTTTCAAAGTGTTTGCTTGGGGACTTGCGGACACAACTCTTGAAGATGTCTTCATTAAGGTTGCTAGAAGTGGTCAGGACTTTAATGTCTTCTCTTGAAATCTTGTTAGCATTATTATTGTTATTATCTGTTTAACGTCAATAACTGTTCTCGTTTGCTGAGTTGGTCATGTAGAGAGGTTTGGAAATATTCAATTATACTAATAAATTTGGCTGCATGGAATAGCTGGCAACTATATTTCAGATAATGTCATGAATAATGACATTCATTTTCTACTCTTTTTATCAGATCGTTCATTGCTTCTTTTCCAAGTAACTTCCACACAGGAAGATTTGTTTGAATTTGAGCAAAAGAAAATATATTTTAAATAGTAAGAATAACCAAATTACCCTGACATTTACGTGAGACAATAAAAAAATAGACTAGTTGCACATGATTATGTCTGAGATGATGCCATTATAGTCCTTGTATTCAGTAATAAAATAAAAATAATAATTGAAACTCTTCCTCTTGCATTAGTTAAATAATCTTAACCGTCGTGGGATCACTACTTGGCAGCTTCCTACATTGAAGTTTTCACGAAGGTCGCTTTCTTGATCTCGTTGACCCAAAGAATTAACAAAATTAATGAGAATCCTATTTTATTAACCTAACAATTGAACGAGGAAGAAGAGTAGGACATAAGAAATCAGACACACAGAGAAGAAGATTTACAGAATCTTTCTTCTTCCTCCATCAATGGCAGATCCTGGTGCTGCCAGTTTCTTGACAAGAGCCAATGCCTTGCTTAGGAAAAACTTAACCTATCAGGTATACGTTTTACTTTCCTCTTACGGAATCCAAATCTTTATAGCAGTTTCCTAATAGTTTTAAGTCAACTCTGTGTATGTATGTATGTGTATTGGTGTAGAAACGGAACATAGGGACCAACGTTCGACTTATCATGATCCCGTTTTTCCTCTGCCTATTTCTACTGGCTATACAAATCGTGTTCGATGCACTAATTAATAACGCGGATGATAATCGTTGTGGTTGTCAATGTATTGTCACCAATCAAAATGGCAATTGCATAAACAAGACTTGCGGTATAGAATATTCGAGTTCGGATCAAGCATTCTTTTGTCCCATCTCTAGTCCTCCCAGATGGCCTCCCTTGTTACAAGTCCCGCCTCCTGAAAGCCGTGCTGTTAATTCTACTTTCCTTCCGGACATAGGCCTACCTAATGAATCATGCAGAAGAACAGGAACTTGTCCTGTTACCATACTTTTTACCGGGAATAACCGTTCCCTTGGAGCAAGTATGTATGCCTCTCTTCTTCTTTTGTCCATAGTCTATGTTAAATAAATTTCAAACTTAAAATCAATTGGTTATAATCAGGCTCTAATACTATGTTAGATTCAAGTTTATTACGAGTTTCCAATTTAAATTTAAATGGTGATAACTAGATCCCTAATCTTTTATATACTACTTAAATGCCATGGAATTCTCAATGTGAGATATTTTATCCTTAATAATTATTTTGTTTTGCTTTGGAAATAATAAACTTAATTTGTTTTCTCTAGGTCTGTATGGGAATCTGCTACCTAGTTCTGTAACAGTGAACATCTCTGATAACAGTGAACACCTCTTGCAGAGTTTAGCCTATAATGTTTTGGTCAGTTTTCTGTTCGAATCCTGTTTGCTTCCACTATAAAGTGTATACATATTTGTCTTAGCTCTTCTTTTTGGAGATCATTTTATCAGGGTACAGAGACAGAGCCAGAGCTCACCAATTATCTTGATCCAGGGATTGCGTCAAATCTGTCAATCTACAATATCCAATCTGGGTGCAGTCCAAACGATACGTTTCCGTTCTCATTCGGACAAGACAGACTCAAGTTTCAGAAAGGTATTAAGTTTCTGATAATATAGATGTTACTGAAATGTTAAATATGTTTATTTAACTTAGGTTTTAGTAACATCTAAAAATCGGTCTATGAGGTGCCTATGAACCGGCCTAGAAACTAATGCACTATGAAGTGACTAATTGTTGCCCAATTTCTTGAACATTAGATGTTACTGAATAGCCCTTAATTTTCCATTTAGTCCCAAATTTGTTAAAAGTACTATTTTCTATGCGAGGAATTAACTTAATGGTTTGCGTTAAACAGAGCTGAGATGTACTCAAGGATTGAATCTCTGGCGAAATAACTCAAAAGAGGTCAATGATGTGATATTCAAAGGTTATCGGAAAGGAAATCCCGAGGGGAAAACAAATGAGATTGGTGCAGGTTGTTATTCAAAAAAAAAAATATATATATATATATATATATATATAACCATGTTTACTATATTATACGTACATGAGACTTCTGACTCTTCCTCTCTGTTTTCTTGTTTGCTTAGCCTACGATCTTTTGAATACGGATAGGAACAACTTCAATGTGCACATCTGGTATAATTCAACATACCGGGAAGGCTCAGATGATAGGCCTTCAACGTTGCTTCGAGTTCCCGGCTTAGTTAATTTGGTAAGAAGAAGATAAACATGTACTCAAAAAATAAATAAAATATATTCCATATGTGCCTTACGCTTTGCCAAACTGTAGGTGTCAAATGCTTACCTTCATTTTCTGCAAGGCCCTGGAACAAAGATATTGTTCGAATATGTCAAAGAAGTGCCTAAACTAGAAAGTAGACTTCGTCTAGACATAGCATCTCTAATTGGCCCTCTTTTCTTCACATGGGTTATTCTTCTTCTGTTCCCTGTAAGTTTGCTTTTAGTAGACAACTAGGTGATTTTCTCGTGCTCATGCACGGGTATAAATATTTTTAAAGTAAATATATAATAATAATTGATTACTATTTAGTTTTAATTTTAAAATAATTTATAACTTGTATGCATCATTTATATTAATAGTATTATATTACTTTACTTATACTATAATTTTATATATGTTATATCTAGTCGGTTTTGTTGTTTTTACGGTTGGTTTAGTTATCATTTGGATAAATTGGATTGCGTCTCAGAATTCAAATTTAATATTTTTAAAATATATTAATTGTTAATTAGTTACTTATTTGTATATGGTGGGTGTTGTCTTAGATATGTAAATATATTTTAGGAAAATTATGTATAACTTAAGATATATTGTGCTTAGAATGAATTAAAAATTAACTAAAGTGTCTTATTCCAAAATACGTAAATTAATATAATGATAATATTCTAAAGTCTCATGGATATATATAAATTTTACAAAAGAACTAAAATTGTAAGAGTTGGTTAATATTTATTTTCATTTGTTAATATGTTTTGAGTTATCCTATGATCAATAGAAGGTTATATGCATAATAGTTGATACATTTTTGGAAGCTCATGAACACATATCAATATTTACAATAATTAAATTATTTATAAATTCTAAATAACTTTATGCTTTAGATTTATTGAATGTAAGCTGAAATTTATCTGAAATAATCTTAAATTGAGAATTTAGATTTGCTTTGATATTTTTATTATGGTTATATTTATTTTCACAAACATAAAAACATAAAATTTAAAAGAAAATTTAATATTAAAAAAATAAATAATTTTAATAATGATAAAATATCATATATCTAGCTCATTAGAACAATTATTTTGATCAAGCGATGTTTATTGTTAAATTTATTTTTAGTTTTTAATATCTCTTAAAAATAAGCACTATACAAAATTGTGATTGTATTTGAAANAAATTTAAAAGAAAATTTAATATTAAAAAAATAAATAATTTTAATAATGATAAAATATCATATATCTAGCTCATTAGAACAATTATTTTGATCAAGCGATGTTTATTGTTAAATTTATTTTTAGTTTTTAATATCTCTTAAAAATAAGCACTATACAAAATTGTGATTGTATTTGAAAATAATATTATATAAATAAAATATAATTTATAGATAATTTTCTGTAATTGAAAGATATTATAGTCAACTAAATATATGAAATTTTTTATAACAATTGATTGATATAAATTATTTTATTACTCTAAAAGTATATTTTATGTTTCTTAAAAATATTTTTAAATGTATTATTACTATTTTTGAACTTTCCTTTTTATGAAATTATATTATAAATACCTATATGTTTATGTTATTTAAAAATATTTTTAAATGTATTATTACTATTTTGTCAACTTTCCTTTTTTTATGAAATCATATTATATATACATATATTTTTTGTTTTAAATTTGCTTTTTATGACTATAAAAATTTCCTTTTTATTACATATATTTTTGGAAATTTTTGAAAAGGAAACTAAATAAAAGAATTAATAATATTATTTTTAACTATTTTTTAATTCATTAAGGGTATCAATGTAATCAACTATCGTGATAATGAACGTGAGAGCGACACATAAGAAACTGACTTCTCAAATAATATTATAGAGATGTACTACAATATGCTTTCTTCTAGGGAAATTAATAATGGGTAATTACCCGTAGGGTACCCTAAACCTTCAAAGAATATTCAACCTAGTGTAAAACTAATTATCCTATATATTTATCACTTTTTAGCAGTAAAAAAAAATTATCATAAGTAGTAAAATTAATATTCTCATATAATTTAAATTAAAATTATCAAATGGTATTAAAATATTAGGGTATCCGCGGATGACCTTAAAATTATAGTGTGGCTTTCGGATTATCCTAACAGTTTAAAGTTTTTTTTTTTCAGATTTTTCATATTCAGATTTTTTTGGCGGTTTTTTGTCTGGGGTTCGGATAGGGTTAAGTTTTTTTTAACCAATACCCATGACAGCATCCTTACTTTCTTCCAAGAATTTTGTTTTCTCTGAAATCTACCCAGGAAGGGTCCAAAAATTTATTAAGCTTGAAACAATTACAGTTTCAAAACCAGATAATCCATACATATATATATTTTTGGATGGTTTAGAGGCCGAATAAACCATACACATTAAAGAATAAAATTTTGGGGTGGGGGGCAAAACGAATTTTTTATTATGGTATCCCCAGGACTTGCCCCTAAGTCTATCCATCATAAGATATGCACTTAAAAACGTAGAGTCATTGTGTACGCAGGTGATCTTGTCCTCACTGGTGTACGAGAAACAGGAGCGTCTAAGAATAATAATGAAAATGCATGGGCTAGGAGATGGTCCTTATTGGATGATTTCCTATGCTTATTTCCTCTCCATATCAGTGCTGTACTTTGTATGCCTTATGATATTTGGGTCAGCAATAGGTAATGCTTTTTGTAAGTGCTCTTTCTTTAACAAAGAAATTTTCTCACTCTCTAGGCCTCTGATAGTTGCTGGTTCTTTGTAGGACTCAAGTTCTTTCGGATCAATGACTACAGTATCCAGTTCACTTTCTATTTCCTTTATGTAAACCTACAAATTGCCCTTTGCTTTCTACTTTCTTCTATATTTTCAAAGGTCAAGACATCAACAGGTACAAAAACCGTAGTTCTTGAATATGTTCAAGAACATGTTGGAACTGAAGGAACTAATGGCCTTCCTCTTATGTCTAACTTGTAGTTGCTTCCTACATATACGTGTTTGCAGCTGGACTTGTGGGCTCGTTTCTACTCCAGTTTCTGATCGAAGACTCATCGTTTTCTAGTAAGTTATTAAGATTAACTTACAATAACGTTATTTACAACACTCGTTTATGTGTTTATCTTAAAGTTGACAATGATTGCTTCTCATTTATACTTCTACAGGAGGCTGGATTATTGTACTGGAGTTGTTACCTCCCTTCTCCTTATACCGTGGACTGTATGAATTCGGAGAATATGCTTTCCAGGGAAACCTTAGTGGCACAGATGGAATGAAGTGGAAAGATTTCAGTGAGAGTGCAATGGATGAAGTGTTCATCATCATTATCGTTGAGTGGTTCCTAGCACTCATTGCAGCATACTATATCGATAAGATTGTTTCATCCGGAAAAGACCCGTTGTTCTTCTTGAAAAGCTCTTTCAAGAAATCTCCTTCTCTGCGAAGGCCTAGTTTGCAAAGGCAAGGCTTCAAAGTCGTAGTTGAAATGGAAAAACCAGATGTTACTCAGGAGGTATTTTAAATGGATGCACTATATATTGCATGTTATATCTTGATTATTTAGGCTCTGACATAAGGAAAACAATTGTTTAAATTAGATAGAAAAGGTCGAGCAGTTGATGCTTGAGCAGAGCACAAGCCATGCTATTATTTGTGATAACCTAAAGAAGGTGTATCCAAGTAGAGATGGCAACCCGCCAAAGTTGGCAGTGCGTGGGATATCCCTCGCTGTGCCTTCAGGAGAATGCTTTGGCATGTTGGGACCTAATGGTGCTGGCAAAACCTCTTTCATCAATATGGTCAGTACCCAAATGGGCAAAATCTTTTGAGTAAATTATTATAATTTTTTTTTAGAACAAAGTGTCAGATTATATATCTTGTGACTGTTGTAATATGTACCGTTTCTTCTTTTTTTTTTTTTTTTTTTTTTTTTTTAAAAGGCTTANTTTTTTTTTTTTTTTTTTTTTTTTTTTTTTTTTGTAAAAGGCTTACTATATGTACGTTTTTCCTGACTAGATGACTGGACTCCTGAAACCAACATCCGGAACAGGGCTTGTTCGAGGTTTGGATATATGCAATGATATGGACAAAGTATACACCAGCATGGGCGTCTGCCCGCAACACGAGTAACTGAATTCTTTAACATTTATTTCATTTTTGTTCTTCACCAAGAAATGGCAAAAGAACACATAAGCAGTTTCTCATTGTTCCACTATAGGGAGTATAGTTGTTTTATAATTCTTTTATTGTCTGCTGTGTATCAGTTTGCTCTGGGAGACGCTGACAGGACGAGAGCATCTGCTGTTTTATGGAAGACTTAAGAATCTCAAAGGCTCTAACCTAATCCAAGTATGTTATCAGTCTTACTTCTCTAGATAATTCTGCCATACTACAAAAGTTATTTAAATGTCAACTGCATTGTTATTTTTCCTTCCATTAGGCTGTGGAAGAGTCTCTTAAGAGTGTCAACCTTTTCCACGGAGGAGTTGCTGATAAACCTGCTGGGAAATACAGCGGAGGTATGAAAAGGCGGCTGAGCGTGGCCATTTCACTTATCGGAAATCCTAAGGTAAAAACCATTGTTTTCACTTAAAGCATCATTATCCAGAGTTTCTTAGGACGGGGTTCTTAGGGAAATATACAAAAACTGTATCTTAACTTTTAAGAAGTTAAGAAATCACCTAAGATTTCCGTCCTAAGAAACCCTGGATAATGATGCTCTTATTATTTGTAAGAAAAGCTTTTATGAATATACACCTAGAGAGTTATAAGTTCAACAAAATTGTCCTTGTTTCCCTTTGAAGGTGGTTTATATGGATGAGCCAAGCACAGGACTTGATCCAGCCTCGAGAAATAACCTATGGACTGTCATCAAGCGCGCAAAACAAAACACTGCCATCATCCTAACTACTCACTCAATGGAAGAAGCAGAGTTTCTATGTGACCGACTAGGGATTTTCGTAGACGGGAGCTTGCAATGCATTGGCAACCCAAAAGAGCTGAAAGGAAGGTATGGTGGATCTTATGTTTTCACGATGACAACATCTTCAGAAAACGAGGGAGACGTGGAGAAGCTGATTCAAGATGTCTCCCCAAACGCCAAGAAGATATATCATATTGCTGGGACCCAGAAGTTTGAGCTCCCAAAGGAGGAGGTTCGGATCTCAGAGGTGTTTCAAGCGGTTGAGAAGGCTAAGAGCAGCTTTACCGTCTTTGCTTGGGGACTCGCAGACACAACTCTTGAAGATGTTTTCATCAAGGTTGCTAGAACAGGTCAAGCCTTTAATGTCTTTTCTTGATCTTCTTATACCGGATTCACAAAACGTCAATTTTGTTTTTTTTTCATTTAAAATTGCTACTATTTATGATACAAAGTTAGCAATTGTGAGAGTATATATTGTGGATTATTACTGGAAGTATATATTGTGGATTACAGTGAGATTGTCACAACAATTGGTCGGCATGCGCTACAATTCTTATATCTATTTTTCCGTTTCTGATGGATGATCGTCAAACAAATTCCCAGACGTGCGATAGTGAAAATGGTTCTTTGCAAAGTTTATATGTGCTGCTTCATGTTTTTTTTTTCCTTTTAACACTTTCGAACTACCTAGTTTGTTCTTATTATTTTGTACATTATACATCTTGTAAGCGTTTGTTCAAACAAAAAATATATTCTTGTACGCGTTCCAAAGAACCAAAATTTAAAATGAGTTACGTGGTTCATGTAATCAAAAATATGTGTAGCGTTAACTACTTCAGTCAAAAGTCAAAACATGTTTAATATTTTTAACTTTAATCCTTTCCAAATTAAGTCCTTAGTTTTTCTTTGGAGCAAAGGTTTGACAAATGGCTTGGCTAAGGAGCATGTGATCACGCTGACTTTTTATAGTGCAGAAACGAAAAAGCGGCTAATATACCCTAACAAAACAAAAGATTTGTTTGGATTTCACAGAAATGGTTGAATATAAGATCATCTCCATTGGTGAACCCCATAGGAGGTTCACCAAAAAAAAAAAAAAATTGATTTTTTAATTTTTTTTTTTTTTAAAAAAAAAAAAAAAAAAAATCGGACAAATGGGGGGCCGTCACGTGGCGAACCCCATATGAACCAGGTTCACCATCATGAACTTTTGAGAGAGAGATTCACCAAAATAATATTATTTTTTTTTATTTTTATTTTTTGGGAAAGGGGTGAACTCCCCCTAACAGTCTTTTGACGTTATCTCTCTCGTCCACAAATATTTAATCAAATGAGTCTTTACATCTTATCCCTTTTTTCTAACTTCCTTTACTCTGATCTGCCCTATCCTATACTTGCCATAAATACCTTCCCTTCTTTGCTTTTTCCATCAAAATAAAATTGCTACCTCTCAAATCTTCTATTTTCGAAAGAAAATGCAAATAAATAATGAGGCCATTTACTTTGGGGAAATTGTTGGAAGAATGACATCCATGATTTACAAATTTGATTTGATTTCATCTTTTTTCTTAAACTATATATTTGATTTACTATCATATGCAATTTCTCAACAAAATTAAGCAAGGAATCAATTTCAAGAAATTTACCCATTGAAAATGTGACCTGGTTATTGGTAGTGGTCCGCGTGTGCATTTACGCATGTGAATTTAGAAACATTGCAATTCTTAACCTCACATGTGATTGATCAAATATTTAGATTATTACAAAACATGTTAAAATAAAAAAATTAACATAAAGATTATTAGAAAACATGTTAAAATAACAAATTAACGCATTTGATTAATAAATATATTTTCTAGAAACACATTGATAAGAGAAATATGGTTCCAAAAATAATTGAAACACATCCCAAAGTAACTTCTAAAAATAGAAATTACAAACACAAAAACAAATTGAAAAGTCTCCGATAATAATATTCTTGTCTATCTCATCTACACTGCTATTATAAATATGAAACGAAATACACACACATTGTACGGGAAAATTGTCATTTAAATCCCGAACTTTCAAATTTGGTTGAAAAAAAGCATGAACTTTCTCTTGGACCATTTAAAACACCAACTTAGTTTGAATAGCCATTTTAAACCTTAATTTAGTTTGACTAAACCAAATCAAACACGACGTTAAATCGGGTAACGGATCGATTAGACGGAGTTAATCACCGTCCCTAATTTCCGTTAAGTCGTCTAAACGACGTCGTTTTAAAAATTTTAAAATTTTTTAATCATTAAGTATTATTAAATAATTAATTATTAAGTATAAGAATGAAAATTTGAATATTCAATAATACTTAATGATTAAAAAAAAAATTATTTAATATTTTTAATACTTCTTATTAATTAACTTAATAAATATTATAAGTTTTAATATTTTTACTAATATTTACGAGTTTTTAATTATTAAGTTATTTATAAGTTTTAATCTTTAGGGATTTAGGGTGGGAATATGATTTGGATGATTCATACTAAATCTATTAGTATTCATTTAAGTTGCAAAAAGCGCAAGTGGTCTAGTGGTTTTGTCTTTGAGTGAGTTTAGACGACTTAACGGAAATTAGGGACGGTGATTAACTCCGTCTAATCGATCCGTTACCCGAATTAACGTCGTGTTTGATTTGGTTTAGTCAAACTAAATTGAGGTTTAAAATGGCTATTCAAACTAAGTTGGTGCTTTAAATGGTCCAAGAGAAAGTTCATGTTTTTTTTCAACCAAATTTGAAAGTTCGGGATTTAAATGACAATTTTCCCCACATTGTACAAGGAGAAATATCCAATCTCTCTATCTCTCTCTTTTTTCCTTTTCTCTCTCATTAAGAACTCATCAATTTTAGTAGACCTGAAGGAAATGGCGAACAAGCAATTGTCATTACACGTTGTGGTTCATGTGTATGTGTTGGTATTGTTGTTATGTTGTGTTGATTACAGTATCTGTAAGGAGATCAAAACCTATAAGCTCACAAGAGGAAACTTGTCAGTGACCTTCACTAATTATGGTGCTGTCATGACCTCTCTTCTTCTCCCAGACAGACATGGTTTCTCTCATCCGTCTCTCTTCTCTTATAATTTTCTGATTTGATCTGATTTTTTTCCCCTTCTAATGTGATTCAGGAAAGCAAGACGATGTTGTTCTTGGATTTGATACTGTTGATGGTTACAAGGTAATTTTCCTTTTTCCTTTGTTTTAGTTTGGATTTATTTTTCATGTTATCCTTTTTGTCAAACAAAAGTCTTATGATTTAGAGTAACAAAAAAATCTTATGGTTTAGATAGAACTAGAACTCGATGTTCGGCTCAAAAGCTCCTTTAAGTTCGTCACGGTATACACTGTGTCCACTACTTTTTTTTTAAACACTGTGTCCACTACTAAAAAGATAATTTTATATAAATTGACTTCAGATTAATAATCTCTTGAGTCGTGAGTCCCACATGATGTTGTAGACGTTATATATGCGTCATTATTTGTTCCAATATAAAAGAATACATTTTAATTTTTGGATTTTGTAACAGAATGATACAACTTATTTTGGGGCGATTGTGGGAAGAGTGGCTAATAGAATTGGAGGTGCTGAGTTCGAGTTGAATGGTCAATTGTACAAGACCGATCCCAACGATGGCTATAACACTCTTCATGGTAGATTATTTATAACCATAGCTCTTCAATTGATTTTATATTTCTGTTTGGGATTTATAAGTGTTATAATGATTAATTAAGGTGGTTCAAAGGGATTTAGTGATGTGATTTGGTCAGTCCAGAACTACGTTCCCAATAGCCACATTACTTTCAAATACGATAGCTTCGACGGTGAAGAAGGTAAATACCATCTATATATATATAGTAGTAGCCTTTATGAAATACTGGAATAGAATGGATTCTGATGCTCCTACCACTACTACTACTACTATTATTTGTAATGATAACACCATTTTTATTTTACCAGTTTTACAGAATTATTGTGATTTTTTTTTGATAATTTTTCTAATCTTTGAATTGTCTTAAAACTATTTCCAATGGTTCTTCATTTTGGAGAACCATTATTTTTATTTTTTACAGAAAACTTTCTTCAATGATACAGTATTTTTGAAAGAAAAATATGACTAGTATTCCCTCTGAGGAAATACTATTCATAATCTTTAATGAAACATATATTAGTCAATTTTGTTTGGCACAGACTTTCATATTGCCAACTCGTAATTTATATGCATTCATATTCAAAGAAATTTATAGGTGTTTGAAAAAAAAAATTTAAAGAAAATTATAAATGTAACTAAATTAAATTTGCCAGGATTCCCGGGAGATGTGACGGTGAAAGTAACATACATGTTGATCGGAGAAAACAAACTCGCTTTGAAAATGGAAGCAAAGCCACTCAACAAACCCACACCGATCAACTTAGCCCTCCACACATATTGGAACCTCCACGGCCACAACTCCGGTGACATCCTCTCCCACAAGATCCACCTCCTCGCCAATAAAATCACTCCCGTCGACGAAACACTCATCCCCACCGGCGAAATAACCTCAATCGAAGGAACTCCTTATGATTTCCTCGAGCCCCGCGAGATCGGTAGCCGGATCCACGAGTTACCCGGCGGATACGACATCAACTACGTCATCGACGGGATCTCCGGGAAGCATCTGAGGAAAACTGCTGTCGTGTCGGAGAAAGTCAGTGGGAGGAAAATGGAATTGTGGACGAACCAGCCCGGTGTTCAGTTTTACACTAGTAATATGCTCACACGTGTTGTCGGAAAAGGAGAAGCGGTTTATGAGAAATACGCGGGAGTGTGTCTTGAGACGCAAGGCTTCCCTGATTCCGTGAACCACAAGAACTTTCCGTCGCAGATTGTGAATCCTGGACAGAGCTACTTGCATGTTATGCTCTTTAGGTTCACTTCTCACTGATTTTTTTTCCTTCTTTGTATAATTGTTTGGGTCTGGTTTCCAGGTTTATTGTTTTCTGATTTTTAATAATATTCTGCGGAATTGTCTGTCTCTTTATACGTAGATAATTCGCGGACGTGTGTAGTAATAAAATTTAACTTCTACATACTGGTCCATTTGACACCATGCATTTTAAATTTATTAAATAAAGTTACAACGAGAGATTTGCGTGGGATAAATATAGTTTATAGAAATTATTTTTATGTACTATTATTTAATTTTCATCAATTTACATATAGTATGAGGTTATAAAATAAAGAATAAATATATATATATATATATTAAATGATTGAAAAATAACTATCATGTATATGATTAAAGCGCAGCAAACACATAAATAAATAACTTTTATTTACAATCATTTTATATAGTAAATAAATAAAAAAAATCATTATTTTTTACTTTTTTTATAACCACAATGCTTTATTTTATTAGATTGTAAAATGATAATACAATAAGTCTATTAGCCATGGAGGGGGAATATGAAAAAAAAAATATAATATTAAATAATATATTAAATAATAAGTCCATAAGTCTATTTTTAATAATTTTTTTACTTATCTGATATATATAATTAAATTTAAATAATATTAACCTAGATATATAATATTTTTTAATATGGATATATTCAAATAAAAAAAATTATTCATATAATTTAGGATAATTTATATATTTTTTTAAAAAAAAATTTAAATCATTAATCACAAAATTTTCACTGTAAACTTTTAACATCTTTATTAACTTATATTCGTTTAATCAAAATATAACATATACGGAGAAAACTAATTTTATCGAGAAATTGTTTGAAATACCACATACATTTTTTGAAAATAATTTCGATCAAAAATATTATAACATTTTGAGTTTGAAATTTTAGTGATTATATCAGCCTTGAATACTCTACATACCGCCACTATGAATAATGGAATCCGCCGTCTAACTTTCAACCTTGTTAAGAAGATATCGATATTAACCTTGTTCAACTTCCTTGAGGTGAGTGTTATTGGAAACGATGAATTCACACTTTCCTTGAAGAACCAACGAGTAGCTTATCTTTCTTTTTTGTGATTGTTTTATACTCCTTGATTTCCATAAACCCAAAATCAAAACTTGAAATGCTCTGATGTCAATTGTTAGGAATTATCGATTGTTAGATTGCTTAATTCTTGAATACAAAGAATTTGATCACCAAGTTTACTTTTGTTTTTAAACACATTACTTGTGTTCCATCACGGATGATGGTGGTACAAGATGGATTCAGGTTGTGGATGTTTAACCACAAGGCAACAAGTTTTATCTAAGGGTTTCAGAATGGATATTAAGTTAAAGTTCTCGGCAAAAGCCAAAACAGAGAAGAATAAATTAATTCATATGAAATTGAGTTAGTATTTCATATTTCAAAATCTATATACCGAAATATCAAAATATCTGAAATACCTGATTAGAATACTGACTTAATTAGTTAGTTGATTTGACATGTGAGTTATTACAGTTGTTGTCGACTTTCAACTATAAACTTTTTTGTTACGAGACTTGTCCATGTTAGGGATTAAAATAAAGGTCAAAGAAAACAACAATAGAAGGTCTAAAACATAACTTTTAATAAATAAATAAAAAACAGTATTGCTCCAATTAGGACATGATAACAAGAACTAAAAACTACGCCAACGGAGTGATAAAGCTCAACCAAGTTTCATCACCATCAACACCTAAAAGACACATATTATCTAGTTTGTCAATGATCTCAAACTTATCTTGTTGTAATTGAGCTTCAGATGGTGTTGGTGTGCTTGTGGGTTTACGCTTCTGTTCTGGTGGGCTTATAGATGCAGCAGCAGCATATGGTTTCTTAATCATTCTATTAAACTTATCATCCTCTATGTGGTCTACCAAGACGTAAACTCTATTGTTACTAACCTCAAAGGCTTCATGGTTACTTTGGATTTCAACATATCGAAGACTGCTCCTTTCAAGATTGAAGTAGAAAAGATAAAAAGGTTTAGATGTTGAGTCCCCAGACAAAACAATCTCACCAGCAGCAGTCACTCCAACAATGATAATACTGAAGGGATCAACGATTATATCTTCAGGAAAAGGGTAGACATGTTCCGACCATTCTTGTTTCTCGGTATCCTCTAAAACACACATAAGCAACTCAAGTTTACGCCTTCCACCAGTGGAAGCATACTGTTGATACCGCCTACAGATCCCACATAATTTACCCTTATAGTCTATCAATTTAAAAATAACCCAACCATCAAAGCATATTCCACTGATTAGCTTGAATTTCTCAGATCTAACATCAAAGCTAACTATCTTCCGACTGAAGCTTAAGTAATACAAAACCCCATTGATGCATATCCCTCGAGGCGTTTTAGGTTTATATCCAAAGGGCTTGTCGATATCCCTCCACCTCAATTCTCCAGTTCCTAATGTCAGAATCTTACAACAGTCCTCATCCATGTATAATACCTTGAACTGCTTGTCAACCGGATCAAACCCTAAAAAGCTATAGGAGTATCTTTCCCCCAGTGTCAGATAAGGTAACTTCACACGCTGTCCTGTGCTAGGGCAGTATATTACATGCTGAGTTTCCTTAACCGAGTATGTGATTGGCGGTATTTGACGGAAACAAATCAAACCAGAGGCATGACTACAAAACTCTAGCTGCAGTTTATCAGTGAGAGTCATAGTGGGTACTACAACAGATGACTTGTCACTGGATGATGATGAGAAGAAGATAAAGTCATTGTTTAGTTTGACTGCGAATAAAAGACGTGGACGAGCAGTGGATCTGATCTGGAACAACTCAGTGAAATATGGACTGCAAAGCATGGAATCCCATAGCTTGGACACGCAACGAAACCTTGAGATTGACTTTATAGGCAATCTCGAAAGTATCTCTAGTTGGAGATCAACTGGGATGGAATGAGAAGTTTCTTTTCTATTCATGATTGTATGAAATTTGAGAAGGAGCAAATATGAGATTACTCCGTCAGCTAAGGATGTTGAATTATATTCTCAAAGGTGTCTAATAATGAATAGCTGTCCTTATATTTATAAGCTCACAAAAGAGATTCACAATCCTAAAAAGAATAAGAAAGTAAAACTACAAAAGAAATCTCATGTAAATAAGGAATACACTAAATAAATCATAATCCTAAAAGGTTATTGAGGAAGGAATCCTATTAACATGTGGATTACCTTTATCTTAACTTTATGTTATATATGTTATATATATTATAGTTATAGATAAGTCCGTTTTTTTTTTTTTTTCTTCTTAGATAGTTTCGAACAAAAATAAGTCATCCAAGTGATGGCTTGGTGGTGCAAGTAAAGGCAGCACTGCTGAAATTGAGGTTTTTTTTTTTAATTACATGCATGATAGCCAACCAAACAAATTTAGATTTCGTTTCCATTGCACGACCCACATATTTTCACAACGAGAAGCTTGTTATACTAGACAACTTTACATTTTTCTCTGAATTATTTAGTTTTATTTACTGCTAAACACAAAAGAGAGAAGAGACCTTAAACATACAGTTTTCCCACAAAGACAGGTTAAGCTAATTACAGTGGTCTTAGTCGGGTGATAAATAGGATACCTCTTTTTTATTTAGACACTCGTAAGTCTGTATGCAAGCACAATGAGTTCTATGTCGGTGGTTCGGTCTCTTTTACCTAGGCGGTAATCAATTAGATTTCTCTGCTGTTTCACCGTCTTTGTTTAGAGTCTTTAAGATTATGTAAATAGATGTGTGTGAGTTTGTATATATTATATAGTCGTGTCTTATAATAATATGCATTAGGTTAGGCCTTAATGAGCATGTGTGTCTGCAATGGCGGATCTAGAAACAACATTTATCCGAGGCAAAAACAACATGTTACTTCATTTACAAAATTAACTTTATAATGGGGATATTTTCAAAAGAGTGATTTAGTGAATTACCCATATTTAAAGCTCAAATTAGCAAAATACCATTGATTGGACATGAAAGACACTGATACAACCATTTGGCAAGGAAATGCCGAGAATGTCCTTTCTCTTTCCTCTCATTAACACGAAGCGTAAAAACATTTGTTAACATATAACACTTCTGTTAACGTCTACAATATTTGTTAACAGCCAACACATTTATTACCGCGAAGCGTAAAAATAATTGTTAACAGTTAACACTTCTGTTAACGTCTACAATATTTGTTAACAGCGAACACATTTATTAACGGGAAGCGTAAAAATAATTGTTAACAACTAACACTTCTGTTAACGTCTACAATATTTGTTAACCGCTAACACGACGTCGAATCTAAAACCCAGAAAATTGATATCATAAAAAAATTGAGGATTCAAAGCCACTTATGAAAAAAAATAATGAAATTTAAAATTTAATTGTATATAGAATGATAGAGATTTGTAAAATAATTAGGGATTGGAGAGAAAAAAAAAGGTCAAAATTGAGGATTCAAAGCCACTTATGAAAAAATAATGAAATTTAAAATTTAATTGTATATAGAATGATAGAGATTTGTAAAATAATTAGAGATTGAAGAGAGAAAAAAAACAGGGGAGATGTCAAAGAGAGGAGAGAGAGTGTAGAGAAGGGCAAAATGGTCCAAAAGAAAGTGATTGTCACATCATGGGCAATTCTCTAATTATACGTGCCAAATAGGGCACTTTAGCCAATTATCTCTATAAGTTTCTGATGTTTTCCTCTTTGATTTCGATTAAACTTTGTTCGGTAGGTACCAAAACGTAAAACGTTGGTGCGCGCAAAGTTTCTGGCGCCAAAACAAACTCCCCCGAATCATCATCAACGGCACAAAACACTTGAAACAAGGCTTCCCTGCAAGCTAATCTTGGTAAAACGAAATTATTATTGGACCATTCATGTGTTGCAGCATCCTCTAAAACTCACAGCTCGATATAGCCAGAGCAACCATAACCGAATCCACCATATCCAGTGAACATGAGAGGAAGCTTCCCATTGTATCTTGTCATTCTCGTAAACCTTGTTGATCTTTCTGTTGTACCAATCTATCTTGCTTGACAAATTTTCATTTGTCTTTAATTATTTTCAAGGTATAAAGACCAATATTGTACATTTATATGTAAAAAAAAAGAAAAATTATCTTGCAACATGGTAAACAATGAGAATTCGAACTGTGGTATGTATAGTACATACAAAGCCAAAACTAAAGCACACAAGCTTTAAGCACGACTCAAAAACAAGTTCTTTTCTCTCGACCAAAAAAAAAGGAAAGAAACTTTTGAAAAGAAAAAAAAACAGAACCGTTATGAAAAACCCAGAAAATTGATATCATCAAAAAATTGAGGATTCAAAGCCACTTATGAAAAAAATAATGAAATTTAAAATTTAATTGTATATAGAATGATAGAGATTTGTAAAATAATTAAGGATTGGAGAGAAAAAAAAAGGTCAAAATTGAGGAATCAAACCGATGATGGGACGAAAAAGATACTGAGTTCTTGTCCAATATTCCCAGCTAGATCAATCAGATGGAAAGATTCAGATTCCTTCGAACCACAAACTTTTCTGAAACTAGCTCTCAAATACATCAACTCATCATCGAACCGGCCAAGTTCTTTCCCAGTCACAAGTCCAGCTCCAACAACAACCTTACTCAAAGCGGTTAAAGCCACCATATCATCCTTAGACGGACGGCGTTTTCTTGCGTACCCAACTCTCTTTCCATTACAATACATGTTCCAGAACGGTCTTGCCTCATCTTTTTGGTTGTTCCTTTCCAAGACTATACGCAACGCTCCTCCTCTCATTTCTCGAGCTAAGACCGTTGTTGGAACGGCTAGCTCGAGAAGGAGCTCTGGGTTTGTGGGTTTTGTTGGTGTTTGGATCAGTACCGGTCCTGACATGGGAAAGACCAGAAGCAATTTTCAAAAAATTGGCCATTTTTATAAGAACGTTTATATACTATAATAATAATTTTCTTATAAAAAAGGCTGAATTTTTCAAGTATTTTTTGAGGGCCGGAAACGGTTGCTTGTAATGCTTCCCCTCAGGGCCGGTACTGGTTTGGATGCAGAAATTGATTTTGCCTTTGCGGTATCCGAAGATTGTTCCAGTGACTGTGGACGAAGAAAGGGATGAAGAGGAGCGGAAAGAGGAAGTGCGTGGTTTGATGTCGTTGTAGAGATTCTTGCTTCTCAAGTTAGGGTTTTCTTGTTCTAGTTCTTGGACTAGTGTGGAGTTGCATGTTGGAATGAGAAGCTTAATGATTGAACGGAGGAGACGCCATGAGTGGACTTGGTTCTGGCAATCTACGGTGGTTACCACCGGAGATTGAAACTCCATTGAAGCTACGGATTTGGTCTTTGACATTTTTAATGCTTTTAGAAAGCAAAAAAAAAACCACAAAAATGGAAAAAAAAAAAAGATTGAAGAAGGAGAAGAAGAAGCAGCTTGAGGTTTGGTGTTGAAGAGTTATAGGGTTTAAATAGGGGAAACAGAGGAGGGGATTTATGTACGAATACCTTTTCGATATTCCATAATTTCCATTGTAGTAATATTTTATAATTTAAAATTCTATTTTGGTTTTATTTTCTTGAAAAGTATACTAATGTTTGGATTATGAGAGACAGTTTTTGAGCTTCGGTTTGTAAAGTGTTATTCGTGTTGGGTTTTTGTCATTCACCCAAAAGATTCTTTCGGAATAGGTGGAACTACTATCAAGTAAGTACCATTTGTATATTGATTTTAAAAGATGTCAAATCATTAGGTTCTTCACATTTAGCAGGAACTTTTCTTCAAAATATCATGTCTACAAATATTAACGAGGTAATCATCTTATCAATTGCGTTTCATGATAAAATTTCACTAAATTTAATATATTTATAGAAAATCTTATAAAAGATTGATTTTTTATTTTTATTTTTCTTTTTGATTGATTTTTTATTTTTTAGATGCAAAATATTAATTTATATTTTAATTGATGCATTTCCACCTCTCACAAAGTGACTTAATAGAAAATATTTGGATAAAGTGTAATTGCGTTATATTTTAATGTGTAAAAAAATAAAATAATGTTGATATAACAACAAAAAACTACAAAAAGTTAAAAACATTTAGTTGTATAAGTAATTGTTATGTTTTAATCCCACTAGGATAACTAAAACATCAATCTTTAAAAAAACATAAGAAATATTGGATTTAAACATTTTTTGTTTTAGATTTTTCATTTTCTTTTTACATCCATTTTTTGTTTTAGATAGAAAATTTAAAATAGAAAACAGCCAGTTATGGTCACATAAGTTTATAATCTCACATCAACTAATGATGAGACATGATCAAGTATGTTTAGCTTAACACTGATATGTTGTGAGTCGTGGCTTAACTTTAGTCATTGTTAGAGGTTATGATAAATTAAACACTGTAATATTTTGGAAAGTTACATGATAATGGTACTTCAAATGTGTGATAACATTATTTAATTCGAGATACGATCATGAAAGATCTGGAGTATTCCCCAATATAGAATGTAACAATTTTTAGTCTGAACGCATCTGAACTCAAATAAATACTTACTTCTTTTGAAATAATATAATGCTACATATCTCTGCGTGAATTTTGTACTTACTTCCGAATGAAATACATTGTATTGGACTATCAATTTGTCCTGGAACGAGTTCAACAAGAGGCAATTATGTGTTCCTCACATTACGTAAACAGGTCAGCTCATTCATACCTTAACCAAGCTACTTCTTCGCTCCAAATTTCACTATTTCAGAACATATAAGTTAAGATTATTATGACTGTTAGTGTGTTCCATCGTTTTGTTGGTGTGTTCCATCTTGAAGGAGCATATAAGTATATTTAACATATATAGAAAACAAGTAATAAATTTTCTCATTCATATTATAGTTTTAAGCAGTCAATCCCAATAATAATTACAATTTCAATTTATGAAAATCTTATCCTAAGATGTACGTACAAAATGTGGATATGAAATTTGTAATTCTAAAACCAACACAAATTAAGATATTTTTTATGGGAAGCCGATCATAAAGTGAGGAAATCAATGGTTAAAAAGAAAATTTACTTTAATTTTCAATCAGTCCCTTTTCAGTTTAATGATTTTTTAGAGTCGCGATAGATTATTGTTTTCCATATTTTCTTTTTCATTATAAATAATTTTGTCAGTTTCAGTTAAGATAATGGTATTGTTTTTTAAATTATCTTGTAATATTTACTATCGCACCTTAGAGTATCCCTAACCTCATTCCATATTTTACTGCAAAATGGAGTAGAGAATTGAGTGATGAAGAAACAAAAATCTTATTACTCATTTTTTTGTTTTTTCATCACTCCATTGCTCACTCTATTTTGCAGTAAATTATGGAGTAGGATTTGAGATGCTCATACAAGTTACAATCACATGTAGGGGCTTATGATTATTGTTGTTAACATGACGCTCACGCGTAAAATTTATGGGATAACCAATAACGGTTATATGTTTTAAAAACAATAAACGAATCCATAAACTACTGTTGTTAACATGGTGCACACGCATAATCAGTCTAACTTTATCTCTATGATATAGTTTTAAGAGAAATAACGATAATAATTTGTACACACACACTAACTCACGTATGAGAGTGTATAATAGATTATTGTATTTCATAAATGTATCCACCACATGTATTCAACTATGGATGGCGTTGGACTATAAGTTTAATATTAGCATACATTTAATCAACTCAAAAATCAAAAAAAGGGAAAAGAGAACAAATTGAGTAGTCCAAAAAATACAGATTGGCTGAAATTATTCTGGAATAATAATACAACATGTCTGCCTTTTAATTTATCAAAATAATAATATTTCCGCCTTTTGCCTTTTCATCTGCTAATTTTTGTTTAAGTAATTTACATACTGTACAATAATAAAAGAAAAGACACAAATACACAAACACACACACATACATATATATATATATATATATATATATTATATATGTATGAATATATCCGTACGACAGGAAGAAATGTATATCTGCATAATGATTAGACTATTAGATCTCTACCACTTTCATTGGGCTCCAAACGTTTATGTATTAGTTAAATCTCTTTCGTAGGTTTTTAGTCTGGGAATATTAATCATTTTAGCACTTCAGAAGAAAACTGATTAGAAATATTATCCATTCTTTCACTAATTCTTTTTTTCAATATTCAAAGCTTGTATTCGTAACTCACTACAAGAAAAAGGATCGTTTCTGACTGGCAAATCCGTTAGAAAATGATTTGAAATCATCTGTTTCGACCGATTTTCGACAAAAAACGACCGTCAATTTTATTTTGTCAGAAATTTTTAATCCGTCAGAAATCGGTTAAATATTTAACTGATTTCTAACCCTATTTTTTTGGTCCAAAATTTCCAACCGAGAAACCGTCAAAAAATTTCGATAAGTTAACCATCAATTTTTCTAACTGACACGACTGTCAGAAATTTCTGACGGATAGAACGGTCACAATTTTCCGACAGAAAAGGCGACAAATTTTTTTGACAAATTTCATTGTCAAAAATTTTTGACGACGATGGCGGTCAGAAATTTCTCACTATTTCTTCCGTCAGAAATTTAATAATGTTTTTTTCAAATAAAAATTATTTCTGTACTATATTATATGAAATTAACAATTAAGATAAGTAAGCAAATTTTAGTACATAAAATTTTAGATAATTAAAATAGAATTTACACTGTCTTAAGAAAATATGACCGAGTTAATAATACATAAGAGTGTCGAAAAAAACATAACAAAGATAAGATTTTTGAAATACATTCCTGTAACAAAATAACAATTATGTAAGTAGTGAATAAAATGTAAAAAGTATAAAAACTCAAGTAAACAAAAATGTACCTGCTATGGCTTCATGTACATGTTGGGAAAGAAGGCCAGCAAAGCAAAATGGGAGAAGGCGCTTCATCATGACATGACAATCATGACTTTTCAAACGAGAAAACTTTCCTTCTCGTCTATCGACACAATTCCTTACGTTAGACGCCTATCCATCTGAGAATTTGACATCATCAATAATCCAGTCAAAGAACTCTTTCTTTAAAGCTGCATCTAACCGATAAACTGGCATTGGTAGTTTTCCCCTCTCATCCACGTGGAGAGAACTACAAGAACAAATATCTGACAAGTCTAATCTAGACTTCAAGTTGTCTTTTGTTTTTCCTTTCACATTGAGAATGGTATTCATGATATTGTCAAAAAAATTCTTCTTAATGTGCATCACATCTAAATTATGCCTTAACAGATGATCCTTCCAATACGGCAAATCCCAAAAAATACTTTTCTTATGCTAGTTGTGATATTCGCCGTAGCCATCAACTAGCTCATGCCCATTTCCACCACATTTAACTGTCTTCTCCGCACCAAAATCTCTGAGCTGAATTAGGACATCAAACACCTGTTTGTTCTTAGTAAACAATGTGGTGCTTCTACGATACGGATGATCAGGTGGTAGATATCGCCGATGACAATCAAACCAACACGACTTCCTTCCATTCATCAATTGAAATGCATCTGTGTTATCTTGACAGTAAGGACAAGCTAATCTTCCATGTGTTATCCATCCAAATAACATCCCGTATTTCGCATCTGATGGATTAGCAATTTCTCATTCTGATACGTGTTCACCATGCCATCTCATAGCTTCCGCTGTACGTTCAAATTGGTATAACCTCTTCAATCGGTCAGTAATTGTCAAGTACCACATTCTCTTATACGGAATTTTAGTTTTTCCCCTTGTTTCTTGAAACCGTGGTTTGCGACAGAATCGACAACTAGTACGATCAACATCACTTCTCCAGTATAGCATACAGTTGTCGATGCAAACATCTATCATTTGATAGGGTAAACCCAATCCAGAAACCAATTTATGTATCTCATAATATGTAGCTGGTGAAAGATTATCTTCTAGCAATATATCTTTCACAAAATCAGCTATCGCATCAACGCAATCTTCGCTTAAGTTATAATCTGTTTTAATAGACATCATCCTAGTTGCACATGACAGAGGCGAAACACCATCTCTACAACCATCATATAACAGACTCTTTGTTGCATTTAACATATCAAAAAAATTTTGTGCTTTTATATTCAACCATTTGAACCATACCTATATGTTCATCTAAACCACCTTGTTGTTCTCCAACTTCATCCATTCTATGTTCAAGACTAGTACTACCAAAATTCACCATCAAATCAGTTTCGCCATGTGAATACAAAACTTTATAACCCACCATAAATCATCTACTATATAATTGCTTCCATACACCTTTAACAGAACGAAATCTACGATTCTGATAAATTGGACAAGGACAATGCATCTTACATGTTTCCAAAGTCCTTGTTTGATTTGAGGCAAATAACATGAATTGTTGAAGACCTTGTGCAAATTCTTCTGTAAGAATTCCAGTTGAAGGATCTTGATGATTTTGATCCATCCAAGATCTGAAATACCCGTTTTGATTGGAGGAAGACATTCTGTGTAATAGAATTTTTGGATTTAGAGTGAAAAATATGAAAGAGACGAGTTGCAGTCGGAAAATATAAAAGAAAATTTTAATGGACTTCTGACCGATTTCGAACGGTAACAATATGGTTAAGAATTCGTCAAAAATCGGTCAGAATTTTCTAACGATTTTCGGACCGACCAAATTTGATCAGAAATTTCCGACGTTTTTTGATAAATGTTGGTCCGTCAGAAATTTCTGACCATTTCGAAAATACGTTAGAAATCCGTCAGAAACAACCTTTCTCTTGGAGGATCTTGATGATTTGGTCAGAATGTCCGTCAGAAACAACCTTTCTCTTGTAGTGACTCAACTTAAAGGAAACGATATGATATCTTGGGTAATAGATTAATAAAATAACAAACATTATCAAATTGATCAATAGTTTGAAAAGAAATATAAGTTCGTAATCCTTCTTGGTTCATCACGTCTCATAATTCACGATTGGTCTGTCCGTCTATCCCAGCTTGTATGAAAGCTTCTCAAGAATCATTGAAATAAATTATCGATTAAGATATTTTATAATCTTTTGTTTTCTTTTTTTTGATCATTTCCGTTTTTAAATCTTCTATTATGTTTTTAGAAATTTTCACATATATCCGTTTAGTATGAAAAATGGTAAGTATATCCACATATATGCATTTGAAAATAAAATATCATGGTTTATATACAAACATCAGTGTTTATGAAACAAAGGTAAGGCCAACTCTCTCACTTTGTCATAAAAACCTTATCGACGCATTTAAGCATTGTCTCTTTATTTGTTATTGTAGTTAATGTTTTTATAAAGAAGATTGATAATTTCATCTTTTGGTTGTATCCAAAAAAGTTTGAAGCTTTATGAAATTAAGATGTGTTGCAAAGAAAAATGAAACAAATGATAAGGTCAATAGCAACAATCTATGTGGGAAGAAAAAATAACTTCTACATTATCATTGATCTAAGAACTCTTGGTTCAATTACTAGAGGTCAATCATGAAGTTTGTTGATTCTAAACAAAAAGAAGAGAGAAAAAACAAAACAAAGCAAGAGCTATGACCCTATATTTTTCATTTGGCCCTCTTAGTTCTCTTTTTATGTTTATAAATGTATAATAAGTTAACAAAAAGAAAAGAAAAGCAATGAGCTTTCGATATGAAAATTAAAAAACCGAAAAGTGCATTTGGGTCCAAAATCTAACAAAAAGGGAAAACTAGTTTATGGTGGTGTCTAGCCTGGTTATTCCACTCATGTCTTTTTGGCAGTTTTCCAAACCGCATTCTTTTTATTTTTAATATAGAGTCTAGTTGAGTATTTGTCCATTTAAAATATACACTATGATCAGCTATGATTGAAAGCTTTGCTAAAACCTTCATTGAATCAAATCACCTCATATTAAAGTACACCTTAGTTTACCACCTATCGATGATCTTCATGAAAAAACTCAAAATTATAGAATTATGCTACATATTAATCTTTTGCATCCAAACTTCACTCATGATTGTAACTGATAAATTTTGAAAATTGGAAGTTTATCATTAACGGGATTTTGTGAGATGCACAAAAACTAGCTTGCCGACACATTAGGTCTACATCAATTCTTTTTATGTTGTCTTGATGATCATCTCTCATAACAATGATAACATTTTAGCAGTTCCAAATTTAGTTTGTATCATAGACAACCTAAAAGAGATTAATTTTAAAAGTTGATTCAAACTTTTATAGAGAGTGAGAATCTTAATTCGTTAGAGATACTCTGGGATACACATTCGTATTTTGGTTTTATTAGTTGCTTCATTTTCTCTATAACTCCAAAGAGATATAGTGACATTCCATTTTCAGAACCATTTGGTCGATAATTCTGTGGACAAACTTAGCTGTTCTTGTTCCTTGCCTTCTAACTCATTAATCATCAAAGTTTTTGTTAAAATAACAAGAATATTCACCTTTTACTCCACACCATCGTATTCGTATTGTATAATCGCGAGAGAAATAACAGGAAGAATTTGAAGCTTCGAAGAAAAACGAACTGAAGAAAATATTAGTCTAATATATTACAAATCCTTAAAAACCTATATATATATATATATATATATATATATATATAATTATGATTCCAACTTCCATGACTTTTTTTTTTTTTTTGTAAAGCAACATTCATTCATAACTTAGGTTTGGTACATTAAGCAGAGAGCTTGTTTGGCCATAAGGTCAGCTTTATAACTAACTAGCTTAGGGATATTAAATTCAACAGCAGTAAATAGAGCAGATAGAACATGGATGTCGTTGAGAAGAACAGCGATCTCTAGATGTCTTCCTCTTAAAATCACAAGGTTAATGATAATCTGAGAGTCTGAGAAGATCAAAAGAGCGTTAATCCCACACTGAAGAGCAGAGATTATGGCGTTTCGCAACGTCAAAGTTTCCGCAGTAAGAGGCGATGTCACAAAGGAAGCAGTCGCTGAAATTAGTCTTTTCCTAGAAAGGAAAAAAGACAAAGGTGATCTCTTCCCTAATGGGAAGGAGGAGGAAGATAATCTCTCCCAGGCTAAGGAGGACCAACTTCCTTGACTATCCGGTTAATTATCTTATGAAAACAGACCCTTAACAACATAGTATTAAGATTTAAGCCATAATTAAGCAATATTGTCTTTGAAAAATCGATACATAATTTATGATAGCATTGATGTTGGGAGACTTTTTTGTCATGGCTATATATCTAACAAGTTTGCAGGTAAAAGCAGGTTAGTTAGAGGAAAAGACATCAAACTACACAAATTCCAGATATATAGCACTTGATTTTAAAGTAATTTTCTTAAACTACACAAATCAGTTTTTTTTTTATCAACAAACATTATAGTAGTCTATAATAAACTTTGGTGATGTTTCTAAAGAGATCGATATCACATGTGTCTCGTTTTCCTTAAAACTATGACCCAAATTTCTTATAAATATACCACAACTGGTTTTGAAATAACTTAAGACCCAATTTAGTGAGAAACTGAGAGGGTATGCCTATTCTTTTCAAACCCACTACAAGATAATGAACGAATAAGTAAACATCAGGCGAATGCCCATTTTCTATATCTAATTGAATACACATGGATCACTTTTCTAGAAAAGAGTATAAACATTATCAACGATTATTATATTATATATTTTAAAGAAAAAATCTTCATGGTATTTTAATATTTTGTAAGAAACTTCATAATAGTGTTAAAACTACACTATTTTATTAGAATATAAATTATGAAGTTGATTAAGTTTTCATTCTATATTTATGTTTTTAATTTTTAATTTATATAACATAAGAAAATATTTATGTTCATATCTTATATTTTAACTAATATCAGCTTTTTTATTTGGTGTTTTGATATACGGGGTACATATTTTATAATGTACGTGTTCTAACATAATTTTACAAATTAACATAATTATGTTAAAACAATTTAGATAAAAATTCATATAAAATGTTAATGTTTCATTAAATTTTATATAAAATTTATATACAATAGTTATTAATTTGTAATATTAATATAATACATATTATAATACCTAATAAAATAAAATATTTTATTATCTTTTTAAATTTATATATTTACCAATTTTGTAAGTATTAATTTATAAAATTGTACAATCTCTATAATATTATTCGAGAAGTCAGTTTCCTACGTGTCGCGCTCACGTTAACTTTCGCGATGGTTGATTACATAGATACCCTTAATGAATTGTTAGATTTTAAGATTATTATTTTTATTTAGTTTTTTTAACTTTTTTCAAATAACATATATAATAAAAAAAGAAATATTTCTAAAATTTTAAAACAAAATAGAAAACGAAAATATATGTATATAATATGATTTTATTAAAAAGGAAAGTTCACAAAATAGTAACACCCTCATTAATATATATTTTTAAATTACATAAAATATATTTTCAAAATAATAAAAATATATATGTTCATGAACATCAAAAAGTATGTCATTTATACTTTATTTTCTAATATTTTTAGAAATCAACTTATAATTTGATAAATATTATGAAAATACATGTATATTTAAGCGATAAATAAAACTAATTTGATTTGACTTAACTAAAATAAAGAGTAAATAAATATTTTGAAAATACATGTATATTTAAGCGATAAATAAAACTAATTTGATTTGACTTAACTAAAATAAAAAGTAATTATACTTCAGTTTTAAGTAACATTTCTAAAATTTTAAGACAAATTTAAAAACGAAAATATATGTATATAATATGAATTTATTAAAAAAGAAAGTTCACAAAATAGTAATATCTCCATTAATATATAATTTTAAATAACATAAAATATATTTTCAAAATAATAAAAATATATATGTTCATGAACAAAAAAAAATTTATCAGTTACACTTTATTTTCTAATATTTTTTAGAAATCAACATATAATTTGGTAAATATTATGGAAACTACATGTATATTTAAGCGATAAATAAAAATAATTTGATTTGACTTAACTAAAATAAAAAGTAATTATACTTCAATTTTAAGAAACATTTCTAAAATTTTAAGAGAAATTTAAAAACGAAAATATATGCATATAATATGAATTTATTAAAAAGGAAAGTTCACAAAATAGTAATATCTCCATTAATATATATTTTTAAATAACATAAAATATATTTTCAAAATAATAAAAATATATCTGTTCATGAACATCAAAAAATTTATCAGTTACACATTATTTTCTAATATTTTTTAGAAATAAACATATAATTTGATAATATTATGAAACTACATGTATATTTAAACGATAAATAAAAATAATTTGATTTGATTTAACTAAAACAAAGAGTAAATAAATATTATGAAAATACATGTATATTTAAGCGATAAATAAACTAATTTGATTTGACTTAACTAAAATAAAAAGTAATTATACTTCAATTTTAATTTAAAAATATATTAACTCTATATACTCACAAAATGAATAACTCGACTAATATAATTTATATCCAAAATTAAACATCTAACTACAATAAGAAAATATAATTTTGTAATAATAATAATAATAATAAAAATAATAATTTATTTAATTCTATACATATAAATTAGAGACTGACTCAAAGCATATTAAAAAGAAAAATAAATATTAATTAATTACAAATTAATTCTTTTAGAATTTATATATATGCATGAGACTTCAAAATATTGTCATTATATTCATATGTAATTTTGAATCAAACACTTCAGCTTATTATGTATTTCATTTTAAGCACAACATATATTAAGTTATACATAATTTAACTAAATATATTTACATATCTAAGAATATGTTTACATATCTAACGAAAATAACCAACCAAAAGAAAAATAAAAGATTAATCAAAGTTTTATTATATTTAGAATAAAAAGAATTATAGTTGAATTCGAAAAATAGATATTATCGAATATGCCGAATTGATAACCAAACCGACTATCGATCCGAAAAATAATTAAACCGAAAATAATATATCCAAAGTTATATGTATAATTAGAATAATATACTATTTATTAATATAAATTATACATATAAATTGATTCAAAACTCAAACTAAATATCAATCAATTATTATAAAATTTTACTTTCATGAATATTCATGAAAATTGATATCTGTGCATGAGCACGGGAAAATCACCTAGTAACAATATTATTCTTGTAACTTTTTATTAGAAACACAATTCGATAGTAATTTGAAAAAAATGTTTTTAATTTATAGAAAATGGATATTCATATCGTCTCTATGTTCATCCTCATCACAACAAGAATTATACAAATAATAATAATAAATTACACATGCGAACGAATAAAAATAATTAATAAAACGGTAATCGAAAAGCAGAGGATCAACGTATCAGCCGAACTCAAAAGCTCTCTAAGCCAAAGCGACAGCGTATAGTGCTCCGGCAACAAAAGTTCCCACAAGGAAAGCTTGATTAGCCCACGCGGCGCTTGCAGGCGCTTCAGCACCGGTGTCTGGTCCCGGAGCCGGAGCCAAAGTCGGGGTTAATACGGCAGAAGGACCAGAGGCTGGAGCATCGGTTAGAGGAGGAGAAGCAACCGGAGAAGTAGTTGGAGCGGTGGTTGGAGCTGGAGTTGGCTCGTTAACTGGAACCGGCGGTGAAGCGACCGGAGGAAGTGGAGAAACGGTGGTGGTTGGTGCCGGGGCTGGAGCTTGAGAGAAACATGAAGTGGCTAAGAAACCGAGGAAGATCACAACTAACAATGCCTTGGGACTCATCTTTAGATTTGATTGATTCTGTTTGAAACTTGAAACTATGTTTAATCTTTTAAGCTCTTGTTTCTTTGTTTGATGGTGTGTGGAATTATGAGGGAAGAGAGGTTCTATATATACTCGATGGTTGAGATTAAATATTTAATTATCTTTGCGACTTGTGACACTAATCATGCAAACCAGATACATTAATACAACATGGCTTAGCTTGACAATGGCGGTTTGAAAATAATTGTATGTTTTTTTTTTCTTCTTTATTTACTTATGTTCCTTTTTTTGTCATCTGACTTGGCGTGTTTGGGTTTCTGAAGTTTCCTTGAAGGAGCATCTACATGGACAAGCACCAAACGGATGCACTGAGGTCTGCCGTCTGCCATGTGTTTAAATTGGTTGTTTGGTCTCTTTGACTGTGTCTAAATTTTCTGTTTTTGCTTAACCGCGTTATGGACTTTAACGGTGCCGTGCCAG
Source organism: Eruca vesicaria subsp. sativa (assembly GCA_932364175.1). Taxonomy (NCBI): domain Eukaryota; kingdom Viridiplantae; phylum Streptophyta; class Magnoliopsida; order Brassicales; family Brassicaceae; genus Eruca; species Eruca vesicaria. The sequence continues at coordinate 203,516 of CAKOAT010167377.1, forward strand.
CCTCTCTAGGAGCTTCAGAAATGTTTTAAAATCTGATTTTGTGATTTTTGAAACGATATAACTTTGAAAACGAGTAGTAATAACAAAACACAAATAAAACAATCATGATAACGACTTAGGAGTTCTTGTCTTCGATATCTACTCTTGACCAAAAAAAAAAGTCATATCTACTCATGAAGGCATTTTCTGATAATTTTTATTACATTCAAATATAAAAGTATTTTTAACAACAAAAACTAAAACAAGCAGCGGTTTCCATATGTATTATAAACAAAATAGAAATTTAGTATGTTAACTATTCAATATTCAAAAAATTAAACATGAAAAAAATTAATTATAAAGTGCAAGTCCAAATATTTTTTTGTAGGGGTACAAAAGGCATGTGGAAAGAAAGTTTGAGATAACGAAAATCGTTAAAATCCTTATAAATTAAATAATCATTAAAATCCTTATAAATTAAATAAATATAAATAAAGAGAGAAAATCTTATTTTTATATGTTGATGATGTTGATGATTGGTTTTGAACTTATGTGAAAAACATAAATCAATATATTCTAAATCATTCTACTAATCCTCAATTTTGAAGATTTGAGGTTAATTTTAACACTGTCAATACGTGTGTTATTTAATCCATTGGGTAATTGTTTTGATTCAGATTCATAATTAGTATGTCTTGTCTCATGGATTCAACCTTTTGTTGTAAAAGTATTATAAGCTTAACGAGCATTATTGTGACAACGTACAATATTTTGATACTTTTTAAATAAATATATGGTTCCCATTATTGTGACAACCTAGAAGCTTACAAACTTAACGCGCATTCTCGTATTCTAGTGCTACTAATTGGTATGACGGTTTGAAATCCTTAGTTACTAATTAACTAGAATTTAGAACCTACCTAACAATTATTTCACCTAAATAACAAAACGGTTTGACCTTATATGCATTGTATCTTCGCAATAATGTGTATAATTCGAACCTTTATTTCCTGACAACCTTGACCTTATCATACCTTCTATAACTATCTAAAATATTATTTTAATTAATTCAATTCATAGAACTAGTTTGAACAAGGCCTCTCTTTGTAGCTTTTGGTGGACGGTGGCCTAACAATTTTTGTTTTTTTTTGTCAAGCCCAAAAAATATATTTTTTTTGGTTCCTTTTTAACCTGCACACAACTTGTTTAGGATTTCAGAGGGAAACAACGTATGAAACCAATGGATTGGCCGATAACGCCTGATATAGGCGGATAAAAAAATGGTACACTTAGAGGCAAAACCGATCTGCCTCAAGAGTACAAGAAATATAATTATTAAACGTTCTAAGGTTCCGTTTATTGTCTTAAAATTTTGGTTGCTATTTTAGTGTATTTTGGAATGTTTAATGCCCGGACTTGACATGGCACCATCCCGTTTTTTAAGAGAAAACTGGCATCTATGTCATAATTTGAAACCATAATTAACAATGTATCCTCATTTTGAACTCACAAAATGATTTTAACCCTACACCTGTGTATGCCACCCTCTTATAGCTTTGTCAGCTAGAGTGTCAGTCTACTGCTTTTGAACCCTGTTAAACCAAACAAGCTAGTTGTTTGTATCAGGGAGCCTACTGCTTAGATGTGTATCAGTCTGGTAGGCTTTTTGTGTCAGTGAATTGATATATATACTTATGTTTAAATAACATTTTGGTTATTGCAAAAGCAAATACACTAAACGATGCATCTTTACTAATTTAAATTGCTAATAAGGATATTGAGCTAAATCTCCCGTAAGGCAATAGGCAACTAAATCAATAAGTGCAGCGAGTTGGGCCACTTAGCTGGCAATAGGATCGTTCGGTTTGTATTCGATTTGATCTGTGTTTCGGTTCAGTTTGATCGAATTCTCTTAATTTAGTTTTTAAGAGAAATCATATTTTAAAATTGAAAGACACATGCATGAAAGCATCATGTTAATGACTGTGTAAAAATAAACTATGTATTATAAATTCAATATAAATTTGAAATAAAAACTTACAAGAAACACAAAAATTTATAAGAACATAATCAATTCAAAGTTAACTAAAATAAAAATAAACTACATAGACTAAATCTAATATAAAACTGAAACATTTTTTTTTAAATCACAGAAAAATTATAAGAACACAAGTAAATGAAAATTAACTAAAGTAAATAAAACTTAAAGAAATCCGACATTGTTAATAAAGTTGATAGTAACTTTACTGTAGTGTATTAATATATTGTGTATTGTTAATATGTTTAATTTAAATAATAACAAAAATACATTGGTTTTTTAGTTCGGTTTAATTCGATTTGGTTCGGATCGGTTGGTTCGAATTAGGAAAATCTTAAACCAAATTATTTTATAATAATCGGTTTCAATTTAGTTGGTTTGGTTTGACTCGGTTCGGTTCGGTCTTTTCAACAACAAATTAAGTAAATGTCATTGATTTTGACATAATGAAGTTTCCAACATTTATGTCACTAAGTGTCCGGTTTTATCCTTTATCTTTACAAGTACCAGGTAAATGTGACCAATAAAACGAAAGAAAGTTAAACCGTCCACGTATAACTTTATTGATCAAATACATATAGCACATACTGTTCTATTTTATATCACCAAAATAGTATAGTATTATAACTCCACATACAATTTCAATTTCTAGATACTAGACCATAACCTAATTTCACACAAATGCCTAAATTATAAATCCTAATTAATAAATATATACCTTAATCACTAATCTATAAACCCAAATAGAATTGATATGATATGATGCAAATTTTTCATATTGTACTAGACATATATGGAACCTTTTTAAATAGTACAGAAATGGTAGTTTACTCCATTTTCATAAGTTGTTATTACGTTAAATACTAAAAGCCAAAACAAATTTCTACTTACTAAATCTAAACCCTAATTACTAATATATAAACCCAAATAGAATCTATATCATATGTTGCATATTTTTCATAGAGTGCTTAACATAGTATGGAACCTCTATAAAAAGTATAGAAGGATATTTTACTCTATTTCTATTAATTGTTATTATGTAAATACTAAAAAACTAGAAAATCTCCCACTTACAAAATCTAAACCCTAACTAGTGATATATAAACCCAAATAGAATTTATATCATATGCTGCATATTTTTTGTATTGTGTTATACATAGTATGGAACCTCTATAAATAGTATAGAAGAGCAGTTTACTCCATTTCTATTAATTGGTATTATGTAAATACTAAACACCCAGAAAATATCCGACTTACAAAATCTAAACACTAATCAGTGATCTATAAACCCAAATAGAATTTATATAATATGCACAAATATATTGTACCGTAATATACATAGTATGGAATCATTAAAAAGATGAGCAAACACATACACTATTCTAGGAAAATAGTTGGAAGATAGCAAATACACAAAATAGAATGGACTATTCAAAGATGAGATAGTATAGTACCACACATAAAAAAAAAAGCTCAACGTCGAAGCACACCGTTAATGAAATTTCAAAGTCAAGATACCAAATCAGCAAAAAAAAAATTGTTTGAAGTGGAATAGACTTGGGTTGTTGGGAGGTGCTACTGGGGGGTTAACACTGTCGACTATGAGCTAATTTAAGAAGCAAATTACAAGTGGAAGTGCAAAGAATAGATCCGTTAGGGTAACACAATGACAAAGATATCATAAACGGAAGAGAAGCAGGCGGAGGCGACGGACTTCTCAACTCTTTAAGAGTAATCTTTCAACTTCTACGAAGGTATCAAAAGAAGTAAATAAAATATGGAGGAAGATAAGACACGTTTTACAATTTTATGCCTACTAAATAAAATTAAAATATTTATGTGCCTACAGGTTTAATCGGTGGAGAGAAAGGGTAAAACTGAATTATCATGTAAAATTAACGTATAAATCTGTTAGGGAAAATAGTCAGATAGTGAATTAAGCTTTTTTTTGTGGTTATATAGCCCAATTTCCCATTTAATTTCCATTACACAAAAAGAAAACAATCGATTCGAAATAAAACTAAGTAGTAAACCGAACCGAATGTTGCAGCACCACGCTCAAACAACAACATGAGTAATAATAAATCCCTCAAAAGGAAACGCAACGACGACGGCGACTCGAAATCTCCGACCAGTAAAAGCCTCACCGTAGACGGCGGAGATCCTTACCCCGAACTCCTTAGACCTACCTCCGACGAATGTAGAGACGTAAGGGATGCTCTGCTCTCTCTCCATGGATTCCCTCCCGAGTTCGCCACTTACCGCCGTCAAAGACTCCGATCACCATTGGAGTCGGATAAGGAGGAGGAGAGTGTGCTTGATGGGCTTGTTAAAATTCTTCTTTCGCAGAATACCACTGAGGCCAACTCTCAAAGGGCTTTTGCTTCTCTTAAATCTCAGTTTCCTAATTGGGAAGATGTAAGCTCTCATCATAAAGTGTCTTCCTTTTTTTATTGCATTGTTTGTTGGTTTGAAAAAAGTGATTTCTCTTACAAATGTGTTTTTTATTTTTGTGCTTACAGTCACATAAATTGTGTTCTTTTTTTTCTGAATCACAGAAGTTTATTTTTTAATGTCTCAAAGATTGAATTGAATCATTTAGATACTTTTTTTTATTACAGTTACATAAAGTGTGTTCCTTTTTATTGCATTGTTTGTTGGTTTGAAAAAAAGTTTTTTTTTGTTGCATAGGTTTTGGTTGCTGAGCCAAAATTAATTGAGAATGCTATAAGATGTGGAGGATTAGCTCCTAAAAAGACTGTCTGTATCAAAAACATTATGAGCCGTTTGCAGAAAGAGAGAGGCAGATTGTGTTTGGAGTATCTTCGCGGTTTATCGGTTGAACAAGTGAAAACTGAGCTCTCTCATTTTAAAGGAGTAGGACCCAAAACGGTAATGAGTCATTTAAGAACCTTCTTATGCTTTGGTATCAATGTCACAATATAGTTTTTTTGGAAATTGACAGGTTTCTTGTGTTTTGATGTTCAACCTTCAGCACAATGATTTCCCAGTAGACACTCATGTGAGTAGTTTCAGTACTTCTTAGGTTTGGTATTTGTAGAAAAAAAGAGATTTATGAAACCAACTTAAAACAGGTATTTGAGATCTCCAAGGCGTTAGGTTGGGTACCGAAAACTGCAGACAGGAATAGAACCTATGTTCATCTCAACCGCAGGATTCCGGATGAGCTCAAGTTTGATCTGAACTGTCTGTTATATACACATGGTAAGCTCTGCAGCAACTGCAAGAAGAATGTTGCGAAACCAAAAGCTAAAGTAGCTTCTTCATCTGTTGATTGCCCTCTCCTGGGGTTTTCTGGTTTAGTATAGATAACCAAGATTATAACTTGTTTTTTGGTTAGTTCCATATGGTAGTTTTGTGGGTTTAGTATCCCTTCTTGACTCGTTGCTTATAACAGTATTAGAAAGGAAAAAAAAACATAATTGTATGCCATGGTTAACGTCAAGGTTATACTCTTTATAACTCTTTTGAAACTAGGCTGTTTGGTTTTTGACTGTGATTATTAATATGACTCAGAAACTTACATATGAATTATATTCTGCGTTAGCTGCGACAATTATATTTTTTTTGTTCTTGATTATTACATTACAAACAAGCCTGGATTGAAATTTCCTTTTAAATATTTGTGACACTTTACAGAACTATGTAGATCATCATCAGTTTGAGCATTATTATGATTCTCATCAGTTTCTTTGCATTCAACACTTGTAATCTCTCCTCTACTTCCTTCCCTTCTTTCTCTACTTGCCTACGCACCTCTTCCTTTGCCTGGTGCAAAAACAAACTGGTAAAACTTCTAAGGCTAGGGTTAGGATTAGAGTTAGAGTTAAGGGAGAAATTATGAGAAAGAGCTCGTTTAAGGCGATGAAGGAGAGATTTGAACTGCTTGTAGGAGAGGTTACGATCCGGAAATGTCCACCCGCGAGGTACGTCGGGAACTTTGTGAAGGATGCCTCTGTACATTGATATCGCCACCATCTTTCTCTTCTCTGTTTCGGTTTCTCGAATTCGCATTTTTTTCTTTTAATATGACGATGGGATTTCGCCTTGTGTAACCTTTCGGTCTAGGAGATGAGAAACGTGTGCCGTTTTTAACAATTCACAAACGAGGAACTTTTAAGCCACTGTCTCGTCAGCCATTTCGTTTTAGAATGAAAACTAGGTGTTTTGCCCGCCATGCGGGCTTAAGTGTTTTATAATTATATATACTAATTAAATATATTAGTAATTAAAATTATAAGCATATATTATTATTTGTGTTTTCATTTTGAAAAATTTTAATCTTAAAATTATTCAAATATTATTTTTTCAATTATAAAAAATTATGAATTTTAATTAATTAATATTTAATTATTTATTTTCTGTTTTTGAATTTTTAAATATTTTATTAAAGATAGCTTTCAGATAACAATACAATATATATATGAATTATCTGTTTAAAATAAAATATATTTTTGGATTTGGATAGCTCTTATTGTTATTGTTTAAAATAACTTATCTAATAAAATAAATTTAAATTCGTTTTTATATATAATTAATTTATATAATTTATTCAGTAATAGTATAAACGATATTAACGCGCTAACTTTTAACGTGGGAGCCCCGTTACAAAAAATCACTTTGTTTAAGCTTTTTATAATTATTTGTTAGTAAATATATTACTAATTAAAAATCATTTTCAAAATTTTTACTTTTATTAAAATTATTCAAATATATTTTTTCAATTATATAAAATTAAAAATTTTAATTAATTAATATTTAATTATTGTTTTCTGTTTTTTTTTTGTTTTCTGTTTTTGAATTTTTAAATATTTTTATGAAAAGATAGTTTCAGATAACAATACAATATATATAGGAATATATTTTTAAAATAAAATATATTTTTGATTTTGGATAACTCTTATTGTTATTGATTAAAATAAATTATCTAATAAAATAAATTAAAATTCGTTTTTATATATAATTAATTTATATAATTTATTCATTAAGGGTATAATTGATATTAACCACTCCAACTTTTAATGTGGGAGCTCCATTACGAAAAATCACTTCGCAAATAATAGTATAGATAGCCTACACTGGACAATTACTTGGGAGGTACTAAATGTTTTTTTTCACAAACGAGGAACTTTTAAGCCGGTGTCAAACCGTTTTGTTTTGGTCGGAACTAAATGTTTTTTTTTTGTCGGTGCTAAATGTTTTGTCTTAGTCGAACCATTTTGTTTTGGTCGGTACTAAATGTTTTGTCTTGGCCGAAGCGTTTTAATCGATACTAAATGTTTTGTCTTGGTCGCAATGTTTTGTTTTGGTAGGTATTAAATGTTTTGTCTTGGTCGGTACTAAATGTTTTGTCTTAGTCGAACCGTTTTGTTTTGGTCGGTACTAAATGTTTTGTCTTGGTCGAACCGTTTTATTTTGATCGATACTAAATGTTTTCTCTTGGTCGCAACGTTTTGTTTTGGTCGGTATTAAATGTTTTGTCTTGGTCGGTACTAAATGTTTTGTCTTAGTCGAACCGTTTTGTTTTGGTCAGTACTAAATGTTTTGTCTTGGTCGGCAGAAAATGTTTTGTCTTAGTCGAACCGTTTTGTTTTGGTCGATACTACATGTTTTGTCTTGGTCAAACCGTTTTGTTTTGGTCGATACTAAATGTTTTTTCTTGGTCAAACCGTTTTGTTTTGGTTGATACTAAATGTTTTGTCTTGGTTGCAATTAACGTTTTGTTTTGGTCGGTACTAAATGTTTTGCTTTGGTCGAACCGTTGTGTTTTGGTCGGTACTAAAAGTTTTGCTTTAGTCGAACCGTTTCGTTTTGGTCGGTACTAAATGTTTTGTCTTGGTCACAATGTTTTGTTTTGGTCGGTATTAAATGTTTTGTCTTGGTCAGTACTAAATGTTTTGTCTTAGTCGAACCGTTTTGTTTTGGTCAGTACTAAATGTTTTGTCTTGGTCGGCAGAAAATGTTTTGTCTTGGTCAAACCGTTTTGTTTTGGTCGGTACTAAATGTTTTGTCTCGGTCGCAATTAACGTTTTGTTTTGGTCGGTACTAAATGTTCTGCTTTGGTCGAACCGTTGTGTTTTGGTCGGTACTAAATGTTTTGCTTTGGTCGAACCGTTTCGTTTTGGTCGGTACTAAATGTTTTGTTTTGGTTGGTACTAAATGTTTTGTCTTTGTTAAACTGTTTTGTTTTGGTTAGTACTAAATGTATTGTCTTGGTCGAACCGTTTTGTTTTGGTCGGTACTAAATGTTTTTGTTTTGGTCGAGCCGTTTTATTTTGGTTGGTACTAAATATTTTGTCTTGGTCGAACCATTTTGTTTCGGTCGGTACTAAATGTTTTGTTTTGGTCGAGCCGTTTTGTTTTGGTTGGTACTAATTATTTTGTCTTGGTCAAACCTTTTTTTTGGTCGGTGCTAAATATTTTGTTATCCTCGGTAATAAATGTTTTGTCTTGCTCGAACTGTTTTGTTTTGGTCGGTACTAAATGTATTGTCTTGGTCGGTACAAAAGCTTTTTGACAGGCATTCGCTAAAATAGGTCGTGTGAACCAATACATGCCACTCAGCCAAAGAAAGATGATAGGTCGTTACTAAATGTTTTGTTTTGGTCGGTACTAATTATTTTGTCTTACTCGAATCGTTTTGTTTTGGTTGGTACTAAATGTATTGTCTTAGTCGAACCGTTTTATTTTGGCCAGTTCTAAATGTTTTGTTTTGGTCAAACCATTTAGTTTTGGTCGGTACTAAATGTTTTGTCTTCGTCAACCTTTGTTTTGGTCGGCACTAAATGTTTTGCTTTGGTCGAACAGTTTTGTTCTGGTCGTTACTAAATGTATTGTCTTGGTCGAATCGTTTTGTTTTGGTCGGTACTAAATATATTGTCTTGGTCGAACCATTTTGTTTTGGTCGGTACTAAATGTTTTGTTTTGGTCGAACCGTTTTGTTTTGAATGGTACTAAATGTTTTGTCTTGGTCGAACCTTTTTTTTTGGTCGGTACTAAATGTTTTGTCTTGGTCGAACCATTTTTTCTTGGTCGGTGCTAAATGTTTGATACAATAATTCCCTAAACGTTTTGGTCATTTTTTGCTTATATAACCTTTAGCATAAATGAATTTTATAGAAAATGAAACTCATACTTAATTTTTGACTAAATAACTCATAACTACATATACTTCCTTTTTCAACAAAAAAAAACAGAAATAAAGATCAAATTAATATCAATTCCCAGACAAAACGGTTTTGTTTTGGTCGGGGCTAAACGTTTTGATACAATAAATGTTTTGGTTATTTTTTTGCATATATAAAAAATTAGCATAAATGCAGTTTTAGAAAATGAGACCCATAGTTAGATTTTGACTAAATAACTCATAACTACGTATATTTTCTTTTTCAACAAAAAAATAGAAATAAAGATCAAACTAAAATATCAATGCTCAGACAGAACGGTTTTGTCTTGATCGGTGCTAAATGTTTTGATACAATAATTTCCTAATTTTTTTGGTCATTTTTTGCATATATAACCTTTAGCATAAATGCATTTTATAGAAAATGAAACCCATACTTAGATTTTGACTAAATAACTCATAACTACGTATGCTTTCTTTTTAAACAAAAAAAATACAGAAATAAAGATCAAATTAATATCAATGTCCAGACAAAACGTTTTTTTTTGGTCGGTGCTAAATGTTTTTGGTTATTTTTTGCATATATAACCTTGAGCATGAATGCATTTTATAGAAAATGAAACCCATACTTAAATTTTGACTAAACAACTCATAACTACATATACTTTCTTTTTCAAAAAGAAAAAAACAGAAATAAGGATATCAATGCCCAGACAAAACGGTTTTGTTTTGGTCGGTGCTAAATGTTTTGATACAATAATTGCCTAAAATATTTGGTTATATTTTTGCATATATAAAACATTAGCATAAATGCATTTTTAGAAAATGAAACCCATAGTTAGATTTTGACTAAATGACTCATAACTACGTATATTTTTTTTTCAACAAAAAAAAAGAAATAAAGATCAAACTAAAATATCAATGCTCAGACAGAACAGTTTTGTCTTGGTCGGTGATAAATGTTTTGATACAATAATTCCCTAATTTTGTTGGTCATTTTTTTTGCATATATAACCTTTAGCACAAATGCATTTTATAGAAAATGAAACCCATACTTATATTTTGACTAAATAACTCATAACAACGTCTACTTTCTTTTTCAACAAAACAATACAGAAATAAAGATCAAATTAATATCAATGCCCAGATAAAACGGTTTTGTTTTGGTTGGTACTAAATGTTTTGATACAATAATTCCCTAAATGTTTTGGTCATTTTTTGCATATATAACCTTTAACATAAATGCATTTTATAGAAAATGAAACCCATACTTATATTTTGACTAAATAACTCATAACAACGTCTACTTTCTTTTTCAACAAAACAATACAGAAATAAAGATCAAATTAATATCCATGCCCAGACAAAATGGTTTTGTTTTGGTTAGTACTAAATGTTTTGATACAATAATTCCCTAAATATTTTGGTCATTTTTTGCATATATAACCTTTAACATAAATGCATTTTATAGAAAATGAAACTCATGCTTAGATTTTTACTAAATAACTCATAACTACGTATACTTACTTTTTCAACAAAAAAAACAGAAATAAAGATCAAATTAAAATATCAATGCTCAGACAAAACGGTTTTATCTTGGTCGGTGCTAAATGTTTTGATACAATAATTCCCTAAATGTTTTGGTCATTTTTTTTGCATATATAACCTTGAGCATAAATGCATTTTATAGAAAATGAAACCCATACTTAAATTTTGACTAAATAACTAATAACTACATATACTTTCTTTTTCAAAAAAAAAAAACAGAAACAAAGATCAAATTAATATCAGTGCCCAGACAAAACGGTTTTGTTTTGGTCGGTGCTAAATGTTTTGATACAATAATTCCCTAAATGTTTTGGTTATTTTTTTGCATATATAAAACATTAGCATAAATGCATTTTTAGAAAATGAAACCCATATTTAGATTTTGACTAAATAACTCATAACTACGTATATTTTCTTTTTCAACAAAAAAAAATAGAAATAAAGATCAAACTAAAATATCAGTGCTCAGACAGAACGGTTTTGTCTTAGTCGGTGCTAAATGTTTTGATACAATTATTCCCTAATTTTTTTGGTCATTTTTTGCATATATAACCTTTAGCATAAATGCATTTTATAGAAAATGAAACCCATACTTAGATTTTGACTAAATAACTCATAACTACGTATACTTTCATTTTCAACAAAAAAAAATACAGAAATAAAGATCAAATTAATATCAATGCCCAGACAAAACAGTTTTGTTTTGGTTAGTGCTAAATTTTTTGATACAATAATTCCCTAAATGTTTTGGTCATTTTTTTTGCATATATAACTTTAGCATAAATGCAATTTATAGAAAATGAAACTCATACTTAGATTTTTACTAAATAACTCATACCGACGAATACTTTCTTTTCCAACAGAAAAAAAACAGAAATAAAGATCAAAAATATCTTTGCCCAAACAAATGGTTTTCTCTGGATCGGTGCTAAATGTTTTGATACAATAATTCCCTATATGTTTTGGTTATTTTTTGCATATATAACCTTAGCATAAATGCATTTTATAGAAAATGAAACCCATACTTAGATTTTAACTAAATAACTCATAACTAATGTATACTTTCTTTTCCAACAAAAAAAAAACAGAAATAAAGATCAAAAATATCAATGCCCAAACAAAACGGTTTTGAGATGAATTGAAAAAAGAATCAACAAAACTTAAAATTTGAATTAAAAGATTTGACTACTTCCCTCAAAAGTCTTCCTGATCTCCATTGAGAATCATCAGTTCACACTGGTGAGACTGAAGCAAGTTGCCGCACTCCTCAAATCACTCTCTCCATTTTCATCTATACGTTCCTTTAGCAATTCACCGGAGCTGAAACCACCAAAAAAATCAAATTCAAACATGTTCCTCACAATTTTTTGAACTTTACAAACAAGAAAACACATACCTTGAAGCATAAGCTACTTTTGTATCTGGAAATGATTGCTTATCATCGATTATTTCGAGGAACTGATGGATATCATCATACTCAGCATCATCTTCTTCATCTTGCTGATTTGATACCATCTGAAGATTAACGAGTTGAGACTGTATGGCCACCACACCATTATTGCTCTTCATCTCATTACAATGCTCGTTCTGATTGCTAAATCCATTGTTATGATGATAAGGAAATGGATTCTGACCCCAAGCCAAAGAAGCATCCACATTGTTGTTGGTGATGGTGAGAGTCTCCTTGCATGAATCTGTATACACAGGAGGACTATAGCCATTGTTATTAATCTCACTAGAACTATATGTGTAAGACATTTGAGGCTGTTGCGGCTGCGTTTCAAAAACCGGACTAAAGAACGGTGTGATGTTGTTTTGGTTATTGTTAACCGTAAGTCCCATTCCCAAATTAAGCTGCGACGTAACATCTTCTTGCTTTTCACCAATCTCTTGATGAATCATCTGATTGTGAACGTTTTGATGATATTGACCGGTGTTGGCGTTGTTGCGATATATTTCTAGTTGGGAATTGACCGCTTTGAGATCTTCTTCAGCGAGCCAGATCATGTACTGAAGTTGTTGCATGATTCCGAGGCAACCATGAATAGGGTTACGTTCACGGACATAAGACTGGAAGATGATTGATTTCATGGCTTCTGGTTTCTGTGCTTCATCGAGGTTCTCGAGGATCTTGACTATGCTTCTAACTCCGAAGAGCCTATGAACATTTTGGAATAGTTTTGGTTGTTCTGATGGGAAGTACGGAGCGAGTGGGCAGTCCGCGGCACAGCGTCTGCGTTGGTACTTGCATGCGGCACAAGCACCACTCGTGCCGCCTTTGAGAGTCATGAAAATTATGAGAGATAACAAGAGAAGATCGAAAAACTTCTCTAGTGACCCAATGGGATTGTGGATGGTTTTTATTTGGCTCATTCGATGGGGAATAAATCAAAAAGGAGATTGGAAAACAAACATGAAACAGAAATGAAGTATTTGAATAAGAAGTGTGTGTGTGCTTTAACGGTTTTTGGTAAATGAGAAATGAAGAAGAAGGAGTCTCGTATATAAGCCGGATTTTGCTGAGCGTGAAGAAGACTAAGCAAACAAAAGAGATTGCTACCAGGTTTAAGAAAATGCACCTAATCTTCAGGGACAATTTTTCTTATAAAACTTTTAGATTTTTAGTTTGTTATTGTCTAAAAATAGTGGTAATTAAGAATATATGTGTTTTAGCTAGTAATATATTTATAATCTTATTTGTTTCGATACTAGATATAAATTTCAAATTTGACTTTTGGATCAGACTTGGTGTATTTGAATTACTATATTATGATCAAATAAATTTTGGATCAAGTTGTTGTAGATATTATATTGGATTGTCTTCTTCAGTCATATTTAGTTGAACATTAATCCAAAGTTAGTTCAAATGATTTACTAGAATATTTTTGAAGTTATAGATTGCTTTTTTTTTTATTCAAAATTTATATTGAATTATTTGAGTTTTATAACACAATAATCGTAAAAATAAATATAATTTCAAAATTAAGAATGAGGTTTGATAATTTTCATTTTGAATAATGTGAATTTTGGAGCTGCAATGGAGAAATTGATTAAGGTTTAAGAGGTGGACACTTCGGTGATTTTATTGGTTTGGTTTGGTATCGGTTCGGTTTGGTTAATTTGGTTCTAAAACATGTCTAACCAAAGTAAACCATAATTAGTTTGGCTCGGTTTCAGTTCAGTTCATATTCGATTCGGTTTGGTGTGTGTTTGGGTTTGGTTTAATCTGGTTCCCTTAGTTTAGTTTTTTTTTTTTTTAAATCTAGTTTTAAAACATAAAGACATTATCATGAAATCATCATGTTGGTGGCTATGAAAAAATATATTATGTAAACTAAATCCAATATAAATTAATATAAGACTTTAAAAAACATGCAAAAATTTATAAGAACATAATCAAATCAAAATAAACTAAAGTAAATAAAAATAAAAAATAAACTATGTCAATTAAATCTAATAAAAAACTGAAACAAAAGAAAATTAAAATCACAAAAAACTATAAGAATACGATCAATCAAAGTTAACTAAAAGTAAATAAAAATTTAAAAAACCCAGTATCATTAATAAAGTTGATAATAACCTTAGTCTTAGGATTTTAATATATTGTATATTGCTAATATGTTTAATTTAAATAGTAACAAAAACACATTGTTGTATATTATTATTATAAATAATATATTATAATATTTTGTATGCTAATATTGTTTTGATTATTATTTTTATAAAGATCAGGTTTATATTTATCTGATTTCACTAATAAAATTCAGATAAGTTCAGTTTTTCTTTTTGGTATTTTGGATTGTATCTATATTTAACTGAATCAATATTTATTGTTTTTAAAATATTTAAACCAAAATATTTTTAATTATATTTAGTTCCATTCACCCTATTAGTTTGTAAGATATTTTATAACAATCTGTATGATTTATGTTTTTATTATTTGTTTGCTAAATTTATGTAAAGAAGTAGAAACATAAAAAACTAAGTGTTAATGTAATTAGAGTTGCATAATATAATCAACGTTATTCTAAAACTACGTGCATATTTAAATATTCATAAATTACCTAACTCATAATAATAGAATTGGTTAAATTTAAATGTTTCACTTTCACTTGTTTAAGAGCTTAAGGTGTGTTATAATTAAATGTATGGAAATTAAACAGAAATGTTTTAAATTTTATGTTGTCATCTTAGTTTGCCAGATGACTTGGGTATAATAATTCATAGCAATTTGATTATTTATTGTTAAAAAATATTGAACTGCAACAATCCCTTTAAATTGAACTAACCATATTTTCGTAGTTCTAGTTAGGCTACAATGTCAATAATTTTATTCTTTTCATCTAGTTTAGTACTCCTTCTTACATTTGTCAATAATTTTATTCTTGTTACATTTTAAAACACATGAAGAATTTAAAAATATTAAATATCTCTCTTTAAAATTAAATAATTAGTAACTTGTATTGCGAAACAAAAATAGCATAAATATTTTGTAGATAATATATATAATTATTAAAGAATATAAATACATAAATTAAATAATAGATTCGTTGATTATTAATAAATCCACAATTTGTTTTTAAACTATTTTTATGTCAAACTAATTCTTATTAATCAAGTATACATTGATAACTTACTTTTGAAAGAAAAAAATAACTTAAGAAGAGTTCATAAAAACATCCCAAATAGCTTTAGAAATATTTATAGATATCTTTCTGGAAAAAATAAAATAAAAGCTACTAATAAAAACTAAAATAGAAATATTGATAATGGTGATATATAATAATTTTATGATATTAAATTTATCAATGTAACTTTCCATCATCAAAATTAACGTAAATGTAAACGTATAAAACTGATTTTTTCAAATAATAATATAGAAATAATAATCTATTTGCAGAAAACATAATATATAAATTGATTTAATAATCTAATATTTTTGTCATTAGTTGAAGCTATGGCCAAATAACCCTATAGAACAAGAGGTCAAGACTCCAAAATGGACTGTACCAAATGGAAGATTTGGTTAAGATTCTAAAATGATATATTATAGATACAAATGTAAATTTATTGTTCGTTATGGGCTTATTATGTAAAATTGATACATTGGTTTATTATGTATAATTAAAACTTTAAAATAAATCTTATATATTAAAATAGAAGTCATGACTTTATTTCATATGTTATATTTTAGAAAATGAACCGTTTTTAGAAAGTTATGTTTTATTTATTTATTCATATATTATCTCACTATAATAACTACTTTGCCTATAATATTGGTTCGATTTACCAAAATAATTTATCATCGTTAATAAATCACATTATAGATACACGAGTATAGTGACTTTCTCCTATATGGCAACCTTAGTGTATATATACTTTATAAAGAATACTAAAACAAATCTAACCTATTCTTCATAAGGGTGCCTCTTAAACCGGTTTGGTTTATACAATAAATAAATAATGTGGCAGTTTAAAACAATTAACTGAATAAACAAAAATATAAACAATAATCTTATTTTGTTTGAAAACATAATATAAATATATATTATATACATAAAATTGAAATAACACCGGTATGGTTGCTCAGATCAATATCTAAAAATAGAAACAAATATTTATTTTAAAAATAATATTTTAAAATACTTCTTTTATTTAATTTTGAAAGTTAATCAATTTAAATTGTTATTATCATTAAAATATGATTAAAAGTATTTTACATATTTATTATTTTTTTGCAATCAAAACTAAACTCAATTTTATTTTTTAATTGATTTTATGATAATTTTAATTAACTAATTTCGAAATTATATTTTAAAAGATTCTAAAAGATTTTTGAAAGATTTTGGTAGACTTTTCTTTGAAATATTTAAAAATAAAAATAAAAATAAAAATATTAACAGATATTATAATTAATTTACGTAAAATTTAAAAGTAAAGATATTTAAAAATTTCTAACAAACTAAAAAAAAAAGAAGATTTCAACAAGATCTCAATTCTTAAAATTTTATGTAAATATTCTAATTTCTTAACTAATAAAAAATATTACTATACCTTAATATATAAGTCCAGTTATTGTATATAGAATGAAAACTAAATATTTTATCATATTTTATTTATTTTAAACATTAAACATTCATATAAAAATAATTATTATACTGAATTAAATATAATAAAGTTATGTTAAATATATATTTTAAATTTGTTTTGAGAACACATGAAAGTCATCTAGGCATTATATTTTAGAAGACTTCCTAGAAGCCTTCCAAAGTCTGATACATATCCGAAAAACATGTATATCAAGCTCAAATCTGAAAAATCTGCAAAAAAAGATAGATTAATGAGAAAGATATGAGACAAAACTGAAAAGTTCATATAAAGTTTGGTGTTTTCAAGTCAAAGAGATTGTAATAGGTTTGGAGAATTTTAGTTTGGGAGAAATGTAAGAATTTTATGCAACATGAGTTACTAAATCAAGAAAAAGTAGACTTAAAAACTTATCAGAAATCTCAGGTCTGATTTAAAAGGGAGAGACATGTGAGAAGATTCCGTCAAAAGACTTCCTAAAAGTCATCTGGAAGATTTCTTGAAAGTCGTCTGGGAAGATTTCATGAAAATCTTCTGGAAAACTTCCTGAAATTTTTTTAACGCATTATATTTTACACGTCTAACAGGTAATTCGTCTTAGAAGTCTTCTAGATTTGACAAACCTGCATATCCAAATTCAAATCTCAAAAACATGCATATTCGCAAACGTTCAAATGGCTTAAAACAACGAAAATTAGATAAATATACTTTTATAGAACACATAAAAATAAATATCTAAAATTAATAAATATACCTTTAAATGAGTGGAAGATGAGAACCATGTGATGAAAAAATTGCAAAAACAAGATAAATTAGTGAGAAATACATGAGACAAAAATAATAAATTGATATAAAGTTTGGTGTTTAGAAGTTCAAAAATATTAGATAGGGGTTGGAGTGTTTTAGAATGATGAACATTACATTTTTGTTGCAACCATTTGAGAGTAAGGGAGAACGTGTAATTTTTTCTTTATATAGGAAGACATAAAAAATCTAATTAGATTAAATATTTTTGATTCATAAGACTTCCTAGACGACCAGAAGATAGACAACTTAGTTGTAAGTCGTCCAGAAGACTTAATATTTTTTAATGAGAAACTAAAATATTAGGCGGGAATATTAGGACGACTTACATGTAAGTCGTATGGTTTAAATTATTCACCAGATGACTTTCAAGTAAGTTGTCTAGGCGCTAAACATAACTCCTAAATGAAATTAATTAACTAAACACTTCATAAAATTAAATTAAACTTAAATAGTGTTTATTATATACAAAAATAAACACATATAGGTAAAAGTTTAATTTAGCAGAAAAACATTTTATATTTTCAGTTTTAGTTTAGTAAACAACTATTATTATGTAAAATTTTATTTTTCTTTTTTTGAATAAAATAATATTTAAGCGAGAAAATAAAATATTCTTGAATTTTAGGCAAGAATATTAGGACGACTTACGTGTAAGTTGTCTAGTTTAAATTATTCACCAGAAAATTTAAAAATTAATCATCTAGACCCTAAACATAACCTTTAAACTTATAAAATCAAGTAAAACTTAAAAAAATGTTTACTATACACTAAAATAAACACATATATGTAAAAATTTAATTTTCAAAAAGATATTCAATATTTTCAAAATCTTAACCTAAGATGACATACAATACTACAACAGTATGTTATTAAATCCTAAAACCAAAGAAGATCATGATCAACTACTTTGAGTCATCTATACTAAAAACTATTCAATTTTATTATATTTTAATTTACATCACTTAAAACTATTTATAATTACATGATCTTAATTTTTTCACTTGTCAAAATATTTTTTAAAAATACTAAAATAAGAGATATTAAAATTTATTTTTTAAACACAACCAGGATAACCAGCTGTATTTAATGATTGAATAAAAAAATATAAACAATAAGATTATAAAGTTACACAATATGTAACACGAAAATATAAATAACATATTTAATTTTTTTATGATAAATATCAAATATATGTTTTTATAAAATAAAAAATATATCAAATTCTAATTCATATTATAGTAATACAAAATATATAATCAGCCTACATCTTAGTTTGTTTTGCAGCGGTAACCAAATTCAAACAATAGTAATGTTTATAAATATGACCGGGTGAGTAATAAAGATTTGTTTTTTATTAAATTACAAAATCATTAATGCTACTGGTATCTAGTGGCGTCTCAAATTATTTTCAGACTTTGTTCAGGAAAAATATCAACAATATATTTAACATTAACAGTTTAATTAGATATATATATCATTTCTTTTGAATTTATACACCTTAAATTTAAAATATATACAGTTTTAGATTTTAACTCCACAACTTCACAAGGATCATGGAGAATAAATATAATTTATTTTTACTAACACAATTTTCATTAATATGTCCTAGTTAATACAAATCAATTTTTCTCATCGACAAACTATGATGTTATAAAAAAAGATTTAATTCTTTTTCTTTTTTTGGTAAAAGAAAGATTTAATTCATCTGAAGTTTACTTATGATAAAAATATTTTTATTTTATAACTCGTTATTTTTTATTTTATAACTCGTTATCTCTTGCATGCAAGAACGGAGAAGGTATTTTTCAAGTAGTATGACATAGGGCCTAGTATGACATGATCTATAGACATGTCTGACCCCCAAAAAAAAAAAAGAGTAAAAGAAGACTGCAAAGATTTATATGAACATATATCCTTATGTGACAAGGATTTAACCAAGAAAACTACATTTAGATCTTGTAAAGACTTCTGGCAATGAGAACACTTGAGCTTAATCGTTAAAACAAAATCTTCTTTCCCATCTTCTTAAAATTAACCACTGATGAGTAAATAAAATCACATTTCTTCCTCTCCAGTTTTCGCTCCAATTGTCAAAATAAAAGTACTTACTTCCTTTGTAGTATGTACTTGGGAGACAACCTAATCTGTAGCAACACATCTCCCCACTTGCTCTGGCTATTTTTCTTCTTTTTGTGCTTTTTTTATTTAACGTTTCTCGTAGAGAAGAACCTGTGGTTGCAAGTGTCCTCTCTCGCACATAGAAAGTACATCACTCCAGCTACCGATCACCTGAAGATTTTTTTACACAAGTAAAATGGTTGATAAATGTGGAATAGTGCATCTGCCTCCAAAGTCTAGTGTATTTCAATAATCTTACTTACCTTTACGGTTTTGTCATCGTACATGATCCACCGATCGTGTTCATGACTATATGCAAAGCAATGATAATGCTGTCCATAATAGCAAACCTGGAGTTTCAGATATAGTAAAAGAACTACGTTAGATTATGAAAGACCTGGAGGAAAACACATAGTGAAGATAGTTTTAAATGGAAGAAACACGTACCACAGAAGCTAGCGTATATGTGCTCTTCGGGTCCAGACCACGGTATATGACACTAATGTCTATCTCAGTATTTAAGGCTGCAAGCGTCGCTGCTATGTCTTCTACACTCTCACATGTGTTTTGCCACCCTAAAACTGCCAACCCCAAAAATAATTAGAATATAAAGACACAAATATCAGCGAACTGAAAAGGCTAGCATTCATCAGAATCCTTTATAAAAGTTTTACCTGTAGTAAAAACATGTGGTGCAGTAGTGAGAATATGGTGGATATGGTTAGGTTTCCCACACCCACCAGATTCAGGATCACAGGCTACTTGGTGGTTCATCTCGACAAGATTTAAAAGTTCGTCAAATGAATTCTCAGCGCATGTAACCTACAAAGTGCGGCAAAACCATAGTAAAATTAACTAGTAAATTATTTGAAACTCAAGTCTAATGAACACTCATAAGATACCTTCATGGTCCGTAGGGCACTAGCATTGATGTTATGGAAAAAGGAAGTGTACTTCATATGCCTGGACTCCAGCCCACATTTGAAGCAATTCAATTGCTCAAAAATATTCATTCCAAACAGAGAATGGGCAATGCATGTGCGGTTGGCACAGTCCCATGAACCAGTACAATTGCTCTCAGAAGATTCTGTGTCAGACACGCTAGAGCTTTGAGCGAATGAGCGATGTAGGCAGTCGAAAATCACAGCCAATACTTCTGAAGCATCGTTCATCTGAGCCTGTCCACCATAAGACGCCCAAGCTTAGGGTCCTTGATAAAAATGAAAACTTACTCCGTATTAGGATAAATATTCAAAAGCAGAGATCAATTTCTTTACCTCTTGGAAGAAACTGCTATCTGGATACAAGTTACTCAATGCAATCCTGAGAGATGAAGGAGTCACGGGTTCTTTTCGTTCTTCCCTCGAAGCAGCGCTTAAAGCAGTAAAAATTTCGTACAAGGAGCATACAACACAAGGATCCCCCACGTGATGGTGCTCCAGTGTTGAACTCCGCAAGAACTCATCCCGAAACATCCCCAGATTCCACAGAGACTGATATCAAAACAAAACAGCATTCAGCAACTAGAATTCTTATAAGCTAGATATTAGACATTGGTAGCCAAGAAATCAAACAGTTCATAAAATAAATGTTACCTGTATGATAACATTCAAAAAGCAATTGTATTCCCCAACTTCATTCTGAAGGCCTGTGCCAAATATGCCAACTTCGGTCGAGCTCAGAGACTCCTTTGTGACATCAGAAACCCCATCCATGTTTACTTCCAGAGCTGTCCTCGGACGTGACGTCAAATCTCTACCTCCTTGGTACGCATCTGGGTTGAAACAAAATATTCTGGTGTCAGAGGCTTCATAAAAGGGGTTTTTGTCACCCCCAAAAATCATCATAGAACAAATACGATAAAATGGAAAGAAAAGATAAGGCGGCTTGACATAAAATTAGATACGCATGCAATATAAAACATGGGTCCTCAAATGAAGAGACGTGGTATATACAATAAACCATTCTACATTCAAATGATATTCAGTCAGACGTTAGACTCGAACAAACATTTGCAAACAATATTAAAGGTTGAAAACATACCAAGGCTTTGAAGCACTGCCTTTTTAAGGTCAGCTTGAAACTTTTCTTCTTCATCCTCTTCAGCTTGTAGTTGTCTTAGTGTCTTTGTTCCTGCATCTTCATCACCAAGATAAAGTATCGATTGAAAGATAAATGATGTTAGAAAAGAATTGCTAGAAATTAATCTAGATACTGTCATTCCTAGTTGACAGAAAAGAAAAAACCAAGATACAGTTGTTACAGCAGCACCAGCTTTAACAAATCCAACTCTGAACTATATCTATAAGTACCACGGCACATAGAAGTTTCATTATTCAAGTTCAAGAAATCTATATAGATCCACGTAACAATTATTATTCTATGAAAGCATGAGACAGAGAGATGGACTAAAATGGGAAATTGAAAGACTTACCACCATTGCTGCGTAAAGTTTCAGATTGTCTCTCCTTGTCGGTGTCTGACCTATGAGATTCACTATTTATGCTCTCAGAAGGTCCAACTAACTTGTTAGAAGCTTTCTGCCGTCTACCCCTTCTCCCAGTGCGTTGATCAGATTGGAAAACACCAGCTTGAGTAGCTACGCCATTAGTCACTACTGCAACACATCACACACACAAAAACAGTATAAGTGTCTCAGAAAGGTCATTAAGCATCCATCCAAATTCGAAGATCAGTAGTAACCTTTTTGGGATTTAACATCCTGAACCACTGCAGCATCAGATATCGCACCATGATTTGTTGAGGGAAAAACACCATTTGCATTCACTCGGCTTCCATCCAAGTCATGAGGTAGACCATTTCTTTGAACCAAGTTCTTCTGGTAAAACAAACAAACGCAATAATATTTAGTTTGAAGTGATGAATAGCGACTTCACAACCTTGTCACTCAACGGTTACCTGACTTATGGATTTTTCTTGTTCTTGTAACTCTAAATCATCAACGACGTTATCTCTGCAAACATCATACGCTGTCTCTGCAACATTCATTGGAACTAAAGAGCTGCCTTTCTTTTGTTGTTCTGCAATATGCTTCTCCTTAGCTTCATTCTCAATTTTTCTTTGATACTCTAGAGTTTCTTCAAGCTTTATCTCCTCTAGCGCTAGCTCCATTCGGTGTCTGTATTCCTCTTCATCTTCCTCTTCTTTTAAAGTTTCAGGAACGTCAGCCTCGGAGGGATCACCAGAAAATGCAAGCGGGGGGAGGCTGAAACAAGACACCATCAAGTACTTTAGAAAATATCCACCACTGATATTTTCAGAACGAGAATTTCCAGGTTATCGGCATCTAAACTAATAAAAAAATGTACAGAGCAAATCTTCACCTGTGTTCAGTTGAATCACTGTTGAAGCGATAGTCGTTCCCAATAGAAGCCTATATCAAAACAATAAAGCTAGTATCAAATATAGACAAAAATAGTAAAAACGTAGACAACAAATTTGTTCAAACCTTAAGTTTCTTCATGTCTTTATTCTTTTTCTTATCCTTGGACTTTTCCTGTGTGTGTTTCGAATTATCATTTCTTCCTCGGACCTCCTTCTTAGAATCAAGAGCGAGCTCAACGAGAAATGCTTCGCTTGCAGCATCAGCCTTCTCAGTGGCATATTTCTCTGCCAATTCCTCCAAATGTGCCTGGAGAGACACACAGAGATATCAAGAAAGAATTGCCAATAAGAACATAAAAAGAACACTGCAACCAAAGAGAAGAGAAAGTAAGTAGGTTTACTCAGTCAGATACTTACCCGCATGTAGGACTTCACCAACGGTAACAGTACTATCTGATAATCATTGGAGGAAACAGGTCCAAGCTTTACCTCTGATTGCTGCACCCCAGTAACACTGCGCATCATTTGCGCATCGATTCTGTTAAGCTGTAATAGCACACATACAGAGTATTTGTTTAGGAAAAATGCATTTATTAGTTAGTCTCAGTCGTGCGGCTTAACTATAAGAAAGATTACCTCTGCAGACAACTGCTCCTTTTGTTTCTGGATGGCAATCTCTATAAAACTGTCAGCCTCGGTAAAGGAATCTTTCATCCCCCATACATCAGCTTCCCCAGATTCCAAATCACGTAGCTGAGAATCCGTGCAGGCATATGATTCTTCATATCCAAATTGATTGTGGTCAAGAGAGTCAGCGTCTTTCAAAACATTTGCTATAGCCTCTGACTCAACCCTACTACTGATAAAAAATGCATTGCCACTTTCATTTAGCTCTTCTCTTCGTCTTCTCAGCACAGATCCATAGCTTTCATGGGTAAACTCTGCTGAAGTCTCTCTCTTCCGGGCTTCTTCAAGACAAAGGTCCTCAACAGTCTGCAATGCTCCCTCGTAGCTTAAGTGCTCGCGTTTTTTCTCGCAGAGGTTCTGCAAGTGACAGAATTCCTTCTCAAGAATCTCCATGATCTTCACTCCTTTATTTGTCTTCTCTTCCTTTGTGCGCATCCATGACTCAGTTTGTTCCTCGCTAGAGGGTCCTGAGAAGATCCATGAAAGAAATCCATCCTCCCCAGAACAAGCTATAGTTCCATTGTTCAATGCTGAGCCCATATACTTCTCTTGGATGCACTCAGTGCCAAGCAATTTTTCATCCAGAAGAAGACATAAATCTTCACCATCAAGACGAATCTCCTCTGTAACTTCAAGACCCAGGTCGCCAAAATTATTAGCATCATCTTTGGGGTTACTTTGTTCTGAATATCGACTCAACCCAAAAGTCTGTGACAAGTCTTGCAGGAATTTAAGAATTTTGCTGAGCTGGGTAGCTCCCAAGAAGCGTATGCACGTAGGAGACTGACCCAAACCACGATTTACAAACTGTGAGCCCGACGGTACATTCCGGAGTTCATCCACAGTAAACTGTATCACCTTATCGTAATGGCTGGCAGCTAAATAATTGTGCCTGATAAGTAGCTCAAACGCTACACGGATTTTTACAAGGAGCTTTGTACGTTCAGGATCATCAGATATCGGCCATTCATCAGGAAGATGTTCAAGCTCATTCTCATCACAACGGTTGCAAGCATCTCCAAGGTTTTCTTTCTCTGGTGAAGTATCATTCCATGCATCCTGGAAGTAGCAGTCACCATCTTCCATATAATCTCCAGAGTGAATCTCATCAAACTCAGTATTTTGGATTGTTTGCTTCGCCGCAGCAGGGAAATCCAATGGTTTCCACGGGGAACTAAGAAGCATTTCAATCCTCTCACTGTTGAGACTCTCAGGCAAAACCATTTGCATCTTAGGCAACACGATACCAATATGCTCCTGTACAATATGCTGCACATGAGCCTTACAATCCACGAACTTCTCACTACACTTATAACAAACCCAAAACCTCCAAGTCTTATTCGCCTCACAAAACGACAAAGCTTCACTTATCACATCATTCACATTCCCATCCTTTGAACCACTGAAATGACTCTTCAAATCACTAACCTTAACTCTAAGCAAACCTCTCTTCACCTCTTCACTCATAGACTCCCAATACAACCTAACCCTATCCCTCCTCTCTTGCCCGTTCTTCCTCACATTCCCATGCTTCCTCCTCTCCCCACTTCTCTGCCCCGAACCAACCACCAAATCCGCTCCCTTCTCCTCTACACTATCCCCCACCTTAGACTCAGACTTCTGCTGCAACAGCCTCGCAGCAGCAACCCTAACTTCAATCTCCTTCCTCCTCTCTTCAGGACTCTTATTAGCTTTCTTAATCTCATTAGGCCTCCTACTCTGAACCAAACTACTCTCAATAGGATCCTCAACCACTCTCCTAAACGGGAAAAACCTAAGCTTCTCCTCACCGTTCCCCAAATGCTTCACCCAAGTAGACAACGTGCCGAGATTCGATTTCTGGATCAACGACCTAAGCTCCTCCTGCACGTTCCCAATCCTCGCCTCCGCCGTCAACACCTTCTCCTGAGCCTCCACCTGGAGACTATCCCTCGCCGGATCGATCGGATTCTCGATCGAGAGAGCTCGGTGACACTCCTGAACCACCTCCTCGTACTCCCTCGCCTCGTTCGCCGCCTCGTACAACAGATTCGCGTAGAAATGCGCGAACTCGATCGAGTTCGGGGACAGCTCAACGGCTTTTTTAGCGGATTCGATCGCGCTGCGGAGGTATTTCTGTTTGGTGGAGGGATCTTCGTAGACCGAGGCGACTTTGACGCAGATTGTGCCTTGGACGCGGTGGATTAGGGCGGAGTGGCTGTGGCGTGTGGAAGATTCTTTCATGAGACGAATCGCTTTTGTGTAGCTTCCGCGGCGGAAGGAGGTTAGCGCCTTGTCGCATTCGAGTTTGATGGTGGATGAATCGGATACGGTGTCGTTTAAGGTGGGGGGAGGAGGAGGTGAAGCGGGGGTTTTTTTCTTCTGGACCATTTTTTTTATCGATTCAGTTTAAACCTAATTGAATTCGCATGGAGGAGGATACTAACAAAAAGATGATCAAATCAGAAGATAAAGTTGGAGTGAATGTAACGGCGTCGTTTTCAGGAGATTTAAGGGGGAGGATGGAGGGAGGGGGAGGGTTGGTGAGGTAGAAGAAGAGATGGAGAGTAGAAGATGACTTGTTCTCTCTCTGTTATGTGGAAAGGGGAATTTAGAGAGATTTACATTGGGATCACAGACCGGTTCGGTTTATGGATGTCAATGGTTTAATATGAGGTGGTAGGTGCGGTTGAACCGGCACGTGGGTTTTATTACAAAGATACTATGATTTTGTGTGCGGGGTGTGTAAAACGCCGCAGTGTGTTTTAGTGTGAATTATTTTTTTTTACAAAGTGGTCCCCAATGGTAAAGTAGTTATCTGTTTGTCTATCCAATCAGAGGCGGAACTAGAAAAAAAAAAATTATAGAGAACATAATTAAAACTGTTCATAGAATTAAGGATAGATTTGCTAAAAACAGAGGGTTATTAAAAATTAATCAATGTTTTACATAGAATTTTCAAAATGAGTTGGGGTCAGATGCCTACCTCTTACTCCATGTAGCTCCACCACTGTATCCAACCCGAGATTGAATCATCATAAAGTCAATTTGTAACTATTTAATATTGAAATATTATATATGTTTACAATTTAGAAGAGTTTAAAAGTAATGACACGTTTTCGATATTCAGTACACATTTCAGTTTAATAGGATACCCGATTAGGATCTAAAACCGAACCGGAACGTTCTGATCCAGTTCATTTCAGGTCGGTTTCGGTTTTTATGCCTAGGGGGCTACTCTTAACTAGTTACTAACCTCACTACCTTCCTACTGCGTGTCTGATGCAGAGTCATTTTCGTTCTGTTTTCCAAATGATAATATCCATGACTCTGCTTAGATCTCTACTCTAAGCTTACCACTTTACCAGACCTAAGTTATCTAGATAGCACCTGAGCAGTAACAATGGGGCACATTTGAATTTTATTAGAAAGATAAATAGATAACAAAGCATTCTCCAAATATTCGGAGTACAATCACATAAAAGGTCTCCAACCAAATCAAATAAATAAAAACTAGAAAAAAAAGTCTAATCCCAAACAAGAGAAGTAAAAAAAGACAGAAGCAAAGCTTATGTGTGTTCTTCGGTTTTCAAATCCAAGCGCCACCTCATAAGAATCAGAATCCATCCTACCATTCACAATCTATCCTCTCCTCTACTTTTTCCTATCTACATTCATCATCACACCATCATCAAGTTCTTCATGAGACCCCACCAAGAACTCTCTTCAACTCGGATTTCTGCTCTCCCGTCAGCTTCGACGGATATCTCACGTTAAGCTTCAACCTCAAGTTACCTTTCTTCCCTGGTTCTTTAGAGACTGGCATCCCTTCGTTCGGAACAACAACCTCATGATCCGGGTTGATGACATCGTTTAGCGGAATCACAAGAGTCCTCCCATCAAGAGTGACCAGATCAAGGGTCTTCCCCGTTAGTGCTTCAAGTAATGTGATCTCCTGATTGACCAAAAGGTCGTTTCCGTCTCTCTTGTAAACAGAATGTGGCTTCTCTTCAACGATGAAGGTGATATCCGCTGGTATGATTCCAGGCTCTTCATTGCCTTTCTTAGGGAATGTGAGCTTTGTCCCTTTCTTCCACCCGGGTTTTATCTCTATGGGTAATATCTCATCAACAACCCTCATTTTACTGCCAAAAAAAAAAAAACAACAACAGTCATAACAAGTACTAAGCCCCTACCGAATAATGTTAACATGCATAAACTCGGCCGTCCTGGACCAAACCTGATGAAACATTCGCCTATGGCTTCTAAAATCTTCGATAAAAATTACGTTGACATAAACCTCCAAATTTATAGAAAAAAAAAACCCTAAATCTTAAAAAAAAATTACAGTCCAATCAATGGTTTAAACTCACGGTAATACCTAAATCAATAAAACAAGATGAGAATGAAGCATACCCAAAAGCATCGTATATATTTCTTGATAACCGCATCTTCTTCTTCACACCTTTGTAAAGATCCTCCAAACTACAAGGCAAAGGCTTCTCCACAGCTGGATCTTTCCTCAGCTCACTGCTATGCCCACCGGGATTGAAATGACCGTTCCTAAACGTTCTATGTCCTCTTCCTCCACCTTCAGGTCCAAAGATCTCGGCGTAGATATCATCAGCGTCCCTAGGGTTGAAACGAAACGACGACGCGTTAGGCGGGTGCTGCCTATGCTGGTGGTGGTAAAAATGCGGCGGTCTCGCGGAGGAAGAAGAAGCCTCGTTGGAGTCGGGGATTATGCCGGATTTGAGGCCTTCCTCGCCGTAAAGATCGTAGATCTGACGCTTCTGAGGGTCGGAGAGGACGTCGTAGGCCTCGGAGATGCGTTTGAATTTGGCCTCGGCTTCGTCTCGACGCGCGGAAGGGTTCTTGTCGGGGTGCCAGATCATGGCGAGACGCTTGTAGGCTTTCTTGAGATCGTCCTCCGTTGCATTGTGGTTCACCTTTAGTATGTTGTAGTAATCCACTCCCATCTTGAAAAAAATATTACGAAGCGTTCACGATGGTTGGGCCGTTGCCGGAGAAAGGAGGAAAACGGAATGGGAGACAGATGCGTTGAGGCTAGGGCAGAGGGAGGTGAGTTTCGACGTTTACGTTTTTATATTTAAAAGCATTTTTACTTGTCAACCATTTATAAAATAATATTTTTGAAACATCATAACTGTAATTGAAATTCAAACATAAAAATTCTCTTGGTCAAATTATATCTGAATTTTACATATTAAACATTTTATTTTTTATATTTCTAATTTTTTTTTTACTAACCGAATATTTTAACCCCTACCGAAATAGTCCAGACTAGAGATCAAAGGGAGCAAGAAACCAAGATCTAGCAGAAACGATACTCCGCCAACCATAAGAAGGCGAGTACGAACGTACCGGTTCCAAGGATGATGTATTCCTGAAATACCGACCTTTAAGGACTCTAGAAAATAGAGTATCTGGTTTTTCTATCAACCTCCAGAATTGTTTTCCTAACATAGCCGTATTAAAGTCGAGAAAATCTTTAAATCCTAGACCTCCATTTTCCTTATCGGTACACAATTTATCCCACGATAACCAGTGCATGCCTCTTGTATTTCCTTCCGGACTCCATCAAAATTGGGAGACCGTACTTGTCAACTTAGAAATAACCTTTTTTGGGATTCTGTAACAAGACATAACGTGATTTGGCATTCCTGTTAACACTGACTTAATCACAACTTCCTTTCCACCTTTAGAAAAAAACTTAAAAGTCCAGCCATTAACTCGGTTACTCATACGCTCCTGGATAAAACTAAACACTTGAGTTTTTGGACCTCCCAAATTTTCTGGCAAACCCAGGTAGGACCCCATCCCTCCAATATTCTGGATCCCTAAAATATGTCTTAACTCCTGTTGTAAATCCTCAGCTATCTTGAATCAAAACTGGATGGAGGACTTCTGGAAATTTATCATCTGACCAGAAACATCGTCATACTCCTCAAGAATCCTGAGAATAGTATAACACTCCTCTTTTTGTGTTTTGCAGAAAAAAGACTATTATCGGCAAAAAGCAAGTGCGAAATTGATGGGCACGCTCTAGCCACCTTAATCTCTGTCAATTGTTTATTCCTCTCAGCCTTTTTAATATTAGCAACAAGAGCCTCTATGCACAAAATAAATAAGTAAGGCGAGAGAGGGTCGCCTTGGCGTAATCCTCGCCTTTGAATATTGTTAAATGGGCATAATTTGGTATGTACTATCTTATTTTGATTTTTATTCCTGGAAAACTACATAGATATATTATACTGCACAATGTTATTCTATCCCACTATAACTAGGATTTATATATGAACTAAAGTTAAAGCACCAAAGTCAAGTAATACATAGTAATTTTTTTTTTAATAAAAATCAAATAGTAGTAAACATGGAGTTTTATTTTGAGACAATTTAAAATAAATTATGCTACTTGTTTAGACAAGAAAATGTTGTAAAAAAAAATATAATACGTTAGTAGGACAAGTCATTATCATAAGTTCTATAGGATTGTTTATTAATAATTACAAATGTAAGATTAAAGAAATCTATATTATTATTAAGTGGTTAATATCGTTTATACCCCTAATGAATAAAATATATAAATTAGACATAAAATAAAAACGAATTTAATATTTATTTGACTAGATAAGTGGTTTAAATTAATAATAATGATGAGAATTATCCATAATCTAAATATATATTTAAAAAGGAAAAAATATAATTCCTATATATATTGCGTTGTTATCCGGAAAATATATTTTGATAAAAAAAAAATTCAAAAACAGAAAACACATAAATAAATATTCATAAAGTAATTTTAATTGTATATAATTGAAAAGAGATATTGAAAAATTCATAATACATAATTATTTTTAAATTATAAGAATATAACAATATAATATAATGATATCTATTTGTGGAGTTATTTTTCGCCTCTGAATCACACGTTAGATAAATTTATTTTTATATTTTATATAGTTAAACTTAAAATATGAATTAATAATAATAAAATAAAAGATCATTCAAAAATAAAAAAATACGTGTTTGAGAAAAATAAATTCATATATATTATCCAATTATCTAAACTAGTATTATTCTTGTTGTAAGATCAATTTTTGAATGTATATTTATCGATTTAATTTTTAAATTGAAAGATGTATTTTTATATTTTTATAAATTAAGAAAAAATAAAATAGACTTTAGATTTTTAAATTGACTTAAAGATAATTAAGCCCGCATATGCGGGCAAAACACCTAGTTAATTATAATAAAAAAAATAATCATAATACTATGCAGTATCTCTGTTGTAATGCTGAGTAAGAAACAAGTAAATTTTGGAAGAAAATTAATACCCAAATATATTTAAATATATTTTTGTTAAATCAAATTGGATTAACTACATTGACCAAATTGGCAAATCTCTAATGAAACCATTCAACAAGCTTACACCATCTGAGACAGAGATAGCAGCGCTGATCTCTGTCACTTCATGAAGTTTTCTCTATTAGTCTTATAAATTACATATGTTCCGAATCCTTGAATGGTTTCTTCTGCTATGTTGTGTTGAAAGACGAAAGAGAATAGTCATACACTGTTTGATATTTATCAACATGAATCTTCTTCTATAATACATGTTTAGAAAGATGAAGTACATTCATCTCATCTATGAGGTACAACAACATAGAGACAAACTAATTTAAGTCTCAAGATCAGACAAAGTTCTTGTCTTGTTGTTGATGCGGCTTGATCTCTCCTACATTGTTCCCACTCACAGAATTTGCTTCATCGTTAATAATGACTTTGTATCTATAAAATTTAGCCATTAACAAGAAGTAACACATGTTAACAAACATGACTCCTGTGAGCATGAAATAAAAGTAATCCAGCCTCCCTTTGTTCAGATCCTCAGCTAACCAATTCCCCTTTGGTGAATGCTCAGTTGTTTTATGAATAGCCGAGATCAAGAAGCTAGCGAGGTAGCTCGAAACACCTGCACCAACATAGAAGATAGAACCCGCAAAGCTCTTCATGTTTTCAGGAAACTGCTTGTAGTAAAACTCCATTTGTCCAATAGCTGCAAAAGCTTCTCCTATCCCTGCAAGCACCAGCTGCGGAACCAACCACATTGCTGACATTGATGAGATTTCTCCAGCTCGAGGCTCGATCCCGAGAGTTGGTTTTGTAAGTGCAATGGTTCTTCTCCGTGCCTCTACGAACCCAGAGACAAACAAACTCAAAAACGCAAAGAAAATGCCTGCTCCGATTCTTTGTAAGAGTGTTATACCATTGTCTAGCCCCGTCACTCTTCTGAGCGACGGGACAAGGACACGGTCGTAGAATACGATGAAAACCGTCATACCCGACATCAAGAACACTACATAGGTGCCAGCGGGGATCTTGAAGCCACGAGAACCTAATCTACGGTCGCTCTGGAGCGCTTGGAAGACAGGATAAGTCATTTGCAAAGTTATTGCAAGGTAGTAAACCGCACAAGCAAACCAAATTGGAATCACTCTCACAATGCATTTCACTTCTTCCACCTGCTGCATCGTACATAGATTCCATGGATCCAAAGCCGTTCCATCGGGTTTTAACTTGTCCTCAGGGGTCATCACCGCTGCTTTGTCTAGAAATCTGGTAACATAAAACATGTTTCCATCAAACACGAAAGGTAGTAACATAAAGCAATAGACCAGGCCTAGTCAAGGGGCTACCAGAGGCTTGAGTAGATTCTTGAGTTTACCTAAACTGGTCGGAGTATTTGAGAGTAGAATTAGCATAGTCACGAGGAATGTGATTGTAAAGATCAAAGCAAGGCTGCTTAACTGGCTTCAACCCTCGTTTCTTGAACGCTGCTGCCACAACACGAGCAATACCAGCC
Organism: Eruca vesicaria subsp. sativa; assembly: GCA_932364175.1. Taxonomy (NCBI): domain Eukaryota; kingdom Viridiplantae; phylum Streptophyta; class Magnoliopsida; order Brassicales; family Brassicaceae; genus Eruca; species Eruca vesicaria. Next base: position 236,135 of record CAKOAT010167377.1, read on the forward strand.
AAGGGACTACCAGAAGCTTTCACTTTTACATAGAGATTACGGCCAGCAAAGTAAATGACACAGGCCAAGAACATTAGAACCACAGGGATACTCAAACCAATGGCCCAGCTGACATTTGACTGAATATACACAACTAACGTGAGCGAGATGATCTGCGCAAACGTGAATGTGAAGAAATACCAGTTAAAGAAACTGTCGATTCCTTTCTTCCCAGACTCTGACTTAGGGTTGAACTGATCACAACCAAAAGCCAAGTTACACGGCCTGATCCCACCAGCACCAACCACAAGAAGGAATAAACCAAACATTAGAAACAAAATCTGGCCACCATTTGGCTCTTGGCATGAACTTTTTGTTCCACAAGGAGTTGGATGCAATCCTGGAACTGCAGCGGTTAGTAGTATCACAAACGATCCCTAACAAAAAGAAGAAAACTGGTTAGCATTTAAAATCTATTTAAGAGTGTTTAGCGAAAACAAAAAAAAACAATTAGTACCAGAAAACAACCAATGACAGCAACACTGAGAGTCTTGTAACGACCAAAGTAAGTGTCGCAGAGAAAAGCAGCGAGGAAAGTGCCAAAGTTGATAGTGCCACTAAAGGCATTGATAATAGTTGCAGCTGTGTATTTCTTAAGGTTGAATACTTGAGTTAAGTATATAAGAAGGTTTGATAATGTCCCAATGATCCCAATCTTCTCAAATGTCTCATTACCTAATCAAAAATATACAATTTTTTTTTCCGTTAATGATTTAGTCAAACCAAACATGGGTTTCTCATAAAGTAACAAACTTTGAAACCAAGATTTGACTTCTTTTCAATGTCCATTGACTTTTTTCGTAACATTTCTCTCTCTTTTTCTTTTGTTCAACATAACATTTCTCTTTTTTTTTTTTTTTTGGTGGTCGCCCATCTAGACTAGAACATAAACATTTCTCTCTAGATCTGATAGATTATCTAGAATACTGACAAAGTCAAGCCACAGTGAAGAAGATAAAAATAAACAAAAATTTATAAAGACAGAGTTTAAAAATAACGGTCTGAAGAGAGAAAACACAAAGAGTTATTACCAATGATATATGGCATTACTTTCCAGCCTCTGTAAATGAGCTTTTCTTGCTTGTCGTCAGATGAATCAGAATCACTGTCATCAACGGCAGAGTAGGGTTTGTGATCCTCCGTTGTCTCAACCTCAAAGGGTTTCCTCTCCATTGTCTCAATCTGTGTGTAATTATCTCTTCTCTCCCTATGGCTGAGGATGACTCTACTCTTCATCTTAAGCTCCCTCCGCGTCTTATACAAAAAAAGGATCCAGAGAGTGGAATTGTCAGAATCTGGGAAAATTTAAAGCATAATGTCGAATTTGGTTGAGTAAGATAGACAGATCTGTGTGATTGATTTCTCAACTATTTTTTTTTTAAAAAGGCAAACTTTTTTTTTTTAATTTAATTGATGAGCTCTTTATTAATTTAACTTAGTTGTAATTGATGCTAAAATCTAAGAGAGAATTGTCTGGGATCCTACTGTGGTAAATGAAGGCCCATTTTTACATTAGGTGGACTTTTTTTAGTTTTGGATTTCATCCTCTAATCAAGTCTAAGTAACAGAAAAAAAAATTATCCAATCAAATATTTGTCTGATTTATACTATTATTTAAGAATTATATTTGCTTAGTTGTCATGTTCTCCATGAGTTTAGGTAATTTTGTTTATTTATCATATTTTTAATATTTATATATAATTTATTTATAAACAAAACAAAATTATATGAATATATCATATTTTTAGAAAATATGATAATTCTTATGAATTATGTTATTATCTTGAAATATATTTTTATATATAAAACTTAAATTTTAATTTTTATCATATGTTTAATATTTATATATAATTTATTTATAAACCATTATTTAATAAGTAAATCTGCTTAGTTGTCATGTTCTCCATAAATTTATGTAATTTTGTTTATTTATCATATTTTAATATTTATATATAATTTATTTATAAATAAAACAAATTTATAAGAATGTATCATATTTTTAGAAAATAAGATAACACTTGTGAATTATGTTGTTATCTTGAAATATATTTTTACATATAAAACTTAAATTTTAATTTTTATCATATTTTAATATTATATATAATTTATTTATAAATAAAAAGAATTTATATGAATATAACATATTTTTAGAAAATAAGATAATTCTTGTGAAAAATATTTTTATCTTGAAATATATTTTATATATAAAACTTAAATTTTAAGTTAAAATATAAAAAAAATATTTATTATATAACTAAAACAAATTTATATTAATAATTTTATATTTTTCTAAAATAAGATAATTCTTATGTATTATGTTGTTATGTTAAAAATATATTTTGGAAAAATAAGTATTTTATATTTATTATTTATTTTATATTTTCTGCATATTATGAAATAATAAAATAATAATAAATATATATATTAAATAACTAAGAAACCAGTTACTGTTATGTAATAAATTGGTGTGTGCGTATAAATCTAACGATCACTCTTCTTTAATTGCAATTAGGATAAATAAATCACAATAATCAATCTTATCTAACATATATGATATATAATTAAATTTAAATTATATTAATATAGATATATAGAACACTTTTAATATGGATTTTTATTAAATGAGGTTTCCACTCATATAATTTCATGATTATTTGCATATTTGTGTAACAAAAATTTACACCAACGAATTTTTTTAATGTGAGATATTTAGTAGTTTCAATAATTTATAATCATGTAAAAAAAACAAGGACATATTTTAAAATTAAAATATTAACTTTTCAATATATGTTCAATGCAAATATCAAAATATAAGTATGTATTTTCATACGATTGTATAGTTTAATTTAAACGATATGAAAATATATATATATATATTAACATAAAACCTATTAAAATAAGATTAGTTCTTAATGTTGTCTTATAATAATTGTATTTTAATATTGAAAAAAAATTAAACCTTGATCATAAAAGCTTATGTGAGGCTTTTAACAATATTAGTAATTTATACTCGTTTTTAAAAAAAATTGAAATAAAACATACACAAAAAATCTAATTGTTTATTATATGATTAATGTAATTGTGTAATTTATTTTAATAATAAAGAAAAAAGGATAAAAGTATACAGATTGTTATCAAATCTTTATTGTTTAAAATCATTACTTGCCATATATATTTTAATCGCATTAGGTAATTCCGTAGGTTTTATTTAAGAAAATCATACGGAAGAATAAATATTTGATATATGCGACCAACTATAGCCTGTGAAATATTATATTGCTATTGAATAAAAATTTTAAACTATAGCTTATATAAGATGCTCTATAATTCTTCTAAACTGAATTAGAAAGTATAGAGAGCTATCACGTAGAATGAAGTTCTTTTTTAATTAATACAAATTTAAGGTTACATCGTTTTAAATGTTTCTCAATTAATATATAGGGGATGATAGTGTTTTTATGTATTGTAAACTCTTTGTTATTGAAAAAGAGTTTTTTCGAGGAATATAATTTGATTAAATATTACTATATCTTAGAAAGGTAAATTTACAGTTTTTTTTTTAATATTAAAACCTTATAAAGATCTAAAGAATTTTGTAAATATTCTTAAATAATTATTATACATTACAATTACTTTAAATTTGACTTATATACACAATATAAATTATAAGATTTTAGTTAAATTGTATTATTAAATATTAAATTAAAAAATAAATATAGTTAAATGCCTCAAGTTATTAACTAATTTTACATTAGGAATAAATTAAATTATATAGACACAAAATAGAAAAATTTCCAAGATTTTAAATATATTTTAATATTTTTAAAAATATAAAGTAAACAACACTAAATCTAGGATAAAAGTATATATATATTAAAAATACAGAAATGTTCATTTATTTTATAAAGAATATTAAAATTAAGAAATAGTTATTTTATTTATAATATACTAGAATGTGTTGCATTAAAATTAGAATTATAGACTTGTTTACAAATTGTCTCATCAATTCTACAATATACTGTAGTAATCAAAGCGGAAATATGTTAATCTAGAGAAATAAACTATAGTTATTCATCCACGATTTAACCGATTGACAAATAAACATAATAATTTATTTATATAAAATTTTAATTTTTTTGTAGTGGATGTAGCTATTGATAATTTGATGAGAGATAGATGAGAATAATTATATTTCATAAGAATAATAGTTATGACTACATACATATATGTATACTAATGATGTTTAATTTCTAATCTAGATAGAGACAAATATACGTAAATATCTTATACAATAACTATGCAATATTTGATAATAATATCTATGATATTCTATATCCTTCAATAGTAGCAATAAGTGTTCGATCATGCTATTTTTATAAGAGCACAGTATAATGTCCATGGTGGATATTTTTGAAAATGTCGACTGTGTGAATAGACAGCATAATCTTTGGGCTTAGCATCCAATTTTTATCAAAAAAATGGATTGGATTTTTGAAGATCAAAGTTAGCTTGCTCATCTTAATACCTTGGTCTTGATTGATTGATATGGGTTTGAAGGTACAGATCCAAAGACTTGGCCTTCCCTGATTTACCCAAATCAGTACGAACCGTATCATGGATTAAATTCTTCTTTCGGTCTACAAAAGTGATTAATTTGTAATCAATAAGACAAAAGCAATAATTAATTGACCTTTTGAGCCGGCAATCGAAGATTCGTTTCTCTTTGAGGGAGGACAAAAAAAGTTTAGGTTTATGTCAAAAACCTGTTTATATTATCAGATAATTATTTTATTTTGATTGGTGTTCACGATTTGAAACATGTGACATGTGTATGCATGTGAAGGCGGCAACTTACATAATATAACAGAGGCAGAAGTACAAATCTCTGGTTATTACATATTAAACGAAATTAAGATAACGAGGACTAAGACTAATTTAATTATTAGATGAAGGCACCATTGTCATCCAATGACCTTTCGTCTGATCAAAGAGGCTCACATTTGAACCCCGTCCACCTCTTATATGGCCACTGCTTTTTTGGCATATCCACTTGCATCTATCATTTTAAAATAGAAAGCCATTCCTCCATTAACTACTACTATAATACATGTAGGTTCTTGTCTTTATTCAATTATAAAATCATTATAAATAATATCAAGTGAACAAAAAGTTTGGTCGAGAAGGAAATGGAAAAAAATCCCGTCAGCATTTTAGTGATTTTTGACGTCAGTGGCGAGATTGGTAGCGTTATTTGCATGTCGAGAGAGGTTAAAGAACATAAATACAATTAGTTGGTATTTTTTTTTAAGAAAAAAGAAATATTCCAACATCTTATACATACTGTTTTCCTAAGACTGATCAGATCCAACTAATTTCCAACTAGTATTACTTCAAACTGATCGTTGATTTTGATAAATAATAGTAAATAAGTATCTGATACAAATTTCATTTAACTAAAAATCGTTGATCAAAATCTAAAACTGCACTATATTAATGCTATATATTTTATTAGTGACATTCTAAATTTGGTTGCATGCCTTTTACTATTAAAAAAAAAACTGTACCGGTGCCTTTTACTATTTGTTTGACATCTACCTGCATAATTTATTTCAACTTGTGAACTCATATATGAACATATATAGACATATATATAGTATTTTTATTAGCAAGACATTTATAGTTTACACAAATCTGAGTGTTTGTACAAATCATTTCCACTAGTGTCTTCCTTCTCTCATCCTTTTGGTATAATTAGAAAGAGGGGACATATATATATTTCTGAGTTTTCTTTGAGATATTTATATCAAAAGCCTCCCAACAACCATGGCTTTGCTTCCGGTGAAGCCTCTATCTTCCCACCGCTTTCAGGTTCTCCGCCGTTACCCCATTACTTCAGCTCTGTCAACAGCTCCGTCAATGGTTTCGGCCGGTTTCAAAACGCATCATTTCGTAGGACTCCCTTCGTATGAGCTATGTATCAATAAATCTGTAAGGCATATGAGGTCGTGGAGCAATCGTCGCCGAGTAAGCAAAAGCGTCGGCGTGTCTATGCCGGTGGCTTCGGCTGAGGATTCACCGACGGTTTCTTGGGATTCTTGGAAGCCCGACAAGAACACGGTGGCTCCGTCACTGAGTGACGTCATTTGGCCGGCAGCAGGTTAGTTTTATATATTAAAAAAATGCTTACAGACGAAATGATAAAATTATTAGACAGCAATTTTCTTTTGTCCGAAGACAAGGGAAGAGAGAGAGACAAAGAGATCGTGTCTCTTCCAACGACCAAATAGCTATTGATAATAACTGTTTGAGGTTGACCATTTCCTGAATTTAGTATGAGATAAAAATCATGATCATGAATAGTTTTCTTAATTAATTCGTTTAATTTTTACTCTTAGCAACAAGATTCTTTGTGAATTCTTAAAGTATACGTATTCGAAAATAGTCATCTTCTATGCAAATCCTGGAACAGAGGCATAAATTAGTTGGTTCATATAATGTTATATAAACGTGTCAAATGAAGGGAAACATCTATAGTATAATCTGATCAATGTCATGCCCTTATAATTTTAATTTTCGAACATGCAAAGAAAAGTATTATTTGATTAGTATAGCCTTCATGTGTAACCTTGCCTCTATGACTGCTTTGATGAAATCAAATATATATGTATCATGTATGTATGTATTCAGAAGGTTTTAAATGTTTTCTTGTAGAAAAAATATTTAAAATGTTTTGTATTAATATTTTCTGGTACGAGAAAAGGAGGGTTTGCAGCTATGGCGATAATGGGAAGGATAGATCAAATGCTAAACCCTAAAGGGATCTCTATGTCGGTTGCACCACTTGGTGCTGTCTCTGCCATTCTCTTCACCACTCCTTCTGCACCTGCTGCTAGGGTAATTTCCTAAACGGTTGCATTTCTTGCGAGTGAAACGCTATTTGCGAAGAGCAACCTAAAATGCTAGTTACTATTGATCAAAACGGTGATGGGTGGTGCATGTGTCTTCATTTCAGAAATATAATATGTTCATGGCTCAAATCGGATGTGCAGCCATTGGAGTGTTGGCCTTCTCCATATTTGGGCCGGGTTGGTTCTCCCGCAGCACCGCCCTAGCTGCTTCCATTGCATTTATGGTCATTGCTCGTGCTAATCACCCTCCTGGTAATTGAATTATACCTCTTTTTAAGTATTTTTATTTTACTTTTGAAAGTGTGTACAATTTTCGTTACTTAAAGGTCGAACTTATTTAATCATCATAGCAAAAAAATATCTTAATTTTCTATTGAGAGGGTCGGAAATATAATTAATATAGTGAAGGGGAAATATATATTCCCACGCCTAACATAATAGTTTAATGTGTCATAATGGAAAGGAAAATTAATCTATAAAGTGAAATTATACCTCAACTGATATCATATTTCATGTAAATTGAGTGGCTATAGTAGATTTTTAGTTATACAATTAGTTTTATGGATTTAGGAAACACTTCCATCAATAAATTCCAATTATCAACTTGTTTTCAACCACTTGTAGAAACATTTGTTCCGGTGTCTGGTTTTATTTTCAATATCAAATTCCTCGTTATATAAAAAGTCATGAATATTGCGTTAGGGTTCTATACGAAGAAGATATATAAAAAAACAAGAAGATATTAAAGGTACAAGTACGGCCTCGTGAATAAAGCAGCTCAGTTCTATAAATTCTATTTTCGTGTATATATAATAAGATTATCTATCATTGTATTTGTACGTTTCGTCACGAAAATAATTAAACTAATCATTTCGTATATATATATGATATATCTGAAAACAGCGGCGAGTTTACCACTAATGTTCATAGACGGAGCAAAGTTACAAAAGTTGAACTTTTGGTACGTATTATTCCCAGGTGCAGCCGCTTGTATCCTCCTCTGCTTCCTCGTAAGCCTTCCCTAAGTCACCTTTTAAATTTTGTCTCCAATATATATTATTTTCAGCTTACCTTCTCATCAGTTTTTATTAAATGATGATGTAACTGTTTTCATGGTTTATAATATTGGATTGGGTTATGCTTTAAATTTTGCAGCAAGAGATCGTATGTTACTTGAAGGAAAACATGAAATTTTGACGAATGGAAAAGAGACAAGTGTTTATATGTATGTATACACACATTGGTGGAGTTCAGGTGATTTTTTTATTTATGTCTGACGTTTATATATCGTAGATGGTCGACGTAAACGTACCCCTTATATAAATGAATATATATACAAATGTTATCTATTTTTTTCCTTTTTTGGTTTTTTTGCGTTGAGATTACTTATTTTAGTGAAACAATTTTGCATAGTGTGGCCCTTTTTTCAAAAAAAAAAAATTTTGCATAGTGTGTATTCAAAAGAAGAAATTCACGGTGCAGAGTGCATAGTGTAAACTTCAATCTTCATATGTTCAAAAGCAGAAATTGACGGTGCACTAGTTTAACTGTACAGTTACTCGCAGAACTTTTCCATTCACTACGGTTGCAATCATAATAAGACATCGCTGATACGGTTGCAGACACTCCATATGAATAAAATAGTCGTTTTCGTTCAAAGCTACCCATTAGCCACCGCAACTTACGAAGTATGTAAATCGTTTGGTCTTAGATTAGCTTGCATGATCACTGAAAGCTATTTTTTTATTTCTGAGGTCACTTGCTCTTGATTTCATTATTTTGTAGCTCTATTTTTATTTCTCCCGAGAAAATATAACTATAGAAGAAGCAACCGAAAATAGCATTTAGGGTTAAGCTGCAAAATAATCATGAGATAGGAGTTAAATATGCAAAATGACATCAGGAATTAGGTTTAGTAAATAATCATACTGGAGTAGGTGAGTACACAAAATACTTGAGATTATAATAAAAGGGCTACAACTAGGTTACCATAAGGGTACAAAACATATGCTAATTTATTCATTAACCAAACACAATATTAATTAAATATCCATAAGCCATGCACGATGTGCTCAAAAATAAATAAATCCATAAGCCATGATATTTTATTTATCTAGAAGTGTTATAAAATGCTATACCATTTGTTGGCTAAAAATATGTAGACCATTTATACTAAGTTATAGTTTCAGAAAAGTTGCTCTTCTTATGAAAAGGAATTCAGGAAAATAGATGTTTAAATGAGTAATGAATTATGAATGCAATTATAAACTATACAATTTTGAGGTATAATACAATTATAGATTATACTATTATAAAATATGAAATTAATTAAACGGTTCACATGATTTTGATAAATATAATAGAAACTGAACCCATAACTATTAGTAAAGGGATATGAACATTCTCTACCGTTAAAAGAGTGTCTGGACATGAACAATCCTTCATTCTTACCAAATGTAAAACCCACAAGATTGTATTTTTTTTCTTTCTGTTCTTTCAACTCCAAATTATTTACATTATTATAAAGGCGAAAACTTGGGTGGGAAGACTCGAAATGTTCGTTTTTCCCTTTTCTTCAATCAAGTCAAGAGTTAGTAATGAGAGGAATAACCATAGATTCACACTTTCTTTTCTCATCTCCGAGGTGGAGATCGACCAGCCAAGACAGGAGGAACCCCACCGTTCTCTGCAGTCTCCAAAGCGGTGTCTGTATGAACTTGGTGAATTGGAGGCTGAAGTCTCAAGAAGTAGCTCTCGCTTTGTGGTTGGCTTCTTATGTACCGAGCTTCTGTTGTCTCCGTGTTCCCTTGTGAGGAGGGCTGTTGTGTTGATGAGCTCTGGAGGTTGGATAATGCACTGAGATCAAGGTCAGGAAAAACAGAGCACCGGCACCGAGGACATTTCACGTTTAAACGCAGCCACTGGTCTATGCACTCCACATGGAAGTTATGGGCGCAAGGTAAACCTCTAACCTGTAAAAATTCAGACAAAACTATTGCATAAGAAGTTGGTTTATTCCCTCACAAATGTTAGAAAAAGAGATGTTTAGTACCTCATGTCCTATATGGAACTCCTCTAAGCAGATTAAGCATTCACCGCAATCATCTGGGACAGCTTTTAACCTGAACTTTGGAAGTTCTTGAATCAGTGCCTCCACAGCTTCAGTCTGTTTATCAAAGTATCAAGCATTTTAGATGTTTGGAATCTTTGAGACAGAGAGCAAAAGGACAAAGACTTGCCTGAGCAGGAGTCAAGTAAAGTCCAGGATGGTATGCAGCAGCAGCATCTTGACTTATGCCTCTCATCTCTTGCCCTGCGGCTTCAAATGCCCAGTCAGGGACCCTTATCATGTCAACTACAATCTGCCAACAAGACAACATACATTCAAAAACAAGTGTCTGCAATTCCGCAAATGATCTTCTGGTAAAAGAAGTGAAGATGAATAACTGGATCCTGAAACTTACCCCAAACTCTGAACTCGGGATTCCCTGCTGAGCACGTAATACGTGCACCTGTCTTCGCGCCAACCACTGTCAAGTAAACTCACATAAGTACACACTCATATAACTGGGGGTGTGTCCTCTTAAGAGAAACAAAAAGCTTTGATGAGAGAGTCTTACCTTTCCAATACAGATGCAAGCAATGCAGAGGAGGCCAGAGTAACTGAAAATCAGCCAAATGAGGAAACCCCATTTTTGGCCTTCTTCAGGTAACTAACCAGAAAAGAAAATACACAATAGCTCAGTAACAGGATTTTTGCAACAAAGAATAATCATATGAGATGATCATAAAAGACTGCTTACACAGCTTCTTGCCCTTTTAAACCATATTGTACCGATTACAGTCCAAGCCCAAAGAAATGGATACAGCAGCAGAGATAGGATAGAGAGTACCACCACTCTCCCACAAAATCCAATGTTCCTCTGTTGACTTCCAAAATCCCTAATAGATATTCATACCAGAAAATGATGTGATACAAATTGACACAGACATTCATATATCCTTACCACCCAAAAAGAGACTCAGAGATCAAGCTTGCAGTTTCTAAAGATAACCGAAAATAATGTAAGAGTCTATCAACTCAACTGAAACTGCAATGAACATTGATGTTTTCCATTTACCATACTTTTTTTCCCTCAAAATCTAAACCTTTCAAATGAACAACATGCTTATATATGATAGGTACAAACATATTAAACTAAACAGTTCTTTTTCAATATAAAACTCAAAAAACCATGAAGATTCTACATATCCAAAACCTTAAGATACTCTAGGAGTAGGAGGTTTAGATTGAACTTACAAGCCAAGTCCAGCAGCCAGACCATTGTCAACAAACATTAAAACGCGGAAGATAAACACCGTTGTGTAATCAACCTGAAAAATTTAGAGAAGAACAAACCAAATGAAAAAAAGTAACAAAATTTAAAGAAGCTCAAGTAGTAAGGGAGGGAGACACATACCACAATCCATATATGCAAGGGGTATTGGCAGGAATGGTATCTCTTCCAATTAATAGCTACAATGATTCTATAAAACCCCATTAAGGAAACTCAAAAAAGCTAACACCTAAATCACCTTAAACCCTATAAAAATCAAACACTAGTTCCTCAATTCCCACAAGAAGACCAAAACTAAAATGGGGATCATCAGGAATAAAAAAGGAAGAAACTTTCGAGGAACCCAAGAAGCAGAGAGGGTAAAGGATACACACTAGTTGCAAGCATCGACAAGAAGAACCCATCGTACCTGCACCAAAAAAATTTATAAAAAAACGTTACCCACACAGAAATTTAAAACGAATACGAAATATGAAAATTTGTGAAGAGGAGATCGAAAGTCGCCTCCTTTAGATCGACCCATAAGAAAAAGAAGAAGAAAGAAAGATAATTCACCACTTGAAATCGACACCTCTCATCGCCATGTGAGAGGGGACTCGTGGACAAGTTCAAATCCGATGGAACCCTAAGAAAATATCTGTAGATTTCCGAAATGTTTTAATCGAATTCGAAAATGGGTGGAGAGTAAAGGGTATCTAGCGGATTTATGATCGGTGAGTGAGGAGGAGAAAGAGTTTTTTTTTTTCTGGAGGTGAAGTAAAGTAATAGCGAATTAGCGATGAAGAAATTAAAGAGAAAAATGGAAACCTCTGGCTACGTAAGAAGGTTTCAAGATTTGGTTTAAAATCAAAGTAGCTTTAACAGATTAGGTTTGTTCAACTTCGATGGAGAAAGAGCAAAACAAAATTTATAGGTTAATCTATCTCAATCACACAAACAAAAGAACAATCTGACAATATTCTTTTATTGAAATAATAAAATCACTAGATCTTGACCCGCACTAATAATATTTTCAGTAAATTAATATAATTTATTTATATATTGTCTAACTTTATAATAATGTTTGTGTGACTTATAATATTATTCTTACAAATTTTTTATTTTTTTTACAATTTTTGTTTATCATAATTTATTATTCAACAATACTAATTACCATAACTTTTTCTTTATTTATGATTTGGAAATATATGTGGAGATTTAATTACACAATAGAAAAGAAAATTTGGGGATATTTCTAAAAAACTTACATAGCTTTTAACTTTTTTTTTAATAAATCAAAAATAAATTTAATTTAATTTTAATTAGATTTGATGATAGTTAAACTTTAATTAAATAATTTTCGAAAATATATTTTGAAAAGATTCTAAAAGATTTTTAAAAGTTTTTTTTAGATTTTTTTCAAATATTTATTAATATTTCAAATTAAAATTAAAGATATGAAAAGATATTATAAATAAGTTTTGTAAAATCTAATAAACTTTTGAAGAGATGGTCTAAAATGAAATCTCTATAATATTATTTGAGAAGTCAGTTTCCTATGTGTCGCGCTCACGTTAACTCTCACAATGGTTGATTACATAGATACCCTTATTGAACTAAAAATATTAAATAAGATTGATATTAATAATATATTTCCTTTTTTCATAATTAGATTTTACTTAATTTTTAATTTTACTTTTTAAAACACGTAAATAAAAAAGGAAATATTTCTAAAATATAAATATTTATATATAAATAAAATTTAATATTTGTTTTCGAAATTTTCCTAAAATAACATAGTTAGTGTTTATTTAAGAGATATTAAAAAGGAAAGTAAAAATATTTTTTTTTAAAATAAATATTTTGATCAAATAATTTCAAAATCCTTTTAAATAGCATAGCACTATACACTATTATTTAAATAGAAATATTATATTTTATCATTATTAAAAAATAATATTTAGTTTGCTTTTTAATTTTATATTTTTAATGTTTGTGGAACTTAATATATACATAATAAAAATACTCAAGTAAATATAAGTTCTCATTTTTAAGATTGTTTAAAATACGTTTCAGTTTACCTTATAAGAAATCTAAGGCATAAAATTATTTGGAATTTATAAATATTTAATTATTGTAAATATTAATATGTGCTCATGAAATTTCAAAAGTTTATCTTTATACTCATATTTATGTATGTAAATCCTATTAATCGTCACTTTATTTTTAATATTTCTTAAAAATCAACATATATCCCATTATTAAAATATTATAAAATACTTGCATTAAGCGATAAATAAAACTAATTTAATTCGATTTAATTAGAATAAAAAATAATTATTTTAATTTGAATTAGAAAAATATATATAACTCAATATACTCACAAAACGAGTAACATAACGAGACTAACTTATATCCAAACAAAAAGATCTAACTACAATAAGAACATATAATTTTAGAATAATTATTTATTGATGACAAAAAAAAATAATTATTATTTATTTTTATACATATAAATTACAGGATGACTCAAAAATATCAATATAAATAAATTATTAACCAACTATTATAATTCAGTTTTTTGTAAAATTTATATATATGAATGAGACTTCAGAATATTATATTTATATTCATTTATGTAATTTTGAGTCAAAATTTTAGTTTATTTTTAATTTCATTATTAGCACAATATATATTAAGTTATATATAATCTTACTAAAATATATTTACATATATAAGACGATAACCAATCTAAATGAAATAATAATCAAAGTTTTAGTATATTTAGAAGTAATATATTATAGTTGAATTAAAAAAAAATAGAGGCAATCTAAAATACCTAAGTGTAACCAAATCGACTATTGACCCAAAAAAGAACCAAACCGATTAAATATAATATCTCCCAAATCGTATATAGATATAAAATAATATAATATTATTAGTGTAAGTTATACATATAAATTATAAATTAATTTATAATCAAAAGTAAATATATATCTAAATTAATAAATTAGAATATATTACAACATATTTACTTAATAAATATTCATACCCGTGCATGAGCACGGGAAAATCACCTAGTATCACACATGAAAGAAGTCATGACTTCTGTTTTAATATATAAGATGTATAAAAAATATTACTCTACTAAAATATTGTATTACCTAATTTTCTAGATATGATGATAAAGTAAATTATCTACTAACTTTTGCTTTTTAAGAAAAAGCCTGTCTTAGTTTAGTGGCTATATATGGTAATACACCTTTTAATATTTTTTATGTTATCAATATTCTAAAATTTATTTTAGTATTGGTAGCTCAACCATTTAAAACATTCTTTTCTTAAAAAAAAAAACAAGGGCTACACCAAACAAAATTCCTTTAGATTCGTTTATACTATTTCTTTATAATATTTGTGGTCCCCTAAAACACCTTTCTTCGTATTAGCCAGCCGCAAGCGTAGACGCTAATATGGTCGCACTTAATTTCTGATTATAGGCTACTGCATGAAGGAGATGATTACTATTATGGACGATGACGAATACGGAGAGACCATGCAAGAAAGTAGTTAATAACTCCACACCTAACCTTAACTTCCTTTTCAAGTATCGTCTCTATATGCAGCTTGTATAAAACCAGTCCTTGATGCGAATAGTATCGGATGGAGTCAAAACATGACGATCAAGAAGTCCTATCGTGTGAACCTAGAAATTTCAATTCCGTGTTTAATTAAACAAGAAATATTTGATTGCGTGTTGGAAAAGTTTTTTTTTTTTGACAGACGTGTTGGAAAAGTTTAGGAATTACTTTTACTTAAAACCATGTTGGAGTTTAAAATGGTTAGCTATGAACTACATGTCCTCTGCTCTGAGAGCTCACGGTTCTCGTGGACAACGGGAGATTTAAGGTTAACGTTTGGCGTTAAAGCCCAAGTTAAGAGCTCACGGCTCGGACTGTATGGTACACCATACTCAGCCGATGTTAACATCTTCCCACACTCTGCTCCAAATATTTTGTAATGTAATTCTATCCTTGAAATCACCACATAGTTCCGGTAGTCTCTTACCAACAAAATCTCTTGCCAACTCATATTCTGATTTCATAAGACATGATCACTAACACATCAGAGTACTTTAATAGTTCCCCCAACCCACTGAGCTGGTCTTGAGAAAAAAATAGCATCAAAACATGTATGATTCTTGGGGGCTTTTGAAGACATATCATTGTTGTTAGGAGGAAGTCTTTGATCTCAGAGTATGAAACTTAGGGATCGAGTTGAAGACCACAACTTGAGATCTTCTAGACTATGAAAGTGACCTGGCCATGGATGAGTAAGAAACTGAGAAGGAAGATGATGCCATTTTTCTCTGCTTTATAAGACACATAACATATTCATACGAATGCAAACATATAAGTTACTCATTGAGGTGAAGTGGAAGTAATAATCTACCAAATATATGTCTATATGTCAAACAAATTAAGCAAAATGAATGTCCTTTCTCAAAAAAAAAAAAAAAAAAAATTCCAAGATAACCAGGGAAGAACTAAAGCAAGTAAACATCACAAGAAACTATTTTCTCCTCCTCACCTCCTTACAAGATTTGTTAAGTATTTGGTTTTCTAATTAAATCCAAAAAACAAGCAATTCAAATCAAAAACAACTCTCTTTCGCCAGTCTACCCATTGTGGAATTTTGTATTAAAAGACAGACAATTTTTCGGTTTGCAACATTTTTTTTACATGAATCCAAAGAAGACAAGAAAAATCAAAAAAATAGGAAGCAAATTTACTTTTGTTTGTGGTTACTCTCTAACAAGATAAAGAGATGTAATCGCCTTATCGTACTCAGATACACATCAATCATCATCCACCACATGCATGCTTCACATGTGGTGAAGAGAGCCAGCAAAACGTGATATTACTTATTATAGTTGTTCTTGCTGGAAAAGCCAGCGAGGTAAAGGCTAGTGTTGGTTCCAGTTTCAGGTCAAGGACATGTATATCTCCAGTGATGCAACTTGCCGAAACTCTTCTCTTGAAGGGTTATATTCAATCACTGTTACTCAGACCAGTTTGATGAGTCAGCAAATAAAGATAACTATTGAAGACTCATCTGCACAACAAAATCAACGTAAAGTTCAATCCAGAAATCTTACCGGAGTCTGACTTCAAGAAACTTGGGCCAATATGACCCGCGAGTTCATGTACTTTGCTGAAGCTGTAGCCAAAGAGTTTAACCTCCCCAACGTTATTTTCAGTACCACAAGTGCCACTGCTTTTGGTTGCCGCTCTGTATCCGAAAAATTCTATGCAGACTTGAACTGTGTAGTGTAAGCTCTTGATCAACACCGAAATACAGTTTCAAACAAAATGAATTAATAAACGGAAAATGTAACCTTTCTCATACTTTATGAAAGGACTATCTAGACTAGGGAATAAGGGATCAATGTCTCTAAAGAAGATAGACTTCACAATTTTGCATCTACTGGTTGCTATTGTATGAATAAGATGTCAGGATATCATAGAGATGAGAACACAGCCGACACACTCCACCAGTCGCCACTCGCCAAAACCATTCAATGACTCTTATACCTGCTGTTTCCACACTCCAACCACCACAGTAAAAAACATTCATCTTTCTTCAACACAATGGAAGGTTATTTCTTCCAACATAAATAAAACAATAAAAACTCTTGACATTTATCATGAAAAAAAAGAACCTATCAGTTCTTGGAATTAATAAATGGTATTGTCTTCCTTTTGTTATTCCACTAAGAGATAGTAGTTCAGATACGAAAGGAACACTTTAACAACTATAAAATGGCATCATTAGGATGATTAATACAAATAGGATTTTAATAACTGTAATTGATCAATTATTTAGAGCAGTTTGTCCATCGAGAGAGGGAGAGGAAGAAAGAAAGAGGTCACCCACCTTCATTGACTTTCCAGCATTGAGAAGGCATCATCAGCCCCTGCTTTCTTGAACAGCGAGGTTAAGCAAATGGAGAAAAAGCAAGCAAAGAGAAGGATAGTGTTAGTTCCAGTTACACTACAAGGACATTTAACTCCCTTTATGCAACTTGGGAAAGCCCTTAGCTTGAAGGGCTTCTCAATTACAGTTGCTCAGGGACAGTTCAACCGAGTAAGCCCTTCACAAGACTTCCCTGGGTTTCAATTTGTCACCATACCAGAAAGCTTACCTGAGTCTGAACTGAAGAGACTCGGGTCGGTTGAGTTTACTATAAAGCGCAACAAAATCAACGAGGCAAGCTTCAAGGATTGTATAGCTCAGTTGTTGATGCAACATGGTAATGATATAGCATGCATCATCTATGACGAGTTCATGTACTCCTGTGAAGCTGCAGCTAGAGAGTTTAAGATTCCTTGTGTCATCTTCACCACTACAAGTGCTACAAGTTATGTTTCACGATGCGTTCTTAACAAACTCAATGCCGAAAAGTTCTTCTCCGACATAGAAGGTGCCCAAAACTTATATATAGCTCGATACCAATCGTTTCACTAAACAATTTTTTTTACTTAGCAGATTCAGAGGTGCAAGAGAAGGTGGTGGAAAACTTGTATCCGTTAAGATACAAACACCTACTACCTTCAGGACTTGGTCCATTAGAGCCACTTCTGGAGCTTCGTAGGGAAGTAGTCAACAAAAGAACAGCTTCCGCTATTATAGTAAACACGTCGAGCTGTCTAGAGAACTCGTCTCTGTCATGGATGCAACAAGAACTCAAAATTCCTGTGCATCCCTTAGGCCCTCTTCACATTACAGCTTCAGCGTCTTCCAGTTTACTGAAACAAGACATGAGCTGCATTGAATGGCTGAACAAGCAGAAACCGAGGTCAGTCATATACATAAGCATGGGAAGCCTTGCTCGCATGGAAACTAAGGAAGCTTTGGAGATGGCCTGGGGTTTGTCTAATAGCAACCAACCATTCTTATGGGTCATCCGAAGCGGCTCCATCGTTGAGTCATTTCCAGATGAACTGAGTAAGATGGTGTCGAAAAGAGGATACATTGTGAAATGGGCACCGCAGATAGAAGTACTTGCGCATCCTGCGGTGGGAGGATTCTGGAGCCACTGTGGATGGAACTCAACGCTCGAGAGCATAGCGGAAGGAGTGCCAATGATTTGTAGGCCTTTTCATGGTGAGCAGAAGGTAAACGCAATGTATATAGAAAGCGTATGGAGTGTAGGAATACAGCTTGAAGGTGAAGTTGAAAGAGGACAGGTTGAAAGAGCTGTGAAAAGATTGATTGTGGATGAAGAAGGTGCATGCATGAGGGAGAGAGCACTTGTTCTAAAAGAGAAGGTCAAAGCCTCTGTGAGAGCTGGAGGCTCCTCATACAATGCATTGGATGAGCTCATCAAGTACTTGAAGACAGACTAAGAAGCTGCACTTCATGTATTACATATCGTCGAATTGTTTAGATAATCCAAACAAAAAGCAATTCAAATCTCTTCTGGTAGTTTGCCTAATATGAAATTGTTGAATTAAAGAAAATATATTTTTACATGAAGGCAAAGAAGACAAGAAAAAAAACAAGAAGTAGGAAATAACTTTACTTGTCTGTTGTTACTCTCTACATGTGGTGAAGAGAGCCAACAAGACGTGATAATGGGAAAGATACTTGTTTCAACAAAACTGTTAGTTCCAGTTTCCACAAATTCGTTCCTTCTTGGGCCAGCTTTGGTTTCTTAGTTACTTCTTTCATTCTTTAATGTTCAGCTCTCATTAGTCACTAAAGCGTCTCTTGTTTAATACAGCAAGAGCAATATACTTGACAGTGTCATTTCCCAAGAAAATCGTGATCCCGATATTACTTTCCCTGCAAAAAACTTCCGCAATATAACCCAAGGTAAAATCTCTCGATTAATCCCATGATTTGTCTTGACATTTGCGGTTCTTTTGCCGAGAAAGTTCCAAACCCAGTTGCATTAACTACGATGAGCCAAACTCAGATTCTCAGAGAATTTTGTGTTTCAACTTCCTTAGTAGCTTCAGCTTCAAGTCATATAATAGTTTGTGTATACACTTCTCTTTGTGCTTAACCTATTGTAGCAAATGATCCTGTTATCATATTCGAATCTTTCATGAAGATTCATGTTTGCTTTTGTAAGGATTAGTGGATAGATGTAATGTAATAATTAATTAGTCACCCTAGCGGAAAGAGCCTGGTGCTGAAAGCAAGAGACTTGTTACATTTTCGATATAACCAGGTTCTCACCACTTGTACATGCTTGTTTTTGTATCAACTTGGAACGATCTCTGCTATGAAAAAAACTGAGTTCATGTCTAATGGAAGTCTTGACAAGATTCCGAATCAGAACCAGTTGTACATTTTTGCTTGACTATATCATATTTGATTTGTTTAACATATTGTGGCCAGCCTTTGGTTCAGTGATTATTGAGCAATTAATTAGGTTTTTTTCGAATTCGTATAAACCACATCTCAGAGTGTTAAATGTCAACACTCACACAAATGAAACCTTGACAATGGTCATGGAGAAGCTAATGGCCTTGCAATGGCACAAGAAGGGATAACATCAGAAAGACACAAGCTTAATCATATGAAATCCATTCCCTAAGCTAAAGATTTAACGCATAACACGAGGATCTGCTTCTCTGTAACACGGATCGTTCTAAATCTGTATGTTTGTCACTCTTTCCTTCTTTATTTACACTTCTCATGTCTTTGTATTTTCTATTTACCAGGTGAAACTGCTGTAGAAAAGGAACACGCCACAGAGAGACAGAGATCAAATAATTAGGGTTTCTAAGGCGATAGAGTGACAGAGATAAATAAAAAAAAAAAAACAAACATATATGAACCGATTCCGACAATAAAAAAAGTAGTCATCATCCTAACACAATCAATCTCCTCTTCAAGATGGCTGTTTCTAATGCCTTTGTCCTTAGCCAAACCTCGTTATTGAAACACCATCATAATCCTTCTCTGACAACGATACGGATTCATGCTTTTCCAATGAACAACAAGACAACACGAGGTCTGATCCGTTGCGACCTTTCTTCCTCCTCCCCCACCGTCTCGGCTCTGCAACAGCTTAAGAAGTCTCCCATTGACAGTAGGAATCTCTTTATCATTTTTATTTGATAGGTTTTACCTTGTTTTTAAATCTTTCTATCTAATGGCATTTTAGGATACACAAAGGAGAGAAGCAGCATCGTTGTGATTGGACTCAGCATCCACACTGCTCCTTTAGAGATGCGTGAGAAGTTAGCCATTCCTCTCGCTGAATTGCCTCATGCTGTCTCTGAGTTGCGTGGTTTGAATCATATTGAGGAAGCTGCTGTTCTAAGTACTTGTAACCGTATGGAGATTTATGTCTTGGCTCTTTCTCAGCACCGTGGTGTCAGAGAAGTCACTCATTGGATGTCTAAGGTTTTTTTTTTTGTCTCTTACACTTGACTTATGTCTTGTTTGTGTGTGTTTTGTGCATAAAGTGACAAGCTTTGATTATTATTATACTCTTCAACATGACAAAGTTTATTGCTGTGATGATAATTATTCTAATGAACCCTGTTAGGAGCTTTAGATCATTATTAATCATGATCTCTTAGTGGGGTTCTTAACTTATGATCCAGCACTTTTTTTTTTTTTTACATTTTTTGGGTAAGAGACGGTTTCATATATCTCTTAGTTTAAAATTTAAGAAAAGCTAAGAATCGTCTCTTAGCCGAAGATTTATTAAAGATTTTAATAGTTTTTTTTTAATATAAATTTAAGGGTTTATGTCTATTTTCTTTCAAATGTTTCATTTGGTTTTGCCTAGGACAAGCCCTGCAAATGCTGACATAAAATGCTAATTTTGTTTTGGCAGAGAAGTGGAATCCCAGTTTCCGAGATATGTCAGCACTGGTTTCTCCTGTACAACAATGACGCCACGCAACATCTCTTTGAAGTCTCAGCTGGTCTGGATTCTCTTGTACTAGGAGAAGGCCAGATACTCTCACAGGTCAAACAAGTTAGAGAAAAATTACGCAGTGGGTTTGGTATGGTTATCCCTGGGCTGTTTGATAAGGCTATCACTGCTGGGAAGCTTGTTAGAACAGAGACATGTATCGCCTCTGGTGCTGTTTCCGTTAGCTCAGCTGCTGTCGAGCTTGCTCTCACCAAGCTTCTTCCAACAAAATCAGCATCCTCTGCTGTGATGTTGGTTGTTGGTGCAGGAAAGATGGGGAAGCTTGTGATCAAGCATTTGGTTGCTAAAGGTTGCAGTAAGATGGTTGTTGTGAACAGAAGTAAAGAGAGAGTTGAAGCTATCCAAGAGGAGATGATGCCACTTGGCGTTGAGATTGTTTATAAACCTTTTGATGAGATGCTAGCTTGTGCTGGAGAAGCTAATGTGATTTTCACTAGCACAGCATCTGAGACACCGTTGTTCTTGAAGGAACATGTTAAAACTCTCCCTCTTATGGATGATGCGAGGCTCTTTGTTGATATTTCTGTTCCTAGAAATGTTGGATCTTGTGTTGATGAACTAGACAGTGCAAGGGTTTACAACGTTGATGACCTTCAAGAAGTTGTTGCTGCGAATAAAGAAGACAGGGCGAGGAAAGCAATGGAAGCTCATGATATAATAGATGATGAGTCTAAGAAGTTTGAAGCGTGGAGGGACTCGCTGCAGACGGTTCCAACGATCAAGAAGTTGAGAAGAAAAACAGAGAGAATCAGAGCTGCTTCGGTTGAGAAGTTCATGTCGAGATATGGTAAAGACATGGATAAGAAGACGCGGGAAGCAGTGGATGATCTGACGCGAGGTATGCTGAACAAGATCCTGCACGGTCCAATGAAACATTTGAGATGCGATGACGGTGAGAACAGAGAGCTGCCTGAGACGCTAGAGAACATGGAGGCTCTCAACAGAATGTTTGAACTCGAGCTAGAGTTACTTGAGGAGAAGATCAGAGCAAAGATGGAACAAAAATAGAGAGGCATCGATTCTTTTTGGTAAGTAGAAGTCAGAAGACCAAAACTTGAGTCCAGAGTGAACATGTCCTTATTGATTGATGTCTTTGATGACGAGTAAAGCCACAATTGTTTTGTTACCTCAGTGTTTAACAAATAATGTTTACCACAGTTTTTAACTCCTGCGTTCGAAAGAGTGATAATTGGTAGGAATGTGTAACTTTTCGCAGCTTGTTTACATGTTTAGTTTCATGTTTTGAGGTTCTTCTCACAGAGATGCTTCAATGTCACCAATTTTGAAGTTTGTAACCAGGAGAAACCCATCTAATTACATGTGTGAATCATGAGAAGAAGACGGTTGTTACAGAGGAAGAAGACGGTTGTTTTGATGACTGGGAGGATTTCGCTGATGCTTTAGCAGCTGGTGAAGCAAATAATGAGAAACAGAATCGTCCTCCTGAGTCCTGTGAATAAGAGCATGATAGTATTATCAACCAGGCATGGAGGCCAGATGATAAGCTCCGAGTCCTCAGGGTCTACCTAATTTGGGAAAACAGCGGAGTTTTCCTGTCATGAGCTTGCGTTTTAGTTCTGAGGAAGTGACATCTTCTTGTCCTATTTGCTATAAAGATCTGATCTAGACGGATTCTAGTTTCTTACCATGCCCTTGTGGATTCCGGCTCTGCCTTTTCTGCCACAAGACGATTTGCGATGGAGATGGGCATTGTCCAAGGTTGCAGAATGCCGTATGAGAGAGGAACACAATCAAGGTTGAGACTAGTGTTCGAGATGGTGGTGGTCTGATTATTCGGCTTGCTCGTTCTTCTACCATGTTTTGCAGGTCATGAGGAGAGATGATGTTGCTTTTCTAGGGCTTTGTCTGTCTGTTTTGTTCCCTTCTTTGTCTTTGCTTGGCATGTTATTCTTTTTGACATGGATAGGATGTGTCTATGTCAAATGACACTTCTTGGTCTGAAACATGTGGTGGTGGAGCTGATGTAGAGTTGTGTGTGCGAGTACATAAAGTGTGGTACATGAATTTCAAATACATAGCGCTTCAACAAGTCTATTTTCCATTGCCCCCTAGAACCTTGCTATCATAGAATGGACCATGAACATTATTTTGCTATTGATATAGTCTGGTTTTGTTGCTATTGGTATACTTTCTGCGTTGATCTATGGTATGCATCATTGAATTGGCCGGTGCATGATTCTGATGGAAGGTAGGAACTTCTTGGCAATGCGAAAATCTACTATTTTGTTTACTTGTGTCTAGGAAACAAATCAATCCAGCTATAGAAGAGCAGAAGGCAAGTTTTATGTGGTGTGTTTAGGGATGTTAATATGGGCTCAAGTTAAAAGGGTTAGCCCTAGCCATGCATAAATATTATTAGCCCTAACCCTTACTTTTGATTCAGGGTTTAAAAAGAGTTACCCATAATCAACCCGAGAGTTATAGGGCCTATTTTAAACCCATTTATTTTACTTCATACAAATGTTTAACTATATACTTAAATTTTAATTTTGTTTGAATATATAAAAATTAATTTTCCCATCACTTAGTAAAATTAAAATTACTTGCCAATATCTCAAAAACCAAGTATTTTTCGCCAAATTCAATTTTGCGATTTTGACGGGAAAACTCGATTTTGCGGTTTTGGCAAAAAATTGGATTTTCAGTTTTAGCTCGAAAACTTGATTTCACGGTTTTGGCGAGAAAACTCAATTTCATGGTTTTGGCACAAAAACCCGATTTCACGGTTTTGGCGGGAAAACTCGATTTCACGGTTTTGGCGGGAAAACCCACTTTCATGGTTTTGACGAGAAAACCCGATTTCACAGTTTTGGCGGGAAAATCCGATTTCACGGTTTTGCCGGAAAAATCCGATTTCACGGTTTTGGCGGAAAAACTCGATTCACAATTTTGGCGGAAAAACTCGACTCACAGTTTTGCGGGAAAACTCAATTCACGGTTGTAGCAGAAAAATCTGATTTCACGGTTTTGGTGGAAAAACTCGATTCACGATTTTGGCGGGAAAACTCGATTCACAGTTTTGCGGGAAAACTCAATTCACGGTTGTAGCAGAAAAATCTGATTTCACGGTTTTGGCAGGAAAACTCGATTTCACGGTTTTGGCGGGAAAACTCGATTTCATGGTTTTGACGGGAAAACTTGATTTCACAGTTTTGGCGGGAAAACTCAATTTCATGATTATGGAGGGAAAACTCGATTTTGCGGTTTAGTCAAAAAAAATTGATTTCACGGTTTTGGTGGGAGACTAAATTTATAAAATTTAATTTTGCGATTTTAACTGAATTTTTTTTTTTGCTTTACACTTTAAAGCAAAAATGAATAAAATAGGAAAAAGTATTTAAATGGGCTAACCCTAGTACCAGCCCTATCTCTTGATTGAAAGAGGGTTAAAATAGGGCTTGGTATAATTTAAACCAGTGTTTTACCCGCACATGCGGGCTTAATTATTTTTAAATCAATTTAAAAAAACAGCAAGATAAATAATTATTTACATCCAAAAAAATCGACCTAAAACATTAAACTTTATTACATGATAAAGTTATTCACAAACTAAAAAAAATCTATTTTTTCTTCTAAAACTTTGAAAAATCAAAAGTCTATTTCATTTATTCTTAGTTGATAAAAAATAAAGTAATATATCTTTCAATTTGAAAAATTGAATCGATAAATATTCATTCAAAAATTGATCTTACAAAAAGAATAATATTAGTTTGTATAATAATACAATATATTTGAATTTATTTTTGTCAAATACATATTTTCCTCCTTTTTGAATGATCTTTTATTTTAATTTGAAAATAATTACGTATTATATTTTTTCAATTTTTCTTTAATTATTTTTAAATCAAATTAAAAATCATCAAAATAAATGATTATTTGCATCCAAAAAATTCGATCTAAAACATTAAACTTTTTTACATGATAAAGTTATTCACAAACTAAAAAAAATCTATTTTTTCCTTTTAAGCTTTGAAAAATATAAAGTCTATTTCATTTTTTCTTAATTGATAAAAATATAGTAATCTATCTTTCAATTTTAAAATTGAATCGATAAATATACATTCAAAATTTTATCTTACAGAAAGAATAATATTAGTTTGGATAATAATACAAGATATTTTAATTTATTTTTTCAAACACGTATTTTCTTTCTTTTTGAATGATATTTTATTTTTATTTGAAAATAATTACGTATTATAATTTTTTCAATTTTCTCTTTTGAATGATATACAATTGAAAATTTTACTTTATGAATATTTATTTACGTTTTGTCTGTTATTGAATTGTTTTTGTTAAAAAAAAAATATTTTCTAGATAACAACACAATATATATAGGAATTATCTTTTTTATTTTTAAATATATATTTTGATTATGGATAATTCTTATCATTATTATTAATTTAAATCATTTATCTAATAAAATAAGTATTAAATCCATTTTTACTTTTGGCTGATTTATATTTTTTATTCATTAAGGATATAAACGATATTAATCACTCCAAGTTTTAACGTGAGAGTTCTGTTGCGCAAAATCATTTCGCAAATCTATATATATAAAGAAGGGTTTCCCTCTTTTCTATGATGCCACGTCAGAAAATAGATGAAAGAAATTGTGACACGTGGCAAAAGAAAAGGTGAAATCGTATTTTGTTTCTGTTGAGTTTATTGAGTTTCTTTGTGGGCTCTCACCTATCTGTTCAATTTATATGGGTCTACATATTTATAAAGATGGCCCATTTGTAAGTAGAAAGACTACTGTTCATCTTTTCTTTAGACCGGCCGTCAATCTGTTCAGCTTACGGACGAGAATAATATTTTGAGGCGTTAAGGAATCAATATGAACGCAAGCGACATCTTTAACCGACGCATAAAGCAAATATCTTAATTCCTACCACGATTTCTCCTTGAATGCATCTCCACTAATTCTTTGCTTTGGATCTCTGAAACTCTGACTATAAAAAGGTATGTTCTATACCCTCAAATTCATCAGTTCAAGCTTCTTAGTCATAAATTTTCTAAAAATCCAGCTTTCGTTTATGTGAGAAAATTTAGATTTAGATTTTGTTGGTTGATTTTTTTAAAAAAATGTTCTTTTATTGATTTTTTTTATTCCTATAAGTTTCTTTATGTTTGCCACCTTAGCTTGCTGTTCACATTTCCTAGGGTTATAGATCAACTCTTCACAGAAAAGTAAATAACTTTATTTGGCCTTTATTCAATTTCGCAGCTACTGGTGTTAGATTTATTGTTCTCAAACTTTATTGATGATCATATCTTCGTTATGATCCTCCTTTGGGGTTGTTAAAGAATACGTTAACTGAAACTTCTCATTGCAGTAGAATGGCGAACGGATCTCTCTTACTTGGTGATTTGAAAGCTGGCCGGTGTTCTTCCTCCGTCGAGGTTTGAATTCTGAGGTTTTGAGAAGTCATGAACGTCAAACGCGAGAGCTTATGGGTGGACATGCTCCTTCTCTACGCCAAGATAATCCCAGTGAAAAACTTATGAACTTTATGTGCTTAAAAACAAAAGGTTCTGTTAAAAGTCAATATAAACAACCTTTTGATTCAACAGTATTTTCTTAACATATTCCGAAGATTTTTTCCACGAGTTATTTTATTTTTTTCCGTTATGTTCATGTATTGATTATCAACGTCTTCTGAGTCTGGAGCTTAGAGCATGGAGGACTTTAAGTCGCTGAGAGAGAGCTCAGGTATCCATAAGTTAGCAGGAAAGGGATTAGAAGACAGTTTCGGATACAGCGTTGAAGATTCTTACAGACTGAGGCCAAGATGGCTGTTGAATCATCACGGCAGAGTCACTACAAAACAGAAACATATCCACAACAAAGTGGAGAAGACTAAAATTTATGTGGTATGAGAGAAAGTGCTTTTACTGAATCTAATTGGAAACTTTCATAGAGAAGAATGAAGTGGAATGGGGTTCTCCTTATTATCTCTGGGAGATAAACCCATGGATGTGTGATTTCTTTTCAAGTTTCTACAACTCAGAAAGTTGTGTGCAAAAGAAAGGTTTTGTGGTTTGAGATTAGAGGCAAACTATGTTCTATAATGTGAAAAAAATTGGTTTGTACTGGAAATTGGGTCAACGCTATTTAGGTTGTGTTATTTTTGTCTCCTTCTGATTGTGGTAGCTTAGGAATTTGTTGATTATGTTCTTGAGAAAACCTGGTCATGTTCCGAATGAAGCTGATATAAACACAAGAGATTTTATAGAGCTTGGTTTATCATATTCAAAAGTAACGCCAAACAAGCATGTTTACCCACTACGTCCTGAAGTTGAGTTACGATCAAGAAAAAGCAACGAAATCGTGGTCTTTGGGGCAAGGTTCGTGTATCAGAATGATGATTTTTAAATCAAATCATAAACTTTAAATAGATTTTTATCTCTTTAATTTTTACCCAAAACTTTAATCAGAATGACGATGCTCTTCGGTTATGTTTTTAAATTCAGAATTAACCCAATGTTAATTCTACTCTTACATGGATGATCTGTCAACTGGATCTTATGTGCAATCTTTTATAGAAAACTCTTTCGGACAACCTGGTAGTGATTCCTCTCATCCTAATTGATCCTTCTACCGCAAGCCATAAAAAAATGATAATACTTTCCTTCAAGACTATAATTGAGTCCATTACAATATGCAATAATACTGTTCTTTATTTCACTTTTGAGCACACCCATAAAATAAGTTCCAAAAACCATATCTGGCTCTTTGTAGTTTACCAATCTATATTATAATGATTGAGTTTAAAGGTTCTTTAAGGTGTCCACATAGGCAGATTGTGGGTCCCACATTTTTATATTAAAATATATAGTATTTTTAAAATAACTACAAACAAAGAGTATCAGTTTAGCCAAGTGGTCTAAGACCCCATGTTTGGTCTCCAAGGACATGGGTTCAATCCCCACTGCTCTCATGCATAAACTAATTAATGTCATCATCATAAAAATACTTTTTAAACACACATAGTCTTGGTAAGATGGTCACAAATAATGAAATACAATTTAGCCAAGTGGTATAAGGTGTCTAATTAAGTATTCAAGATTGTGGGTTCAAACAACGCAGCTTTCATGTATTTTTGATTTTTTTTTATTTAGGTTATTATCATATGGACTTTTTGTTTTAAAGATCAAAATAGTTGTATAAACCCTAAACCTTAATAAGTTCAAACCCAAAATAAAAATGAATCCAAAACGAATAATAAAACAAAAAACAAAAAAAAACAAGTCTCACGTGGTTGCCTACGCAGATGGCTTAAAGAACCTTAAAACTATCATATTATAATATAGCTCAACCCAAAAATAATAAAAAATAAATCCAAAACGAACAAACAAAAAAAATTGAATTCCACGTGGGTGCATACGTGGATGGCTTAATGAGGGTTGAATAATATAGATTACGAGCTCAAAAAGTTAAATCATTGCACATATTTCCTAATATATATTTTTTAAAAATTTGTATGTGAGATAAAATAAAATAAAACAACAAAAATTAATTATTTTCGTTATTATTAAATGAATATATAATTTCTCTTACATTTTAATAACTACTATAATTTCCTTGAAAACATTCCTCACCACCGATTCCAGACTCCGGCGAATGGATTCCCACGGTCGATGACGCCCTAGATAAATATGCCACATCATTTATGAACAAAACTCAAACTTACAAAAAACCATATATAAAAGCCTATCTAATGAAACTTAAACAACGAATATTAACTTAATTAAGGTTATTTTCAAATTGATAAATCGTTTAATACAAATATAAATACTATAAATATAGAATTATATCAAGTTTTGATCTACGATATAAAAACTATTTNAT
The DNA here is from genome assembly GCA_932364175.1 of Eruca vesicaria subsp. sativa. Taxonomy (NCBI): domain Eukaryota; kingdom Viridiplantae; phylum Streptophyta; class Magnoliopsida; order Brassicales; family Brassicaceae; genus Eruca; species Eruca vesicaria. The sequence continues at coordinate 265,232 of CAKOAT010167377.1, forward strand.
CATTTATGAACAAAACTCAAACTTACAAAAAACCATATATAAAAGCCTATCTAATGAAACTTAAACAACGAATATTAACTTAATTAAGGTTATTTTCAAATTGATAAATCGTTTAATACAAATATAAATACTATAAATATAGAATTATATCAAGTTTTGATCTACGATATAAAAACTATTTACAGCAAAAAAACACACACATACTTTTACACACTAAAAACTATATTATATCCTAACTATTCCTATAAACCTTACTTCGCATATAAATAACATTTAACATATTCCTAATATTTTTCAAAAAAAATTGTATGTGAAATAAAATAAAATAAACAACAAAATTTAAGTAAGTTATTTATTAAATGAATATGTAATTTCTCTTAAATTTTAATAACTACTATAATTTCATTGAAAACATTTCTCACCACCGACTCTAGATTTCGGCGAATGAATTCCCACAGTCGATGACTCCGTGGATAAAAATGCCACATCATTTATGAACAAAACCGAAACTTACAAAAAAACCATATATAAAAACCTATCTAATGAAACTTAAGCAACGAATATTAACTTAATTAAAGTTATTTTCATATTGATAAATCATTTAATACAAATATAAATACTATAAATATAGAATTATATCAAGTTTTGACCTACGATATAAAAACATGAAATTTTCCATTTCATTATTAATTGGTGTCATTAGAAGAATCCACTAAACCAACAATCGAAAAAAATACACGTAAACATAATGATCCTGGCTCCGCGCTTGCGCGGGGAATATACAACTTGTTATTTTAATATTGCAATCAATAACTTATGACAATTAAGTCAATAGTAAACTAAACAATGCTTCCAACATACACTACTTCATAGGAAATAGCATGATGGTGATGATCGTTAACCATCACACAAGTTTTTAAGATCACTTGGAGAGTAAAACAATTGGCATCACGTCCATGTCTCTTATCCTCTTGAACAACAATAAAACCTCCTAATTGACAAATTAAACATACCATTCCAAACCGAAACACTTGGTTACGAGATTCTGTCAGCCAATTGGTGTGGGTAATCATAGTTTTTAAAACCCATGAGTTAAAGTTTGTCTGGGTCGTACATGATTCTGAGAAACAGATGACCTTCTCTTCCAAACCGCTGACACTTGGAGTTTGTGTAATTCAAAAAGTACCGAGAGGGATGCCACAATATCAATAAGATAACAAAAGTATACAAAAAGATACAGCTTAAAATATTTTGTCCAAAACAAAAAGATACAACTTAAAATACAAACGGCAACATCTTCTCAGGGGCGTAGAAGATATGACAATATAGTTTATTTACCATTCGATTGTGTTATTTAACTTACACCAAAACATTCTAGACATCAAATTTACATTAACGTTTGAGTTTTTATGAGGAAATGATACATATACAAAAATTGAGAACCGCTAACAATAAACAAAAAATACTTAATAAACAATCAAAACATAAATTCCTTTAAAAATATAAAAGAAAAATAAAAATATAAAAAAATAACCATCTATAATTTTGGGTACTACATAATATAACAAAAACATATAATAGAAAGAATACTTAATGTGAAAATATAAAAGAAAATTCATAAGAATATAAATTAGGAGAATCCATTAACAATCTTTCTTACAAGTCTCACTACAACGAAGTCAACAAAAATTCAAAAAAGAAAAAAATGAATCTAATCAGTGTTAGCATATTATGATCATTAGACTAAAGTTACAAGAAACAAACAACATGTCAAAGATTACACAACAAAAAAGTAACACATAATTTTTAAAAATATTTTAAAAGCAATTGAGAAACAGAATATATCAAGATAATAACTAATAATAAATTGAACATAAGAGCATACATGTAAATTATTTTTCAAGATATATATAATAACAGATTAAGATATTATATGGAAATAATTTCAAATATGTCATGAATTCCAAAATAAGTATTATTTTCCAACTGATATACAAATAAAAATATATATATATATATATATATATTTATATTTGCGAAATGCAGATGAAAAACGTGTTGTAGTAAAACAACAATATATAAGAATACAAAACATATAAATAATATGTATATATATATGTATTACCAAATTAAAGAAGAAGACATCCGATTTGAAGTTGAATATTTTGACATCAAATAATTTTATCAAAAACGTAATAAAATATTTAAGAAAACAATCACTAACATAAAAATCCAAACAATATATATAATCAAATTCTTCCAAATAAAAATAATTTTTAAATTAAATATACACATATCCGCGCCGTGCAACCCTAGTAATAGTATAGACTTAAGGAGAGTTGAGCCCTGACCCTGCATTTAACATCCCTAGGTGCGTTTAAACATTTCTTCGTAAGTTATTGTAGTAGCTAGAACGTGGAGCGTTTGCACAGCGAAATGTTGTTCTTAGTAACCGCCAGCTCCTTTGAGATGTACATAGTGGTTCTCTTTCACTGTATATACAGTAGAACCTCTATAAATTAATAATCTTGGGACTTTGAATTTTTATTAATTTATAAAGATATTAATTTACGAAAGTTTCCTTATTTAGATTTTTTTTAAAAAAAAATTCCATTTTATTTATAAAATAAAAAATATTTGATTTTAGCATATGTACATTATTTAAATTTTAGAAATTTGACTTTTATATTGTTTTATTATCTTAATTGGTGTATATTTTTATGTTTCATAGAACTGTTCATGGTTTTCGATATAATTTAACTAAATATTATCAAATTATATTGAAATGTTTAAAAAATAAAAGTATTTTATAGTAAATATAAAACCCCTAACTAAATATTATCAAAATATATTGAAAGGTTTTAAAAAATAAAATTATTTTTATAGTATAAACCAACAATATAATGTTAGATTGTACTTATATAAAATTATATATAGCTAGATTATTAATTTATGATTTTAGTGGGACCATATATTTACATGACAGTTTTAAAAATATTATTATCTTATTATTTTATCGATTTCTGTCATATTTTACACCGGCCCTAGTTGGGATCGGTGAAATTTATTAATTTATAGAGATTATTAATTTATCGAGTATTAATTTATAGAGGTTCTACTGTATCACTCTGTTAATAATCAGGACCGTCACAAACATTTATGGGGCCTTGTGCAATTCATAAAAAAATTACATGTAATTTGTAGAAAATGGATCCTAAAATTTATCTGCAGAGGGCCCTAAACCTTAGTTAAAATTTACAAAATATTTTTGGGCCCTGTGCAAATGTGCCTTGAGCACATGCCTAGAGACAGACCTCTTAATAATAACTAGACCTTGACCCGTGCGACCGCACGAGTATTAATTTTATTTTTTTAATTTTTATATTAGATGAAATTTTTGTAAAAATTAATTGTATTACATTAAGTTTTTTTGTGTGTGTTAACAATTTATTGTATCAAAAATATTGGGTAGCATACAAACAAATCTAACATGTAGACGATATATTGGAAATATTTTTCAGTTAAAGATACATCAAATCTTGAGAAGTAAGAGTTAATATGGTATACAAAAAAATGATAAATTAGTTATAACATTTCTAAGAAAAAGCCTGATGTTCAAACTATATAAAAATTTTAATATATAAATCATTTGGGTTGAAATTTTTAAAATAAAAAATGAAGTATCAATTAAATGGTTACAAATTACTTATGAGTTAATTTTGACAGAAGAATACCAAAAAAAAATGTTGTTTGATCCGTGCAAGTGTTTGTTTTTATATATTTTATAAGTGATAATATATATTTCTAAATTTACCCGTTTAAATAATTGTTTAAAACGACATTTTAAACACACAATTTTATAGTTTATATTGAGTAATTTTATTTTATCTTATAAACTATCATTGTGTCATACTTATTTTGAAAATATGACCCGTATATCTGCAAAAATGTTTTTATTTTATTTTTATGGATCAAAATATTATGATAATGTATAACTAAATTGTTGTATCTACTATTTAAAATATATGGTCCAATATATTTCTATTTTTTTAACTTTTATTATTTTGAATTTACCTTGAACTATTATTTATATAAAAATATACATAACAAAATTGTTTATATTAATCTATGTATTATATATTATATAAATGTTTCTTTTTGTGACTTTTATTTTAGTTATTACTTATAAATAATAAAAATATAAGTATATATCTTTGAAAACAATATTGTTCATTAACTATTCAAAGATATGTAGATAATTAATAAGAAAAAAAAATCCTAAAAGGTAGGTTAATTAATATTGGAATTAATTATTATGTATATGGAATTAGTAAAACAATTTATATAGAATTTATTTATTTAATTACGAAAGGTATATATGAAAATAATTATTGTTGCCATAATTTTTTTTAGTTAAAATTTGCTTTTTGAAATGCATTAATTAAAGTGAAAAGACAAAGAATCCTATAAGGTAGGGTAATTAATAACTTCAATGGCATGCTATTGTAAATAAAAGTGAAAACTAAGGGATATTTTATATGGTTACTTCTATTTTAATAATATAGATGAAGTTATCTTATTACAAGATAACTGTTAAGTGGAAACCAAATTTGACATTGAAATAGAGAACTATTACATATACTAGCTGCATAACCCCCGCGCAAGCGCGGAGCCGGGATCTCTATTTTTTTCGGTTGTTGGTTTAGTGAGTTATTCTAATAATACCAAATAATGATGAAATGGAAAGAAGGTAGCAAGAGTGCAAAGTGAAAATATTGTATATATAATGTGTTAAATGTTATTTATATGCGAAATAAGGTTTATAGGAATAACTAAATTATAATATAGTTTTTAGTGTATAAAAATAGATGTCTATATTNGTTGGTTTAGTGAGTTATTCTAATAATACCAAATAATGATGAAATGGAAAGAAGGTAGCAAGAGTGCAAAGTGAAAATATTGTATATATAATGTGTTAAATGTTATTTATATGCGAAATAAGGTTTATAGGAATAACTAAATTATAATATAGTTTTTAGTGTATAAAAATAGATGTCTATATTGTTTGTTTTTATGTTGAAAATAGTTTTTATATCGGATGTCAAAACTTGATATAAATATTTATTTATAGTATTTATATTTGTTTATCAATTTGAAAATAACTTTAATTTAATCTAATATTTGTTGTTTGGGTTTCAATATATAGGTTTGGATATGTTTTTTTGTAATTTTGGATTTTGTTCATGAATAATGTGGTTTTTTTTTTACAGTGTCATCGACTGTGGAAATCCATTCGCCGGAGTCTGATAAAAATGATATTATAGTAACTATTAAAAATTGAAGAAAAATTACATAGTTATTTTATAAATAACAAAACTATTTTTTTATTTTATTTCACATACATAATTTTTTGAAAATATATATTAGGAAATATGTTCTAACAGTAAAAATATATATTAGGACATGATAGTGCCGCGTGAGACTCGTTTTTTTTTCTTTTTTTTTTATGTTCGTTTTTTGATCCATTTTTAATTGTTTTTGGGTTTGAGTTCGTCAAACTTTAGGATTGTTCCACTATTTTGGGTTTTAAACAATAAGTCCAGAGGAAAAAAACATAAAAACATTAAAACTAAAAAGCCCATATGATAATAATCCAAATGAAAAACTAAAATAGATAACAGCTGCGTGGTTAGAACCCACCTACTTGCAGACTTAATTAGATGTCTTATACCACTTTGCTAAAGTGTATTCATTGTTCATAATCATTTTAAAAACGCTATAAACTTTTAAAATTTAAACATACGGGGTCCACAAACTTGCTGATGTGGATAGCTTTAGGAGCCTTAGAAGTGAACTATTATTATATAGATTCATGATGGTAGAGCATGTTTTTTCTTATTACAAGATCATCCTGAAGTAGAAATCAAATTGAAAAAAAAAACATTATAATAGAGAGCTATAACATCTCTTTATTGCACAAAGGAAGTTCCAAAATAGCTTAAAACAATCCACCTTTTTCTGGTTCAAGCCATATACACTCCCAGCAGAGAATCGACTTTGTGAACCTCAGGAAGCAAATCCCACCACTTTCTAAACGTTGAGCCCTCCAGAAAAATATGCTTATCATCTACTTCCTCGTCACTGATCCATCCTTGAAGCGACTTTTCTAGTTTCGTAACCCTTTCTTTATCATATGCTTCTACCCTTAGTTCTTCAACCTCAGCCCAAAAGCAAGATCCAAAGCCAGATCTCTTTATCTCTTCTGCACTCCTTCCTTCCTTGAGTAGTTTATGCTCGTACAATCTCTGAGCGTGTTTGTAACGTTTTGGTCTTATTCCTTCGGTCATGTAAGGCCCCGTGTCTTGGTTCTTCAAATGTCTGTAGTAGTTTGCAATATCAAGTGGTTCAACTAATTTGCGGTAGCGAGTTGCTAGCTCTATCCATTCACTCCTCCCCTCGAATCCATCTGGAAGTTGACCTTTCTTTAGTAAACCAAACGCATCGTCAAATAAACCAGCTAACTCAGCTCTCTTGACGTTTGCGTCGAAGTCGCTGGGATTATCAGATTCCCTGAAGGAATCATAGTACCCTTTTGCATGAGGCGCTTCACACATTCCCTTGTAATTCTCTATCGCTTCCACCCTCTCTACTATTTTAGTCTTACCGTTGGTGGTGAGGGTGTCTATCTTCTTCTGATTATCATCTCGTTTCTTCTCTGCCTCAAATGCAGCATGGACGCGGTCTCTGGCGCTTTTGGTCTACAAAAGATAAAGAAACATTTAATAGTACTTACAAGGATCAAGATCTTGAGCAAAGAGAGAAAGATTTTACCAGTACAAGGTCACTGAGCTCAGATTCTCCTTCAACAAAAGGCAACTGATTCACTGAATCTACCATTCTTTGATAGCTACGGTGATCTGTTATGCTTTGATATGGTCTTTGAGACAAGTCTTGCTCGTTGCTTGCCTGTGAAGAGTAAAACAGAAGCTGAAGAACTGCGTCTGAGTTGCTCACTAGGACCAGCCTCGTCTCTGTAGAGAAGACGAAATTGCCTGCTGGTCTATAAGGACTCAGCTCAAGAAAACTGGAAAATGTATCCAAAAACGCATTTTCTCCATCTTTAGTCAATTCACAGCCGGCTTGGCGAACAGCAGTTTCGACCTCTTTCATCACCGTTGCGTAGAAACCCGCAATGATCTGGTCGTTTTCTTGGATCGGAGCAACTCTAGGATCTAACTTGGAAAGAGCATGAGGCAGAGCTTGCTTTGTTGATTCCTTTGGAGCAAGCATTATCCGAGGGACGATATCGAATCTTGTGACGAAGTTAAAGAAGAAGCGGCTCCAGTTCTCTCTCCCAAGAGCGTGTTTGAAGACATAGTCACCAACCAAAGGAGCTCCAAAGGTTAAACAAAGAGGCTCTGGGAAGAAATCATCACTCTGCTTTGTGAAGTATTCCTCCAAGTACCAAACTGTTGCCAAGATTGCGGTTGCTCCTCCTGAGGAATGTCCTGTGAACACTATTTGACTTTTCTTTCTGTCGACAACCCTTTGAACCTGCAAGATTCAAACATAAGTGAGTCATATAAAAGGTGTTTTGGTCTCAAAAAATTTTAGAGGTTGTATATGTAGGTATAGATCCATAAATTAAGAAAAAAAAAATATTTATTAAAATTAGAAATGTTTATAGCCCATAAAATATCAAATCCAGCATTGGTCATATGTTTTCAACTAAAGTCTTAAAAAGTTAGAATACAATCTCCAATAACATTTATTTTAATAGGTTTGTAAAATCATTAAAATGTATTTTTTTTTAAATAATAAATAATGTACAAAAGTGTAAAATCATCATACCAGTAACCACAAAATTTTAACGAGGATGTGAGAATTTATAAACCAATAATTCTAGATTTGAAAATTCTAATAATCACTAAAAAATCAATTTCCACTGACACCCCCTAAAAAGGTCAAAAGAGTTACACTTACAGAACGGCGAAATGGAGTTGAAAGGAGAAGCTGAAGATTCTTAAGGAAAGCTTCGTTAACGGTAGCTGCAACGTCGTTGCTGAAGCTTCTCATACAAGGGAACTGATCAGGCTTCATCTCAGTTTCTCCAAAAGAAGAATCATTTTCAGGAGCAAACCAGTCACTCACCAAGAAAGATTGTCTGAAAGCGAAAATGACCGTATCGCCTTCTTCTTTTTCGTGGAAGTGGTCGGTGCCGTAATCTGCGTTCGATGCCTTCCATGATCTGGCGATTGTAGCATTATTGATACTGTCAAGAACTTCTGACGTCATTGATCTTATCTCTCTCTCTCACTTGTGGACTGTTTCTCTCTTTGTTCTTTGAGTCTTCTTGCTTGTGGTCTTTCTTGAACTGTGGATATAAAGGCAGAGATGTACGGGGAAAATTAATTACCAAAATTACCCATCGGAAATATGAGGAGAGAGTTCACTGCAAGTTGCAACATAGGGTCTTTGGGGAATATTTTTAAAAGAGAACTGCTTGTCTTTACTTTATGATTGTTTATAGTTGACTATACTTTAGCAATTGGTCAATAGGTAAACGAATTTAGCCATCGACGTGGACAGTTTTCATTGGGTAATAGTTTTGTACGTCCGACATGAGTGTAATTTCCAAGCTAGTCTCATTCTGCTTTTGTCTTAAAGTTTTTAACTGTGTTAGGACACCTGCATCAAGGGTTTATACCCAGGTTCACCCCATTCCCAAGAAAACAAAAATAATAAAATAATGTGACATTCTGTGAACCCAAGCGTGAAGACTCTCTGGGGTGAACCGTCTGTACCCAGATTCATCACTGTTTCGTGGGACCCACGCCACGTGGTGGCCCACGATTGGTCAATTTAATTTTTTTTTTTTTTTTAGAAAAAAAATTAAAACGAAAAACAAAAAAAAAATAATAAAAAACTCAGCTGATGAACCCCAAGTGGGGGTTCATTAATGCCGATGCTCTTAGTATCATATATGAATCTTGCGTTAGAAAAATTTGTGAGCTTGACTTTTGAAGTCTTCGTCTCCAATAGAAAATCCTCTTTTGCTTTCAGACGTCATTTGTTGTAATGACTCTGTACAAACGACATCGGTGGTGTTTTGTAGTAATTCATAGATTTCTTTACTTCTTTTGTCGGAAATTTATTTGTCTCTATGCTTTTTGGTTGAACGAAGTTTGTATCCGCTTAACTAAAAATAATTTGTGTAGCTTGACTTCGGTTTCAGAATTAAAATACAAGCCTTCGTCAACTAGGCTTTCGAAGACTTGTTAAATCTGATGTCCACTTTACAAGTGGAGCGTTTCAATTGACTTTTGTAATATATATTACTATACTGGATCCAATTGGTTTAACAGATTATGTTTTTGTCAATCATATATAATACGGTCTTATAGTTTGGTTTAATTTTGTAAAACTGTTTAGAATTTAATACACGCATTTGGTTCTTTTTATGTAGCAACTATACAAGTAATTTGCTTTCAGATGAAAAAGTCTATGAGAGACTCGTCGTGGTCTTAATAAAATACTCACCCAATTTGGAAATTTCTAGGAAATATCATTTACTGTGGTCCAACATGTTAAATATTTAACTTATCCTGGTGGATATCCGTACCCAGTTAATAGCTTAGTCTAATTAGACAAGAGATTGGCTTTTAATAAACTAACTAGATTTTGACCCGCGCTATAAAAGCGCGGGTTTTTATTTGGATTATATACAAAATTTGTGAATTAGTATTTTGACGATTCCTCTATTTAAGTGGTTCTCACTTCTTCGTGTTCTTGTTCCTAACTCCTCTCCGGGTTGTTCCTAATGTTTGGCACTTTCCATACTTCGTGGGTACAACATCAACATCATCAGGTTTACATATTCAACTTTTTGGATTTACAGGTCTCTTTTCGAGTCAAGATCATACCTGAGATCTGATCGGGTACCTAAGTACCTGAAATGTTTTATGTATATATATTTGAGTATTTTAGATATGTTTTTGGTATTACAAATACTTTTTAAGTTTTGGGTTCAGGTTTTCGATTTAATTTTTAGATTTCGAGTTAAGTTTCAATATTTTTTTTAAAAAAAATTTGGGTATTCAAAAAATGGACCTTTTTATAATTTCTCGAGTCAAAAGAATCGGTTCAAGTTGGGTCTTTTTGGGAATTTCAATATTTTGGGTATTGTTTGGATTTTGGGTATTTTTCATGTTTCAATATTTTTGGGGGTTTTAGGTATATCAAATCCTTTTGGATCCTAAATAATCAAACCAATCCGGACCCGTTACGTACCCAACTATTACAGAGATTTTATAGATATTTAATTATGAATTCGAACCGATCCGAATTTAAAGGGAACCAACTCGAACTTGAACCAAAAAACTTCAAATACCTAGTTATGTTCAAATTTTTTGAACTTGAAAAGAACTGATCTGTACCTACCCGAAAATCTGATACTCAGACCTACTCACTTTCATTATCTTTTGTGTGCATTTTATAAAAAAAAATTATGTAAGTTTACTTGATATATATCAACAAATATAATTCTGGCTAATTTAATAGTGTGCATTTTATCTTTCGTTATCTTAAGATTTACTTGATATATTTCTGGCTAATTTAATAGTGTAAATATGTAAGTTTTTTAATAGTTTTAAACTTATCTTATATAACAAATTTTATTATAGATATTTTTAAAAAAAAAATAACAGATAATTTTTAACAGATTGTTTGATTTATTAATTTTAATTTTATAAATATTTGGAACTATATAATGCATGAGAGATATTGTTCTAATATACTAAATAATCTATTAAATTGGTCTTCCACTAAATTTGATATAAATCTGAGTGTGGCATATGTCTGTTGCATCTGACAGATATTATTCTACTATAGTAAATAAAATATTAATAGTAAGTGTTATATGTCATGAAGAATGTAATTAATTATTTGTAGTTGTTAAATATATTGTTGTCGAACATGTCATAGTCATATTATAGTGTAACCGTAGATTGTAGTTATTAAAGATAAGACTAACAGTTATGAGTCAAAAATATTAAAGATGAAAAAGGAAGTTATAATATATCAATTTTCGTAATAGATAAAATATGGAAAATAATGGAATCTCATTTGGTTACTATAAAATAGGGTAGTTATATATGATTTGGTTATATATGGGTTAGACTAAAAAAATGAAAGGGTGCAATAACCTTTCATAAGTAGATTTTTTAAGACTCCTTCTCTTTTAATAGTATTGATCCAAGTAACAACGCTTTTTCCACGTAAAGTGAAGGCCAAAGAGACACAAAGTACCTTGCTTGTAGTGAACTTCCACAATTAACAACACCATTTTACATATCTTTTTTTAACAACACATATATCTCAATGTAAATATATTAAAAACAACGTGTTTATCCTCTAATGAATGATGAATCCCAATTCTTCGGTCTAAAATTTACAATTCTATTTTATGAAACACCTTCTTCATCCGTTTAGTTCTTCGATCACTAGGTAAACGAACCTTAACCATCCACCTGGGGAGTTCTCATTGGATAATAGTTTTGTACGTCTAACTAGTTAAACCAACTAAAACATATCGGTTAATTGGATTTAGTTGGTTAAATTAAATGGGTCATTTTTAAATATCTATACTAATAAAATAGGCTTATCTGCCTGTACAAGAGTCCACGTCTTCTTTCGGATGGGGGGGTTTAACGACACCTGTCGACGTAGGAGTGGTTGCAAGGTTTAAAACCTGCGGTGATTATGAAAGAATTGGGCTTCATAAGGAACAGTCAGCCCAAGTCGCGTTTTAACTTAAAGCCCGTGTTTACTTCTACGGACAAGAAAATATCGTACTTCTTCCCCGACTTTCCTGCTTCTCATCTTTCTTATTCCTCTGTTACATCAGAAACACTCTAACATCGATTCAAAACTGTAACGCATTCCCTATCATAGTTTGTGTCATTTATTTTCGAGTTTATCTCGATTAACACACTCCTCTATCTTTAAGATTCCCTAGCAACTCTTCACTTTCAGAAAAACCGACTTCATCTCATCTATAAATTGCGGTCCCTGAGAAGATGAAAATCACAACACAAAAGAAATCTAGAAACTCTGGGAACTCGAGAAGAAGTTATCGATGGCGAATTCGTACACGTTACTTGCTGACTTGAAGGCTGGAAGATGCTCCACCACGGCGGAGATCCGGCTACTACGGTTCTGGGAGGCCAGGAACCTGAACAAAAATAATCAACTCATGAGCATCGACATGTTGTTGATCGACGAGGATGTAAGCGGCTTTCCAATCTCATAAACTCATCTTTTTCGTAGATTGGGTTTCTAATTTGCTGCGGAAGAAAAAAATGAAACTAATTCTGATTTTAGGGGTTCTACGATAGAGATGCATTATAAAGTCATTTAAATCTGAATTGTTTATGTTTTTATTAATTCTTTCGTATGTTTCATTTGAACGCAATAGATTCTAATTTAGATGAACGGCGACGCCATATACATCTGAATAGTTGACGTTTTTCTAATTCTTTTATGTTTGAATTGAACAGTCGACGATGGTGCAAGGGTCTATACCTGCATCCTTTCAGCAAACTTTCCGGTCCCGATTGTCTGAAGGATCGTTGTACCGCATGAGTGTGTTTGATGTGACACGAAGCAGTACGAAATACAGGCTTTCTGATGGCCCTATAGCCATCCGTCTCAATGAGGGCACTGATTTTCAAAAGCTACAAACAATTACAAGGCAGATACCAACAGAATTCTTCCGGTTTCAACCATTCGAACAGATCCGCAACCTTGCAAATAGTGGAAAACAGTTGCCTGGTAATTATTTTGCAAATTTAAATGAGATTTTATTATTTTAAATTGGTTTGCTTAGAAAACAATTAATTTTTACGTCGTATGTTTTGTAGACGTGATGGGTGAGCTCCGTGTCCTGAAGAGCACCATCACTGACCGTCTTCCAGGAGCACCTCGCGTTATGCTGACAATAAGAATGGCAAGGTAAGAATTTTTCACCTCGATCATTTAGGTTAAGAATGGCCTGTCCGATTAACTCTTTTTTGGTATGTGTTCTGTTTCATTTCCGAAGTGATGATGAAGTCTGCGTCAGTTTGTTCGATGCTTTGGCTATTGCATTCCATGACAAGTTTGCAGCTTACGGGAAGGAACCTAAGATTGTCATAATAACGAGCATCAATCCAAAGATAGTTAAAGGTAGTTAATAAGTTGTTTTAGGAATTTTTTCAATTACAGTTTTTCCATCCACTTCACATTGATACTGTGTTGTCGTGCTCCCACAGGGAGCTTATATCTCAATGGCACTTCCGCCACACGTGTATTCTTTGACTGTGAAACAACGGTTGGGAAAGAGGCTTACAACCGGCAAGTTTTTTTCTTTCAGAATTACGAGGCCTCGGCGTTAACTTTTTTTTTTTTTTTAACATTTTAAAATTTCCCAAAAGCAATTCACTGATGTACTACATCGCCTCACACTGTTTGTTGTTTGTCCTCTTATATTCAATACAGCTTGCCTGGCGGTGCTGCGGACCAAGAAGGATCCTCATCCAAGGTGGTTCATGCACAAAAGATCGAACCACTCACCATTAAAGAGCTCAACGATTTTGTCTTGACCGGTGAACCTCAGGTTCTAATCCAAATCATTAGTCTTGCCTCACATATTAAATTACTCACAACTAAAATTTGATTACCTGTGCTATCAGATCATAGAATTTATTTGTACTGCAACCATTACTGGTGTCCAGCTAGATGACGGCTGGTGTTACATTGGCTGCTCCATTTGTCCTAAGAAACTTCTACGGGAGGAGTCATCATTCACCTGCGCCTCATGCAATCTAACAAATGCTGTTGCTGAGCTCAGGTTTGTTGTGCAAACTGCAATTTGTTTAAGACTGAAAAAAAAATGACACAACTTCAATGTCCAACAGGTATCGAGTGGTCTTCTCTGTGTCTGACGCCACAGGCACAGCTGCGTTTGTTGGTTTCGATAAAGAGGTTGCTAAACTCACAAACGTACTGGCATCGGAGGCTGCGCAGATAGTGGTAAGCCTAATCTGTTTCTCTATAATTTAAGTTTTCTATTCCTTCGCTCATAGATTCACCACACTATACTGGAAATTGCTACAGGGGATTGGCACGCATGCTGCTGTTGACACCGACCTCCCTCGGTCTCTAGCAGCAGTCGTTGATAGGACCTTCACTTTCCAGCTTAAGTTAACCGATTTCAACTTCTCTCCAAATCACCAAACCTTCACCATATCTCGGATTTTTCCAGCGAGCCAGCTAGCACCGAACCCCACGTTTACTGTGGGTGTTGGTCCTTTTTCTTCCTTCCTTTTTTATTTGATTTCGTTATTTCTGATTTTATGTCTTTGACATTTACAATGCTAGGAAGGTGAAGGCAACACTGCAACAGCAGTACCTGATGAAATCGGAACAGCTTCTGGTTCAACAGAAACCGACTCAGGCAAGGCCGTACTCCAGTCCAACACGCCTACGAATCCTCTTGGGGTGCTTGACCTCCCTGGGGAGGAAGGCTTTGAAACAGAAGGAAATCCACCCAAGAGGACACGTGTGGAATGAGTGCTACCACCACCCTGAACGACCAACACTTTTCTTCCTTTGCATGTTTCATTATAGTTATTTTCTCGCGTTAAACTTTATGGCTTTTTTTTTTTTTTTCTGTCTGGTTTTCTTGGTTTTAATTTTAATTACGGATTTGTGGTTGGTCATTTCTATTATATGATAAAGCCTTCTACCATTATCAAAATTCCTTTGCATGCTGCACCTAACTAAATATCAAAGTTTTTTTACTCTTTTGCTTGGCTAGCTAATACTCAGCTAAATTGTACACACCAAGCAAGTTGCAACCATATCATCTGTGTATATTAAAATTTCCAAGCTGGTGACACAAATTACATTTATATCCAACAAGAAAAGTATTATAAAACCACATCTCCGTATTGTGTGCGAAATGTAATAGCAAGTTTAATAATGTTCTATCTCAAACTGAATAACAAACCTTGCAAAATTGCTCCCAAGTTTAATAGTTTGCAGTTTAACGTGCAGAATGAGTCACGTAAGCTTAGGCAGAGTAAGTTATGTTATGAATAATTGATGTAGCATTTGGATAATAATTCTATTTTGTTTAGAAAGGATCACCTGCATTTAAAAAAAAAATATGTATCACTAGCATTTAAAATATCACAGGCCAGCAACAAGAATACGTTGTCCACACTATATCGAAAACAAGTTCCTTATAAAACATTAAAATTAATTTGGAACTTCAATTGACAGTCTCCTTTATAAGCTGTACCTTTTACATGCAATGCATACTATAGTAAACCAAACAAGAACACAAAATAATTATTGTTCACATTTAAGCCATAAGACATCGACACCCGGCGCGTAGCGCCGGCCACCCCCTAGTTGTTAATGAATTTCACATATACTGTTTTGGCAAAAAAAAAGAGTATAATAGTTTTTATAGCTTGACTTGGGTTTCAGTCTTTCAGATTTAAACTTCAAGTTGTTGCCTAGTGTACTCTGTTCTTTTTCCATAATTATCTAGAGGTAAACTGGATAGTCATCGAACCAATTCTGTTTCTCCCATTTGGCCTAAAATAAACTGAAGCAAGCAATACGATTTTTTTTTTTGTACACAACTTTGCATTCTATAAATCTACATATCTCGACTGACGTCTAACGATTTTACTTCAGTCATCATATCGAGTCGTTTTATGAAGATATACGTTTGGCGGTTCTGTTGCACAATGATGGAAATCTCATGTTTGCACAATGATGAATATTATATGTGCTTTTTCCAGTAATTAGCATGATTTGTGATAAATCGCATTTCCTGAAATTCAAAACTCAAATCACTCGACTAAAGATGCTTCCACCGGAAGTTGTTTTGTTTTTAGTGAAGTTTTCTAACAAAGAAAAACAGGTATGCAATTCTATCTAAATCTTCCTTTTAAATTGTTTGTTTTGTATATTAAAAACCATACAGAGCTGAATAATATTTTTTGGTCAGGGAACTGAATAGGATGAATTTTAAAAAATCATAAAGCAAATTACGAATTAGTAAAATGATAACCAATTTTTCATATAAAGTAAACTAGCAATGCAGAAGAACCTCAATGGCAAGTTTTTGAATTTTGCATAGGGTTGTAAACATTTTCTTCCTTGGTTATTGTAGTAGCTAGACCTTGGGAGCGTTTTCACAACCGACTTTTTTGAGGATTAGAAGTTAGTATTTTAACCAACATTATTCGTACATTCAGGCTTCTTTGTAATGATATTATGGTTTTCTTTCACTGTATATTTCCTTCTGTCAACGCTAAGGGTGTTTTTTTTTTCTTTTCCATGCTATAATATGGATTTAGGCTTGTGGAAAGCAAATTTGACATTAGAACATAGAGCTATTACATCACTTAACAATGATCTTTAAGATCATGTTTCTTATTTTAAGATCAACCTAAAGTGCAAACCAAAATTAAAAACATTAGAATAGAGAGCTATAACATCTCTTTATTAGACAAATGTGTACAAGGCAGCTCCACTAGCTTAAACAGGTAGCTCTTGTTTAACCCATACGCACTCGCAAGCTAGAGCCGCATCTGTGAACCTCAGGAAGTGAATGCCACCACTTTTTAAATGATGAGCCCTCCACAAATATATGCTCATCATCTACTTCCTTGTCTCTGATCCATCCTTCAAGCAACTCTTCTAGTTTCTTAACACTTACCTCATCATATTCTTTTCTCTTGAGTTCTTCAACCTCAGCCCAAAAGCAAGATCCACACTCAGATCTCTTTATCTCTTCTGCACTCCTTCCTGCCTTCATTAAATCATGCTCATACCCTCTCTGAGCGTGTTTGTAACGGTTTGGTCTTCCATGTATCATATAAGGCCCTGTGTCTTCGTTCTTCAAGTGCCTGTGGTAGTTTGAAATATCAAGTGGTTCGATCAATCTACGGTAACGATTTGCTAGCTCTATCCACTCAATGCCCCCCTCAAAACCATCTGGAAGTTGGCCTTCTTTCACTAGACCGAGCACCTCGTCGAATATACCAGCTAACTCAGCTCTAGTGACGTTTGCTCTGAAGTCTTTCTCTTCATTAGATTCCTTGAAGGAATCATAGTACCCTATTTTATGAGTTAGACACTTTGGCTTGTAGTCATCCTCTATCCATGTCAGCCTCTCTATTATTCTAGGCTTCTTTGTGCCTATCTTGCTTTGGTTATCGACTCTCTTCTTCTCTGCCTCAAATGCAGCACGGACGCATTGTCTAGCTCTTGTGCTCTGCAAAAGAAAAAAAAAAACATCAAATTAACAAAGCCGGATAAAGCATTCACATTAACTCCTAAATTTCAAAGACTTATTATACATAAACTTATGATTTTCTTCTTTCTTATGTGGTCTTTAATAATTTTGTGGACCATATGAACATGGTTTTTAGTGGGTTTGATCTTTAATGAACTCGGTTTTTAATAGACATGTTACTCTTTGTCCTGAAACAAAAAATGGCCATTTGGATATGAATAAATAGACGTGGATTACCCCCGACTGACACTTATAAAAGGCAGTATGTGTTAAGTTAGATGGAATTCCAACATAAACCAATTGGTGATAAGTGGAGTAACTCATCCATCTTATATATTACTTAGGATCATTTTCAACAACTGATGTGGGAATTTTGTCCCTAATAGTATATGATCGATGAATTTTATTTAATCAAGATTAACTTAAAAATATTTAGCCCCCTAAATCTCATATCTTTGTGGTCTAGAACTAAAAAAGGATCAAACTATGGAGCAAAGAGAGAAAGATTTTACCAGTCCAAGGTCACTGAGTGCAGAGTCTCCACCATTCAAAGGCAAGTGATGTAAATCCAGTTGCTCAACAACTTTCATTCCCAATGAATGTACCATCTCCTCATAGGTACGATGATCTCTTATGCTTTGATATGGTCTTAGAGACAACTCTTGCTCGTTGCTTGACTGAGAAGAGTAAAACAGAATCTGAAGAATAGCATCTGAGTTGCTCACTGAGACCAATCTCGTCCCTGTAGAGAATACAAAAGTCCCTGCTGGTCTATAAGGACTCAACTCAAGGAAACTTGAAAGTGTTTTTAAAAACGGCTCTCCGTTTCCAATCAGTTTACAAACAGCTTGGTGAGCCACAGTTGCTGTGTCTTTCATCACCGTTGTGAAAAACAATGGGATGCTCTGGTCGTTTTCTTGGACCAAAGCTCTAGGATCCAACTGGGGAAGTACACGAGTGAGAGTTTGCTTTGTTGACGCCTTTCGAGCAAGCATGATCCTAGGGACGATATCGAATCTTGTGACGAAGTTCACGAAGAAGCGGCTCCAGTTCTCTCTCCCGAGAGCGTGTTTGAAGACATAGTCACCGACCAAAGGAGCTCCAAAGGTTAAACAAAGAGGCTCAGGGAAGAAACCACTCTGCTTTGTGAAGTATGTTTCCAAATACCAAACCGTTGCTAAGATTGCAGTTGCGCCTCCTGAGGAATGTCCTGTGAAGACTATCCGTTGACTTCTCATGCTGTCGACAACCGTTTTAACCTACAAGTTTTCAGACATAATAAATGAGTCAATATGTTTTCAAGAAAAGGTCAAAAGAGTTTGATACTTACGGAATGAGGAAATGAGGTTGAAATGAGAAGCTGGAGATTCTTGAGGAAAGCTTCGTTGACGGTTGCGTCAACGTCGTTGCCGATGCTTCTCATACAAGGGAAGTGTTCACGGTTCATCTTGGTTTCTCCAAAGGAAGATTTGTTCTCTGGATCAAACCAATCTTTCTCCAAGAAAGATGGTTTGAAAGCAAAAAAGACTGTATCGCCTTCTACTTCCGTGTGGAAGTGGTCGGTGGTGTAAGCTCTGGTGGATGCCCTCAATGATGTTGCGATTAGAGCATTATTGATTCCGGCAAGTGCATCTAACGCCATTGATTTTAATCTCTATTTGTTCTGAGTCTTCTTGCTTATGGTCTTTCTTCTTCCCTGCGGATGGATTAAGTTTAAGATATAAAAGGAAGGGATGTACGGAAATAATTACCAAAAATACCCATCGAAAACGTGAAGAGAGAGTTCACTGCAACTTGGGTTTTTGGGAATATTTTAAGAACTGGTTGCCTTTAATTTATTTATGATATGTTTGATAACTTGACTCTACTTTGGTTATTGGTCAATAGGTAAAAGAAACCTTACCCATTCACGTGGAGAGTTCTCATTGGATCATAGTACTGTACGTCCGACATGAAGGGAATTTCCAAGCAAATCTCATTCGGCTTTTGTCCTAAAGTTTTTCTCAGTATTTTCTTATGAAGAATCTTGTTTTAGAATATTTGTAGCTTGACTTTTGAGGTCTTCGTCGACTCCAATAGAGATCATCTTTTGGTTGCATTCGTTGCAATGACTCTCTGTACAATCAACATCGGTGGTTTTCGTAGTAACGTCACTTTATGGTCAGAATTTTTCAATTTTCTTTGTTTTCTTAATGCTTTTTGGTTGAGAAAAGTTTGTATCCGCTTGGAAATAATAATTTGTTTTTGTAGCTTGACTTGTGTTTCAGATGGAAAAAGTCTATGAGACTAGGATCGTCTTGGTCTTACTGAAAACCCAACTTGGGGAAATTTCTAGGAAAAGCCATTTTCTGTGGTACAACCACTACATGTAAAATAGTTAACTTACATAATGCTGGACGGTACCATGTTGACAGCCTAGTTTAATTAGGTAAGAGATTAGCTTGACTTTGTGAAATGAATAGTACTAATCTATTTCTAAATCATTATTTTAAGTTTTATTGACGATTATCATATTTCGGTGTATTACAAACAAAGTTCGGGAATATGCTATTGTCAATGCAAACTAGTGTTGAATTCATTAATAGAAAATTAATGGAGTTATTTTTTACAAAAACCAAGATTTTTTTTTTAATTTCTTTTAGTAATCTGGTTCATCTTTCTGAACTTGAAACCTGATCCTAGAAGTCAAAAGACAAACAATTTAAAATATTTTGTGTTTTCAGTAAAAACTTTATACGGGTGCATAATTTACTTTGAATTTAGGACGTCTAGCACCTCATCTTGTCAATTGACGACGCTAATGTAAGTGATATTTTCATATTAATGAACATCTAAATGTTCGTTTGGCTACATCGTTTTAAGCATAAATATAATTTACTTCAGCTTTTTTTTTTTTTTTTTTTGAACAACTCTTCAGCTTTTTATAAAGAATAGCGAATTTTACACTCAAGAACACAGTCACCACGTATTTCATCATTTACATATTTCTTACTGTTTTTCAGCTCAACTTTAAGTACATGATTTGATTATTAACTTACAACTAGTAAAAGTACTTCTTAAAAAATTCCGAATTGAGGAAAAACAAAAGTTCTGAATATTAGCCCTTTACAACTACATCAGAAAGGTTTTTGCCCGCCAGAAATGTACTCGAGTCTTCAGTTTACTCGTATAACACTTTTCTTGTAAAGTGATTCAGAGCAGCATATGAGATTTTGAGGGCAATAAACATTTAAAAAAAAAAATAATTCATAAAAAAGCATTCCATGTAATTTAGAGGTTTATCTCTATATAAAAAAACTTTCAAATTTTTTGAAGATTAAGATCAATGTGTCATGCGGCTGTGTCGAGATTCAACCTTGAAAGTGAAGGCAGCGCAAAATTCTTAGCTAGTAATAAACTTCCACAGTTAACATCTTACACAATTCATGTAAAGAAAAGAAAAAAATCATATATTTGTCCTCTCTGATAAATCCCACTTTCTTCTGACTACAATTTACATTTCTATTTTATGAAAAAAAAATCGTTCCTCAGTCCTCAGTTCTATCAGCAAAAAAGGCTGTTAAAGTCCCAAAAATCGTTAGCCGAAAGAATCAGGGACATGCTGAAAGTGCGTGTGAATCTGTGAGCCTTTTATACGCTAGCTTTTTAAAGTTCATATCATAGAGTATGAACAAAAAAAAAAGACTCAGATCTTCGCACGTTTTAGCTGCGAGTAGATATCATTAGCTTCTAGCTCCCTCTTGTGCATAATATTGTTGTATACTCTTTCCTCAGCTTTCATTAAAGAATCTCTTAATCTCTTCACATCAGCCAACTTCACAGGCTTCAATAAGAAATCTTCAGCACCTTCTTCAAGACATCTGAAATATTAAAAAAAAAAAAGAGAATCATATATTAGTGATCTAGTTATTTATTGATAGCTTTGAATCAAGAAAATGGCCAGCGCATAACAATAAGCAACTACATGATTGAACTTTAATTTTTGGTAAAGATGGTTCCTTAATAATAAACAAATGCATGTGAGGTGTCTATCACGAGGATTGGATTTATAAGTGACCCTACCAAAGATTATGCAAACAAAATTAAAAGCATATCTTATATAAAAAAATCGGGGTTATTAACAAACACATCACCGGCAATAGAATCAAATCTCATAAGAAGATCTTGCTTAACTTATGCCGGATTATTCTTTTCTTATTTTGGGGCCACAAGAAACCATTTTCTTATTATTACATATTCCTAATATCCTTTAATTAAATATTTCAAGGACCCACTAAAGCGACACCAAATCTTTAGCTTTGATCGAAAGTTACAACCACCACCATTGTTACCCATGATGGTTTAAAGAAACCATATCATTTTCATTATCTTACTAATCTGATATGATTATAAAAATAAATTAAATTAGGTCAATGCATATTTGCTTAACGGTATCTTTTTATTAAAAATCCTGATTACTTAAAAAGTTTCTCTAAACAAACCGCCCTTTTGATCATCCCAAAGTAGTAAATGCAACAAAATCTAATAAAATTACTATAACGGGTTAATGATGCATAATCCTAACTTAAAAAAGGATTAATGATGGTGATTAAGATAATAGGAGAATAGAACATACCTATCGATACGAGGCAAGATGTTCTCTGAGGACATGATCACAACCGGTATTTCTCTGAAAACTGATGATTCCTATAAATATTCAAAATTCACATAAAAACAGGTTAGATCAAAACTTTCATTATATTTGCTCAGATCAATCAGAATAGAAAAAGATCTAACAAACTTACTTTGATCTTCTTTAATAGTTCATAACCAGTCATCCCAGGCATAGAGTAATCCGTCATTATAAGATTAATCTTCAGATCCTAACAAATATTCAAAAAATAAATCAGTACCAACTTTGAATGGATTCTCAACACTAAATAAGAATCATTACAATCATATAATATGTATTACCTGATATCCAACAGAACTATTATCTCCATCTAAACCAAGATATTGCAAAGCCCTTGTCGCGCTATCCACAACAGTAACTGAACAATTTTTCAAAAAAAAAACGGTCAGATTTCGAAAAAACATTAAAAAAGATTCCTCAAGATGAACATAAACTTCTCCTTCTTATTACCTTTGCAAGAAGATACTCTGAGCAACCGCTCGATGAACTTCCTATCGACGATGCTGTCGTCAACGGCGAGAACGTGAAGAAGCTCCTGCGATGCTAAAGAAGCAGTGTCGTTGGATATGTCCAACTTCTCCGGACGCATAACCTCCGCCATGTCAAATCAAAGATTGGTAAACGTGAAAGAACGAGAGAGTTAGAATCTGTGCTTATGATGATTTAGAGAAGAAAGTTGAGAGAGAGATTTGATTTTGGAAAAGGAAAAGGAATAAAGGATTTATAAGGAAGAGTGGGGAAAAAGAGAGGGAAAATATGATAATCGAGAGATTCTAAGAGATCTTTGCATATCTGTGGGATTTTGTCTGTCGATTACGCGTGGAATATTATTTGTTTACTCTGTTTTCTTTCCAAAAAGTCGTGATATTCAAATTTTGTCAAATTCAAATATAAAATAAAATCATTTACAATAAAGTTTTTGAGGGGGAAAAAAATCAAAAGCGATCGAGTTTTTATATTATTTATTTCTAAGAATAGTCAAATAATATTCTGAGTGGTGAAGGAAAATCATATAGGATATTCTGGAAGGGAAACAAAAATCATAGATCGTATCATGACGATCTCTGTTGAGTATTCTTCAGATCTTGGAACTTTGCTTTTGTATTTGCACAGTTATGATAATTTCGTATATTACTAGAATTTTTCACTTTAAACAAAATGTACTAAAATAGAAGATGTAATAATATTCGGTAAACAAACATTTAATAAAGTATGAGATCTTACGATCTCTGTTGCTTAATATTTTCCTTTCAGTTTCGAGTAGTTTTTGTTTGTTTGTTGTTCTTAGCGATCAGTACTTGGAGCTTTCTCCATTTTCAATACAAGTTACTCAGAGTTAAAAAAAAAAAAAAAAAAGTAAACTTCTGATGATGTTGAAGTAGTTTGTAAGCAAGTAGTCCGGTTTCTTTTTCTGGTTGCATGTGTTTTTGAACTAAATTCCTTTTTGAGGATTTTATTATTGTATTGATTCTAAAAACAATCATAACTTTTTCTTAATTAATCAATGATTGAAATTTTTACTTGACTGTTATTTATTGGATGGTCTTCTTCTAATAGGAATTCAAATTTGACGTTTTTAGTTTAACGCTCTTAGAACACACGTTACAGATTAAACATAATCTTATCTAGAAATAAAAGAGAAAAGGATAATATATATATATATATATGAAAATCTATACTCTATTCATGTTATAATGTATTTTGTTCACGTACAACTTTGGTCAAGTTGAACTATATCGATACGTGTGAGGTTTGGCTGATGGGGAAGAGATGATTTTGCACCGCAGAAAATGGTTAGGACCGCTTGGAACACCGAGGGCATGCTTTTTATAATTAAAAAGGCTAGAAAGTTTAACAGGATGCAAATGCTATTAAGTTTAATTTAACCCTAAGGATTTGATCTCTCTAAACTGTGAAATGATTACTCTTAGACCAATCAACTCTTTCTCTAAATGATGCTAATCCTTGTACTTATACTTCTCTCGGTTTAGTATATCGGGTAAAGATACTAATGAATAACATATGGTATTAAGTGCTTCACGTGTCGGCCTTTTTTTTTGTAAGACTATGTGTGTATAGGTGCCAAACAGTTTAGTCTTCATGTTATGTGTCATCGGCACTCCCATAATGTTCAGTTAGGGATGTAATGATTTCTATTTACATACTCGTTAAGAAATGCTTTTGACACGTTTCATCACAAGCTATCATCATTTAATTTGTTCCTTACGCGTATGGTGGTTCTTCCACTAACTCCTTAATGAGTCCAACGTCGACGTGTTACGTTGCGATTAACTAGGACCTGATAAACTGTTTACAATTATATGGCATACCGTCATTAACCTTTATTAACGTAAATGTGTAATCCTGTTTAGGATAAGTAGATCAGCTAATCAACTTATCCTAAACCGGATTACACATTTACATTAATAACCTTTCTCACTTCATCCTGTAGGAATTCATACCGGTTTATAACTATTTATAAATCTATTTATGAATTCAGTTTGCCTAGAATCTCATGTAAATACTGAAATAAATCTAGATCTTTAGGGTTCTCGAATATACCTGGTTATTCGCAGCGGAAAGATGAATGAATCAAACCAAGGTTATCAGCACTCCAAATGTAGTGCCTCTACCGGTATCCACACGCACACAGACTAGATCGGAACGGGATGCTAGTGCCGCAAGATCTTCTCAACGAACCATTCGTCTCCTATTCTGATATTTAGGTTACGGCTACACTAAATCAACACAACTTCCTTGTGTCATTATATAATGCACGTATAATAACCTAATTAAAGGTTAATGGGCTCAGCCCAATTTAAGAAGTGATTACATTAATCATTTTTGTGCAAACGAGCATAACACATATGTATATATAATATAACATTTTATATCATATATATCATATTACTTTAAACCTTAAATATTATTGATCTAGTCTGTTTAGGTGTGTGACCCTGTAGGATCATATAAAATTAGTAATAGATTCTTAATCTATAGATTATAAGCGGTTTCTAGCAAAACATTATAACCACCTAATTTTATACGATTGTCGAACCTCGACGTTACGACTTCTACTAGAGTAAGTACAAATGATTTTAGGACATTCCCAACAATCTCCCACTTGTACTAGAATCATATATTCTCATAATCCCTTTGTCTCTATATCTCGATCTTAGCATAAGGCAAGAACTTGTGTCATCCTTATTAAGCTAGATCACTTTTATCGAACTCTGATTTATACTGATAAAACAAACGACTGACATTCACCTCGTTTGAGTATGGCCATGCATTTCTCAGTATCAAATCTTCGATAGGCCCAGAGATATTTATCTCCCGTTATATGGGAGGGACAAATCCCATCTTGTTCCATCCCTGTTCCTTACAAATTTCATAGAACACCTAATCAATGCCTTTATAATCACCAGTTACGGCTGACGTTTGACAAGATCAAAGTGAACTAATCCACAAGTAAAGAATCATGATGAACTCAGGTCTAAGGACTATACTCTATAGTCGTAATGAGAAACTCTTATGACACTCATATAACAATCTTGCAGAGTTCTCATTAGCGGGTCTGTCCGATCATGTGTTCTCTAACACATATCCATGTGATTGGCTTCAATACCACATATTGAATGACTCCATGAAACTTAGTCATCAATCACCTCACAAACTAGCCATTCATGGTTATTAATGTCCCACGTTAACAACCTTGACTAGGGACCTTAATAATTTATAACATCTTTCACTTATAGGGTTTCATGATCAAGTCACGCACTTGATGACCTATAAGAATAATATAAATTACTTTGGGACATTTATTTAATTATCCAATAATCAAATAAATCTGAAACAATTTCATTAGTTTGAATACATATTCAAATGTATGTCAATATGAACATCATATCATAAACGTAAAATCTCCCACTAAAATCAAGATCACATCTTAATATACTTAATGACCACAACTACAACATGACTCTCATCTTAGGCTATGGAAGAGGCTTGGTCAATGGATCAGCAGCATTTGCATCCGTTGAGACTCTGTTAGGGTATCTTTCTTGGAACTCTTCCAACACACAGTTCAACAAGTTCATCACTTCCTCCACAGATTAAACTTATCCTTAGTATTTCTGAAATACTCGAGGATAGTCTACACAAGCATCTTGACATAATCCAATGGTCTTATTTAATCTATCTCTATAGATTCTTATTCCAAAAATAACTTTCTACGTTTCTCGAACTTCTTCGAGCT
>CAKOAT010167377.1:294023-377384 GCA_932364175.1 Eruca vesicaria subsp. sativa
ATATCTTTCAATTTAGAAATCGATCAACATCTCTAATATACGTGTTTTGTTCTAAACAGACATATGCATAAACTCATGAATCAAAAACAAACATGTTCTAATACGTTCAAACCCATATGTGAGTTAGAAACAACAATTATAATCCAATTATAATTTTAACTTTTCACATAACGGCTATAACGATAACTCAATGTGTTTAAATCCGTAATCAAATTAGGGTTTTTACTACCATTCAAGCATATCAAGTTCATGCAAGATCCAAATTCAGTATTAAACAAGTAGGCTCTGATACCACTGTAGGAATTCATACCGGTTTATAACTATTTATAAATCTATTTATGAATTCAGTTTGCCTAGAATCTCATGTAAATACTGAAATAAATCTAGATCTTTAGGGTTCTCGAATATACCTGGTTATTCGCAGCGGAAAGATGAATGAATCAAACCAAGGTTATCAGCACTCCAAATGTAGTGCCTCTACCGGTATCCACACGCACACAGACTAGATCGGAACGGGATGCTAGTGCCGCAAGATCTTCTCAACGAACCATTCGTCTCCTATTCTGATATTTAGGTTACGGCTACACTAAATCAACACAACTTCCTTGTGTCATTATATAATGCACGTATAATAACCTAATTAAAGGTTAATGGGCTCAGCCCAATTTAAGAAGTGATTACATTAATCATTTTTGTGCAAACGAGCATAACACATATGTATATATAATATAACATTTTATATCATATATATCATATTACTTTAAACCTTAAATATTATTGATCTAGTCTGTTTAGGTGTGTGACCCTGTAGGATCATATAAAATTAGTAATAGATTCTTAATCTATAGATTATAAGCGGTTTCTAGCAAAACATTATAACCACATAATTTTATACGATTGTCGAACCTCGACGTTACGACTTCTACTAGAGTAAGTACAAATGATTTTAGGACATTCCCAACACATCCTTCAGGCCTTGTGTGGCACATGTCCTTTTGTTTCTTCTATATTTTCACCAGATTCAGCTTCGGTTACTCAAAGTCGTATTGTTAGATTCTCGTTTCCCTCCTTTATGTTTTGGAGTTAGGGTGATAAGAACATAGAAAGCTTCAACCTGAAGATTGGGTTAGCATTGTGAGATTTAAAATGCCTTATATGTTTTAAGATAAACCCATCGAACTATATACGATGTTTATCCACTCTACAAGATAAGGAGTCATCTTAATAATGTACTTATCCTAATACTTTGTAATTGTCATTTCCATAAATTCTCTTAGGTTGCTTTCTTGAACAGTCAGCTGCCGAAAAAAGTGAAGGCCAAGATGAAGCTCCATCTTGATGAAACAGGTAAGTTAGTCGGTCCCATCAGAGAGATTACAATGATTCTGCTGTCCATGCTTCTAGCAGTTCAGATCTGATTCCCTCGACAACATCTTTCAAGTGGGATCTATCTTTGGAATGTTACTGTTAAACGGTGGGGCTGTGTTTTGGCACATAATGTCTTGGCATTGATTACTGATAAGGCATGTGTCTCATTACTCTAGTGCAAGACTATTGTAAACAACCTAGAAGTTTTGTAGCGAATCATAGCCTTAACTTGGTTTAGTTTCGAATGGTTTAGTATTGTAGTAGATAGGAGGAGACTGGGTATTATGTTTTATACGTCTTGGTTAGGCTTAGGGGCTGTTTTGTATAGCACTCTATCTCTTAGCAGTGAAGATGCAGTGTGCGTTACTCCTTGGAAAAAACTTTCCCAAACTTTTCCTTACCAGTAAAGCAAAACCTTACTTGGTCTTTACTTAATGACCACATAGATCTTGACAAACCCTGGAGATAGTCAGATAGATAGTATGTACATATAAAGAGAAACTTCATGGTGACTGAAAATGAAATAAAGAATCAGAAAGATGGACTACGTCCTTCATTTCTTCTATAGAAAGTATTGATCCCACTAAAATTGCAGCTGAGAAAGATACCATCAAGTGTGCATGCAGAGCCGGATCTGAAATTTTAGAGACTATAAACATTTAATTAAGAACATTAATAAAAATAATTTTATTATAATTTGAGGATCAACGCCAATGTTTCACTTGGTTATGCTATATACGGTACTGGGTGCATGATGGGAAGGATTTGAGTTTGACAAAGATGCTCCATTTGATAATGAGGAGGTAGAAGAAGGTCAGTTTCCTAAAAATTTCTACCTATACTCCTTGATTTATTATATTTTTATTATCAGTTACTAACTTCATATGATTATGCAGGAACCGATGATGATGCTGCCTTAGTCAAGTGCATGGTAGGTTTAATGCTATTGAGGAGTGAAGAGTCATTATTTTCATTGTCACTTACTCTTTACAGATATTCAACACTCAGAGTTTCAGATAGATTATATGGTTGATAATGAACTCACAAGACGAAAAGGGAAGCGCCCATGTTTGGAGCACCCACAGGCCAACACTCATATTGATAACACCGATGATGATGTAACAGAGACAATTAATGTGAAAGACATTGAAGGAGAAAACGACAATGGGTGCCACAAGTCTTAGTGGAATGGTAAAACTTTGTGAGCTCTCTGTCACTTCTTTAGCACTCCAAACCCAATCGGATGGATCGTTCTTTGGAACGTAATTATCTGGGGTTAACATGATTTATGAGGCTCATTACACTATTAGAACACAGTCGATTGGTTAAAATGTAAAGAAAGTAACACAGTAATTATCGTTAAATTTTGAATTACTGCACAAGCTACTTTATCAACAATGCATTAACTTATATCATTAAGTTCTAACTTAAGAATACATCAAATTTCAATGACAACTACAATGATGTGAAGATGATAAACTGGTAGTATTATTATAAACAGGAAATATCACATAGTAGTTGCGAGTTTAAAGTCAAATTATTGTCATAATTCTCTAATACAATCATATACAAAAAAAAAAATTCAAGGATCAAGAAGATCATATACACACATAAATAGTGGCCAAAAGTTACTCACAAAGTCACAAGTCACAACTGTTTCCAGTTCAAATATTTCTTCTTTTTTTGTTGATCAAATCAGTTCAAATATTTTCAAGATATAATAAAGAGACAGGACGAATCGTATCTTTGCCCATTTGGCATTTGCTGCCGTTTCAAGACACCTTGCCTGGAAACGCTACACGGACAGATGTTAAAATCTCATTGGCTTCCAGCTGTAAGCTTTGCTGCTAATCAGAAATTAGTTTTTCCAATCAACAGAAATAAAAATCAGTAGTTTTGAAATAACCTGAATCCAAAAAAGCTAGCTGCCTCTCTCTTTCAAACACACAATCTTTTATGGATCGTTCTTAAGTTTTTTGATATAATTAAAAAAAACATGATTATTGGAAGATTCTTAGAGTGAAATATTTAGTATAATTAAAATATTTAAAAATTGGTTCTTAACTTTTTTAATTAAAATTTAAAAGACAGTTTTATATTAATTAAAAAACTCATCCTAAAAACTCCAAAAATCATGGTCTAAGCTACTTAGACTTAGATGTTGATGAGCTTAGGTTCTAAAATCTCTTCCATTATTATTTCTGAAAATTGTACATATCTTCATTGTGATATAAATCCACTTGTGTCAATCGTTTTTCCTCCCTCCACAGCTTATTTATCACTTAACCATTAACAGAGAATAACAAAACTATTCGTCTGACATTGCTAACTACTGCTGTTTATATGGGTGAATTGGCTCAAAACCATAAAAGAGTGAGATACTTGAGAATTGGGGTGAAAAAGTGGTATGTGGGAAGGAGAGAGACAGAGAGAAATAGGGTATATCTCTAACTTTAGGGTTTTGTGTGTATAGAGGATGCAAATACTCTATATATTGACATAAAATCACAATTGAGTAATCCTAAAACAAACTTTGTTCCAAAAGACATATTATAATACTCTAATCAAACCTGGAAACAGAAACGGAGGGGACTTTACCAGTACTGATACTAACAAACTTGTACGTCAAAGTGCACATAGAGAGATGTCAAAATCATTGATAGCAATCTATAAACCAAGGCTCACCGAACAACAATCTTGATGACATATGTTATCAGCACGTTAGGTTATAAACAACTAGAGAGGAAAATGCTCCATATCCATCGAAGGAAAACCTGTTTGCGCCATTCTGATCCCTCTCAGCAACCTCTTCGCCTTTTCTTTCTCCTGTAAACAATGAATGCCCTCTCCTCACTACTAATAATATCATCCTTTAAGTGTTAAACAATGGAGCGAAAAGAAAAAAACTTACAGGGCCACTATAATCAAGAAGACGAGTACAATACACTTCTGCTTCATCAAACTTCTTGTTGGTCTTCAAATGTGTAGCAAGGAAAATCAAAGCCTCATACATGTTTGGTCCTTCTAATCCTTCAGCATCCATCCTCTCCAAATCCTTCTCGAAATAAAACGCAGCTTCTTCATTACGTCCAAGCTTCTGGTGAAGCTTCGCCAGCTGGTTAAGAGCTATCCCTTCCGTGTCACCACAGTTCGCAGCTCTCTTGTAACACTTGATGGCTTCTTCAAGCATCTGAAGCTGCTCGCTCTGATAACACTTAGCCATGGCTATCCACAGCCTAGAATCGTTGGGAAGAAAGAATATGGATTTGCGGAAATAGTGAAGCGCGTAGAAAGGCATCCCCATCATCTCATAAGCTTGTCCTAAACCATACCAAGCTCTGTAATCACAAGGGTTTATATCAACGGCTCGTCTATATGCATCTATGGCAGCAGTAGTGTTCTTCATCTCCACATACTCATGGCCCATAAGAGTCCAAGCAGATAAGTACTTCTTGTTCAGCTTCAAAGCTCTTCGAAAGTACATCACTGCTTTCTCATGCTGACCCTTTAAACTGTAGTAGTTGCCAATGATGCAGCAAGACTCAGGTCTGTATTTATCAGTCAAGAACACTTTATGTGCAAGGTAACTCAATGCAGCACATGCTTCTTTTGCGTACAGAACATTTGAATACATGTCCATATCTTCCACACGGTATGGATCGTTTCTCAGAAGATCTTCAAACATGATTTCAACCTCGTCAAACTCTCTAAGACTATACTTAGCTTTTGCAGTTTGAGCTTGGATGTAATTGCTGAAACTGAAAATACCATGAAGATACTCGTACTTGGACAAGGACTCACTGTGCATTCTGAGTTCTTGATAAGCACTGGCGAGGAAAAACTCCTTCATCCAGTGATTGTTTAGATTAAGGCTGTTCAAGATCTCGATGGACGTGCACAGAGACTGAAGCTCTGACCAGGCGCTCCAGTTCCATGGATAGCTGTTCACAGACTCCACGAGGCAGGCGCGGGCAAGACTTTCGTTTCCTTTTTCTTTAAGAACAACGCCGTATAAGTATAATCCAAAAGAATCAACTGCTCCAGTTCTCTTCAGGGCTGACAATTCTCTCTCCAAAGATACCAGTTCACGGTTTATAGCATCACTCTTGCCCAAGGAGCCTTCAAGTTCTATCATCTCTTCCTCTTTCCGTTTCTCTCCAGCCTTCAGGGAAACCATAACAAAGTGAATGACATGTTATACAATACTCTCTTTTTCTCAAAAAGTGTCATTCTAGCATTTTTTCTGTTTCAAAAAATTGTCATTCTACATTTTCAATGCAATTTTTCATACATAATATATTTCTTACCCTTTTAACTAACCCATAAATGTTTATTTAAATTTTTTTTTTTTAAATACTAGTATATTTTATCATTTTTTAATCGGCTTGAAATATGTCAAAGTGACACAATACTATTTGTTTCAACCTAAATAAGCGTGGAGTAAAATAACACCATCTACATTTGCAAATTGTTATCTTTAAACAGGACAACTTCCAATTAAGATATTTCCTAAAACCCCTTATACCCTAAGATCCCTTGTACTAATACAACATATTTGTGACTGGGGTTTATCAATGGAAGCTTAAATTATAAGCAGTCTACAAGCCCAAAGCCAAAAGAGCACTCACAGAACATTTGAGCCACCTTCTAAACATGTTAATGCAACATAAAAGCTCATGCTAAATAAGAAAGTAAGAAACAGAACATACCAGATAAAGAGCATAGCAACGCAAGAACACTGATTTCTTGCCCATTTGATCACGCAGGACATGTGAAGCACGTCTGTACTCTCGACAATCGAAGTAAGATTTGGCTAAAAGGTAAAGATCACCATCAACGACTTCATCTTCTTCCGGAATAGGAGTAGCTGGTGGCTGAGAGAACCCAAGAGAAAGCTGTGGTGTTGAGAAAGATTCATTAGTGCTGCTGAACCTTCTCCTGATACTAGAGCTTCCTCGCTGGAACCTCGTGTTGGAAGGTGTGAAATGAGATGGGTCTTGCTCTATCCCCACAAGCTGCTCTCCTGCCCTGTCAAAAAAAGGAGATGGCTAACAATGTGATTACTACTAAAGATTGAAACTTAAACACTAAAATAAAAAAGATTGAAACTTAACTCTAAAATAAAAAAGATTGAAACTTAAACACTAAAATAAAAAAGATTGAAACTTAAACACTAAAATAAAAAAGATTGAAACTTAACATAAAAAAAAAAAGATTGAAACTTTAATTCTTTTTTTTTCAGGCAGACATCTCAAATAATTGCAGAAGACAAAACCCATGTCGGATTTGAGACAAAGAGTGAAATCTGAATCAGCAATTCTGCTTAGCTGGCAATCGTAATTAGATTAATTTACAGTTTGCCCAGACCGAAAAATTATCTCAATTTTTAACGAATTTGAATCAGAAATTCTGCTTAGCTGGCAATAGGAATTAGATTAATTTACGGTTTACCCAGATTGAAAAATTAATCCCGATTTTAACGAAATTGAATTTTTATATGTAAGTAAGTGAGCTGGGGAGATTTAGGGTTTTGAAGAAAGGAACCATTTAGCGGCGGAGTGTAGACAACGGTCGCTGAGCTGGCGAATAGCGGCACGTATCTCGTTGCGGCAACTCTCCTTGGAGAACATAGTGTTAAGTTAGTTATAAGTGTTGTGAGGAAAAAAAGAATCGAAGATATCTGGTCTCCTTCGTCGTCTGAAAACATCGCGCCTTCCATCCAATCATATTTTGAAATCAGAGAGCGAGAGAGCGTGTTTATTTGGGCCCGTTGATTGGGTGTTATAGGCTTTGGGCTTTGAGTAGGCCCATAATAGGTGAAATAAACACAGAAAGTGGTTTACTTATATAATTAATTATGATTTCAGTGTATATTATTACTTACACTTCTCAAATATAATTTTTGAGACATCGTCCGATAACCTACATGCCGTGCTCACGAAGCATGACGACAACCAAACCCCCGCATTCAGCCATATCTGCCACGATATCACTTTCCTTCTGGTAAGAATACACACTTGGAGTATAGAACATGTTTTATGTGAACGAAATGAAGCGGCAGAGGCAATTGCTTTAAGTGTCACTCGTGATCAGCGCCAGCGATCCTACATCGCCAGATATGTTCCGGTGTGGCTTCATCACCTTCTCGTTTTGGAAGCTCAACAATAAAAGGTTTGTTTTGGTGAACTCCAAACCATTCTTAATAATGACTAATGACATCCCATTTTCTATTTCTTTTTGTACCGGTCTCTTCTAAAATTATACTATTAAACTGCTAGTGTTATAAAAAAAAAATTATTATAACTTTTTTTCTTAGAAAAAAGGGATTATTATTTCTTTATTTGATATCCACATTTCTGACACATTGTAATAGCTTTAGTTTGATAACACTGCATTACTGAAAAGTATAACACATAAATGTATAAAAATATTAAACAAAAAGTACTTAACTTATCTAATGAACAACAAAGCAACAGTTTACTTGTCATTAGACACATAATAATGGTTATATAGTAATCAAAGAGAGATCATAGTTTTGAAGATTTTGCAAGTAGTGAAAACTAATGTATTCCACTCTATTTTGTGGGAATATCAATCAAAGCTAAGCTAGAACTATATCTTGCCAATTAACAGTTTTGGAAAAGTTTTGAACTTTTTTTTTATCGGTTATTTGATCAAGTTTTGATAAATATATCTAATTTTTTTGTCGGCTATCCATTTAATTAGATCAAATTTTGGAAGAGATGTGAATTTAAATCCAATGTAGTGCAAGTAATGAAACTAATGTATTCTACACTACTTTGTGAGAATATATTCAATCAAAACTAGAACTATATCTTGCCAATTAATAATATTGGTAAAGATGTGTATTTTTTTTGTCAGCTACCTATTACATTAGATCAAATATTGGAAAAATGTATAATTTTTTTTTTGTCGATTACCCATTTAATTAGATCAAATTTTGAAAAAGATATGAATCTAAACCCAAAAGATTTGGTTTCTAAAGTTATCAAACCAAATCCAAATCGACCAAGTTATTACAAAACTAAAGCGCCATACAACTGTATCTATTCAATCAAAATAGACATTTACAAAAAAAAAAAAGAAGATAAAATTAGTATAATGTTAACTCCCAATCTATGTTTTGAGATCTTAAATTTCAAAATTTAAACATGACGAAAAATATTGGCAAAGAAAATTGACAAAACCGGAAAAAAATAATATAAAACCCGAGAGAATTCAGACCAGAACCAACGACAGAACCGTAGGCGGAAACAGGCTTAAAACCACATTTGAGAGAATTCAAATTGGCGCTCAAGATTTTAAGTTTTTTTAACGTAACTTCCCCCCAAATTTTTCGAATCCAAATATTCTTAAATCCCTCCCAAATCAATCAATCCTCTCATCCAAAACACACACAAAAAATGTCAGATCTGCCGCCGCCGGAGAAACCAAACATGGAGCTCACATCGTCCTCTTCCATGCCTGGATCCTCTTCTTCCTCTCTACACCATTCCTACAGTCGGAAACAGAAATCTCTCGGCCTCCTTTGTACCAAGTCAGTTCCTTTTTTTTAATCAAAATCTCATTTTTCTATAAAGTTTGTTTCTTTTGATTTATTAATCAATTGTCTTTTTTTTTTTCTACAGTTTCTTAGCTTTGTATAATCGACATGGAATTGAAACGATTGGGCTTGATGACGCCGCCTCAAAATTAGGTTTTTCCTCTAAACCGTTTTTTTTTAATGTGATTTAGGATCTGGATTTTTTTTTTTTGATTTTGGAGTTTTTGTTTTGTTTTGTATGCAGGAGTTGAGAGACGGAGAATCTATGATATTGTTAATGTTCTTGAGAGTGTTGGCGTGAGTATTTTTTGTTGTTTCTCTCTTTATGTTTTCTTTTGGGGGAAAAATGATATCTTTTATGTTGATTGACTCTGATGAATTTTTAGGTATTAACAAGAAGAGCTAAGAATCAGTATACTTGGAAAGGATTTTCAGCAATTCCAGCTGCTTTAAAGGAGCTACAAGTCAGTTTTTATTATTTGTTCTTAATTTTCTTCTGGAATTTGATTTTTTGAGGATTCTCTCATAGGGTTTAATGTGTTCCTGATGATGCAGGAAGAAGGTGCTAAAGACACTTTTCACCGTTTTTATATCAATGAGAATGTCAAAGTATGTTTAATTTTGGATTTTTGGTTTTTTTTTTTTGTTTTTAGTCTCTTGGTGAATTGTTCTCTTTATGAATGTTGTTTTGGTGAATTTTGCAGGGATCTGATGATGAGGATGATGAGGAAGAGTCTTCTTCTCAGCCTCTTTCTAGTAGTCAGACTGAAACTTCCTCGAAACCTGCCTCTCTACCCGGCCAATCTTCTGATTCCTCTAAAATAGGTACCTGTGTTTTTTGGAGTTTTGTTCCGTTTGCAATGTTGATTCTTAGTCATGTACCAAGCTCTAGGCTAGAATATGAGAGATAGGCTTCATGAGTTATAATGTGAATTTGCTGACATTTCCTTGCTTGGTTATGTATGTGTGTGACAGATAATCGTCGAGAGAAATCATTAGGAGTGCTTACTCAGAACTTCATCAAGCTCTTTATTTGCTCTCAAGTAAGTGAGAAGTTTTTACCAACTAGGAGTTTTCCATTGAGTTACTTATTTATATATTCTACTGAATGTCTAGGCTACGATCATTTCCCTAGACGAGGCTGCAAAACTTCTGCTTGGAGATGCACACAATACATCAATAATGAGAAGTAATCATCTTACTTTTGTGTCTTTTACTGTTTTTTGTTTGTGTTGCTTACTCACTTGAGATATTGATTGATTACTCTTCTGCAGCCAAAGTGAGAAGGCTTTATGACATTGCAAATGTCTTATCATCAATGAATCTCATTGAAAAGGTAAAAAATCTAAAACTATTTTACATCTGCCATGTTTCATGAACTCATTAGCCTTACCTTTCTGTTTCCTTTTGGTGACAGACTCACACCATAGATTCTAGAAAACCAGCTTTCAAATGGTTAGGATACAACGGCGAACCTACTTTCACTCTCAGCAGCGATTTGATGATGCAAGCCGAATCAAAGAAGAGAGTTTTCGGAACTGATCTATCAAACGTCAGTGTCAAGAGAAGCAAAACACATGATGACAATGCTTCTACAGAGAGAAGGCTGAAGATGAAACAAGCAGAGAGTTCTTATAACAGAATCTTTGATGCTCATGAATCAAGAGGTTACCAGTTTGGTCCTTTTGCACCAGCTACAAGTACATATCCAACTGCTCCTTTGGAGGATAGCTCCAAGAGAGCTTTTGATGTTGAGAATCTGGTTTCTGATTACCGTCCCTCATACCAAAACCAAGGTAGCATAGCATATTACTCGCATCCATTTGATATTTTTTTGACAATATTGAACATATGGAATAACATTTTTCTGATAAACGAATTTTCAGTTTTGAAAGACCTCTTTGAACATTACATGGACGCTTGGAAGTCATGGTACAGTGAAGTCACCCAGACGAATCCATCACAACATCATTAGAGCTACTCTTCTTCTTCTTCTTCTTTTCATCTTCTCTTTACCTGCAACATGTATTTTGGTCTATAATTTGTCTACAAATTCTCCTCTTTTAATTGATTTAGAAAAAATTACGTGTCATATTTTCTTTGGACACTTGTTATTTTCTCGCTCTCATCTCTCTTGCTTGCTGTTTACTCTATCTGGTAGCTGTGTGTGTTTAAGATTGATTTGTTAGAGATGTCTTCTCGGTAAGAGAATATCTACATGGCCAAGTTAGCCGACGAGGCTGAGGACTATGATGAGATGGTTGAATGCATGGACAGTTGCAAAGACCGTTGACACAGTCGAGCTTATTCCTGAAGAGAGGACCTCTTTGTCTATTGCCTACAAAAAAATTGATTGCTAGTAGGAGGGCTTCGTTGAAGTGCATCCGCTTCATTGAGAAGAAAGAAACACTGACCACGTCTCCATTATCAAGGACCAAAGAGTCAAGATTGAGACCGAGATCACCGAGATTTGTGATCGTATTTTCAACCTTGTTGACTCTTGCTTCCTTACTAATGCATCAACGGCTGACTCCAAAGTGTTCTACCTCAAAATGAAGGGAGACTATCACCGTTACCTCTGATTCCAAGACTGGTGCTGATAAGATAAAAATTATCAATCGCAGTCTTGAGGTGTACAAGTCAGCCCATTGATTATCCGCCTAGTCAGCAAATCGAATATAAAAAAATCATTTCTAATGAGGTGTTGCTTTCTCATTAATTATCCGTCTAGTCGGCAAATCGAATCATTTTTTTTAGTATCTGATTTTTGAAGGAGTTGGTTTAGGTGCTTAGAAATCGGTCTAAAGACCCGCATAATCAATAATCTAATATAAAACAGCTAACGGCCACCTAGTGATTTCTTGACCATTGTTTATTATATGTTTTTTTGTTGTTCTGTCAATCATTACTGTGCACTTGTATTCATTTTTGTGGCATTAATGTGTTTATGTGGTTAACTTGTTACACTTCCCTGTGGATGTGCAATCTTTCATATGATCTAGTTATGGTCTAGTTATGGTTTGCAGATTGGTTTGGTAGATAGATATTGTAGTTGATTATGACGCGCATAATTTGGAACGTAGAGCCAACGATTGTTCCTTTACATTAATGAAAATATATGAACATATATAGATAACTGTAACGTTTTGATTTTTAAAATATGATTGTGATGATGATGATATTGGTAGGGTTTCAAAGCGGCAATCACTGAAATGCACGCAGTGAGAGAGGAATCATACAAAGGACACTGCATTGATCATGTTACTTATCCTTGACCGTATCATCCTCACTGACGAACTCAAATGGTCCTGAAACTCTCTTTTGTCTTTCCATGGGTTGATGTTGTCGCGGTTTTCACTATAAGATTGCTTAGCCATCATTCGATTGCAACACGTAATTCTCTAATGGATGGTATTACAAAATATTATAAACTCAATAACCTAAAAATACGAACTTTTTATTAATCAATCGTCCAAAATAAAATAACAATATTTGCACTTTATATACACAAACAGTTGCATATTTAGCTATTCGGTATAATGTACTGTTCACATACTATTCACCATGTTTTAATCCCCATAGAATCTCTACATCACAACTCTAAAGCAATTGTAAATTGTGATTGTATTCATAACAACTAGATTCTTTTATTTTTGTAAGACTCTTTACTCTTATATCAAGAAAAAAAAATCATCATAATTCACCATACAAATCCAAAGAAGGGTCTTCTATACCAGTAATTTCAATTCATCTTGGAGTAGTTAACTCATGTATTTAATCAGGTTTTCAAATATACTTTCAATCTTCACAAAATCAAACAATTCAAACCATTATTCATAATAATATCACACGAATCCAAAGTAATAATAATAAGACCAATGAATAATATCAGTTCTTTTTGGTGGTGGTTTTGTTGTACTTGTCTTTGATCCAATTAAGACCCAACGAGGTTCCTGTTTTGACTTTATTCAACCCCGAACTCGCCACCGCTTTGGTCTTCCCAAGTCCAGCCTCCACCTTCTCTTTGTATTTCCCCGACGCGCCGCCGCTGCTCTTACCGTCGTCTGACGTTTTTCCCGAAGTATGATTGCTGTTGTCCCATTGATCGGCCCAAGAATTTTTCTCCATATTGTTTTTTTTCTGAGAACAGAGAGAGAGAGAGATTTGGTTTTATTAATTAGGTGAAGAAATGTATTTATTTATTTAACTAAATTGTGATTACATTTTTGATTTTTATATGGGTTAGTGGGGGTAGAGATGAGATTATATTTCTTTCTTATTTCGTTAATGAAGATTACTTCTTAATGAAGATTACATCTCTTTCGTATTTGATAATAATTACTTCTTCTATTAGTTGACAAAAACATTTGGATTGACGTTTCATCAATTTGAGCTGTGAATTAAACATAACCAGATTTTGATCCACATTATTATTTTTTTTTTTATTAAAACGCTCTTTTTTTTAAACAAATTAAAACCTCTTTTTATACGGAAGAATTTATTATTGAACATTTCATATGAAATTTCTGATCATGTGAAGATCCCTCATTTGCAAAGAATCATGTAAAGGTCCCAAAACTGAAAATTTTATTATTGAAATCTAAATCATGTAAAGATCGCAAATCAAGCATCATGCTTTTAGTGAAACTTATAATTTGTGATCATGTGAAGACTCCAAATAAGAAATTTTATCATGGAACATTATTTATAAACGTAACGTTTATTTTTATGCATATGGTTTATTTTAGTTCTTTTATATGGATTAAAACTTTGATTTCCTTTAAAAATTGTATACATTATTTTAGTTTAGTTTTTTAAAATCAGATAAAATAATCTATAAGAAATTTCATTTTTCAGCTTAATTACAATCACATAAATTTAACATTTTAGTCTTAAATTTTTTTTTTCTGAACAACATTAGATTTTATTATATAGTAAACGGCCAATACAAATATTTTACTAACCAAGGTAGTGGTAATGAATAAAATATGAAATTACATTGATCTCTTAATACTCTTCTAGCAAGAGTATCTGCAGCACTATTCTTTTCTCTATTAATACTTCCCAAAGAGCATTCAGGAAGAAGCATGCATCCAATGAGGAATATCATATAACACATTACCTAACCGAACATGATTTGCAACATTTTAATGATACATTCCAGCTTGCTACAGTCTCCTTCAAACCAGACCCGTCTCCAACCTCTTATCCAAACCTGTTGCATTGCCACCTATAATGTTAAAACCTCATCTTGCAAAGAAGATGTAACATAACCATAAGATGGTGGTCTAGTGGTAGACAAATTTTGGGATTTGTTAAGCAAATCTTGTTCGAAGGCACTCCACTACATCTTATCTTATGGCCATGCGGATATGGATCTATCTTACGGCCCATTTGAATATCTGGACTGAGGGTCCATCCGTGGACTGCACCACCCCTTTGAAAATTAGTCTGGGCCTCTCCATGAGTCTGGGATGTCCTTAAGGTTAGAAAAAAAAGAAGAAGATGTAACATTGTCAATCTTAACCATTCCTGCACCTTTAAACTTCCTGAATCATCTCTAACAATTCATCCAATACCCGCAATTCTTTTTTCAGTGTAGAAACTACAATCAAAATTGCATTTCAACAGCCCATGGGGGATGGTTTCCAATGTGTATTAGCAACACCCCGAGGTGGCTTAATACAGGGAAACCTACGATTTGAAAATCATTCATCATTCGCTTACATTGCACGTTGAGCGCCCTCTATGAAATGAACACTCTTTTTCTTGAACAAGAACTCATTTCTAGATTTCCATATAGTCCATATAACCCAAAAAGAAAGAAGGCCGAAACGTGTAGGAATATCGCATTTTATTCTTAAATCTATGATTAGAAATTCCAACTTTAGTATTATTCAAACATATTTGCTTAAACTTAAAAAAAAACTTATTTACATGTTAGGTCATTTTCGGTTATAATTCTTTAACATAATTGAAAAATAATTTATTTACATTAACTAAATAAAGCTATTGTAAGGTTTATTTGTTTATGCTAATTAAAAATATTCTATATTTTCTGGAATAACATATATTTGAATATTCATTTTTAGAAAAAAATATCTAAATTTATATATTTTATATTTTGACAGATAAATACACATAAGTTTGGACTGACATAGATTGTTTTCAGCATTTTTGAAGTTTACTCAAGTTTGTAAGTCGAAAGAAGATAGATCTGCCCAAAATGTTTCAATGTTTTTAAAAGAGTTGGTCATGTATGTATCTCAAATTTTACCTTAAAAGAAAGAACTAATTTTTTTTAGTTAATAAACAATAATGAGATTTTAAATAACTGAAAGCACATGAAACATACACGTATTAAAAGCATGAATAATGGATTGTTAGCTACGTGAAATATTGACGACTATATGGCTATACATACTAAACCAATGTATACCTAATTACATGAAATGAAATATATGTTATGCATGTTAATATCCTTTAATTTAATGATATTGTGTAGTTAATCGAACTTAATTTTATTAATTTAAAAAGTGATGTGGACATTGGAATGTTGACTCCCGATAAAGGTGAAAATCAGAAAATTAATGTTTCAATTTAAATAGGCAAAAAATAAAAAAGGTGGTGAATCGTGTGGAATTATTAACCAAAATAGAAAGAGAAGTTAATCAACCTTAAAATTTGTTAACTTCTCTCTCGATTTTGATCAATAATCTCACACTATTTCACCAAATTCTTTTCTCTCATCGATATGAATTGGAATTAATTTCTTAAAAAAATTCTTTTTGTCGCGACAGAAGAATTATGTTTACGAGTTGTCTTTTTGAAAATGGGCCGACTTTAAAATTTGTTCAAATTTCATTTTGTTTATTGGATTTGGTAGACTCAAACTTTTGTTAAACTACAGTCGGTTGTATCAGTTTTTAATTGATCAACAAAAGAATCAGAGTTAACATTTTTAATGCCCACTTTACTTATTGGATTAATGAAATTAAGCTCATGTTAGCTACATAACATCGCTAAATTAAAAAATGATATCATGCATAATATATAATTCATGTAATTAAGTAAACGTTAATTTAGTCTGTATGGGCTAATCATGTGGGTTGTCAATACTACACAAAGCCAGCAATAATTTTTTCATGTTATTTAAAAATCTCAACATTGTTTATTAATTAACAACTTTAAGTCTTTATTCTAAGGTAAAATTTGATATATATAATCTCAACATTGTTTATTAATTAACAACTTTATTCTTTATTCTAAGGTAAAATTTGATATATATAATCTCAACATTGTATATTAATTAACAACTTTAAGTCTTTATTCTAAGGTAAAATTTGATATATATAATCTCAACATTGTATATTAATTAACAACTTTATTCTTTATTCTAAGGTAAAATTTGATATATATACATGACCAACCCTTTTACTCTGTGTGGTGAATATATTACATATAAAATATGATCATCAATAACAGCCGTTTTAATCTTTCAAACATCCAATGCTCATGATACTTTACCTTTCTTCCCGAAACCCATTGTACCTACGTGATGAATTGATCTCAATGGATGCAACAGCAAGCTTGGTCATGATAATTTGAGCTAGTAATCATCTAAACAGTTTTTTCTTGTTTATGTTTCTGCGTGCTCATCAAAGCATCACAATATATTTGTGTGGATATATAATGGAGTACGTAGGATCAAAGACAAAAACAGAAATTGTCAATTCGCTTTGGTGCTAAGACAAAAACCGCTAAAAACAATTTAGATCTAAGCAATAAATAAGTGCTGTCTCGAGAATAAACGTAACTTGCAACTTCTTATACACCATATATAGATAGTGTGCGACTGTGCGTAAACATAAATATCCATCATCAGAACTCTATGTAAATGCGTTTCTGTACGTACACATTTCTTCGTCACAACTACCATTAGAGCATCCACATCAATGAACCCCCTCTTGGGGTTCATTAAATCAGTTTTTTATTATTAAAATTTTTCTATTTTCTTTTTGATTTTTTTTTTAAAAGAAAAAAGAAAAAAGAAAGACCTAGACCAATCCCGGGCCGACACGTGGTGAACCTTAGGAGAGAGGGGTTCACCGGGGTGAAGTTTAGGAGAGAGGGGTTCATAGATTTTTGTTATTTTATTATTTTATTTTTTTGGTTTCCGTGTGAACCCCCCATTTGAACTCTCAATGGGGGTGCTCTTATAACTTTCCTTGACCGTACGTAGCAAAGCGACACACTCCTTTGTAAATACATGGAATGATCAACCATATAGTCATATAGATCTATATAAAATGTATGACATGTAATCATGTTCTATATTCCATGATACATCAACACCCTTCATGCACGAAAAAATTCATCATATTTATTCAACGATTCACACACACACACACAATATATATATATATATATACAAACACATACATATGCATACAATCGTTGGTCGTATAGTAAAGTCTAATAAATTAGCGCCGTCCATATAAAACAAGTTAACACTCACCTTCTGCTATATTTCATCGATCCAAGCAAATTGGTTACATGGGAATTAATAAGTTTACACAAAATACTAACAACCACATCATGTTGGGGATTTCATTTCTTGAGTAGAATTTGAAGAAGAACATAGTGATTGATACATAGAGATTTATAAATTTAAAAAAGCCAAACGAAAACAACAAAGGAAAGGAAAAGACACACTTGATTTTATGATAAGGAAGTCAAAAGAAAAAACACAAGAGAGGTAACAAAGACACACTTGAGTTTAATGACTTTCAAGATGAAGATCGCTATGAAGAAGCGAAGGATCGGACCGAGACGCTTGATTCCCCTTTCGGATCTCGTACGCACACGTGGATGATGATGATCAAGAATCGATCTAAACGAAAAAGTAGAGAGAGACGAGGTAAACCCTAATCTTTAAATCTTGATGATAATCAACAACTTCTTCTTTTTCTTGGGATTCTTGATCTTGGATTTCTGTGACTATGTCTTCCTCTTGGGTACTGGGACTTGG
Organism: Eruca vesicaria subsp. sativa; assembly: GCA_932364175.1. Taxonomy (NCBI): domain Eukaryota; kingdom Viridiplantae; phylum Streptophyta; class Magnoliopsida; order Brassicales; family Brassicaceae; genus Eruca; species Eruca vesicaria. The sequence continues at coordinate 311,987 of CAKOAT010167377.1, forward strand.
GATGTGAAGAGAAGAAAGAAGGAGAAGAAGACGACGAAGATGAAGATGATGATGAAGATGACTAATCATCATCATCACTATCATGATGATGTTGGGAATAAAAGTGGAGGTACAGAGAGAAAGAAGTGAGGTTGTAATGATGATGAGCGATGAATGGAAGTCAGAGGTAGGGGAGGAAACTTATCATTACTACTTTGAACAAAATGTTTTTTCTAGCTACCCTTTTCTTTTTTTGTTTTGGGCTTCCAAGAAATAATCTAACCCTATCTTAATTACTCCGTTTTCTCTTTCTTGATTTATGTGAAGAAAGAGAGGGAGAAGCAGAAATATTGCCTTTGTGACAACACGTAGGGGTAAAACTTTTTCAATTGCCTAACTTTTTTTTTTTTTTTTTTGCATATCTCTAACTTATTCGTTTTCTTATTAGGCTCTTTGTATATATATATATATATATATGTGTGTGTGTCTGATCCAAAATAATCCGATAATAATTTCATCAATGACAGTTTTAACTTCACTTTGTGAAAACATAATTTTATTCACCAGACTAATATTTATTTTTGATGATATATATATATATATGTATATATATGTATATATATATTTGAAACTTACATGGAGCAATAGTCTTGGATATTTTTTGATGATATTTTTGCTATATCATATAAGAATTACTCTTTTTTATTTCTTAACCTCTATATTATTAGAAATCAAGTCCATTACTTAAAAATAAATAAATATTGTTACCATTTTCTTAACTTGTAAACGATTAACAAATGATTGTGACATTACACCTTATACGTACTAGTTTGTACTAGTTAACATCGTTATGTCGCTGCACATGTTTAAATCTACATAATATAGATATTTAATATAAATGTATATCAATACATATATTGAATAGTATAGCATAACTATGTTGTAAATCAATACATATTGGAATCTTACAGCAGAACTATATATGCTGGTTGAACTAGTATTATTTCTTCCTCAAATCTTCGTAGTTAGTCCTCTATATTGAAAATAATATTTCCAAACCTAGAATTTGGAAAAGAATTACTATCTCATTTATTATGGCGATGCATCTGATAGAGTGATAAAAGTTTGTTTTTGGTCATCTGATAAACCCAATAAATACTTCATTTGTAAAAAGAATCTCACTAGAAACGAAGCCTACAAAACATATAATAAGAAAGAGAATGTTAGACTGAAGTAGCTTCCCCAAGTACTTAATCGTGAAACTAAGAAAACCCTTGACATGTAAAATACGATTGGAATCGTCCACCTTTTGTCATACTCTATGCAACTACTAGAGTAACTGAATGATCAACGTTTAAAATTTTAAAAAGCGTTATTCACTTTCAGAATACTTAAATGTATAAAAGACATGTTTTGTATTTGATTTAAATGGACCATCTAAACTAATAAAATCACATTAGCATAAATGCAAAATTTACAAATACAGTTACAATTTTTTGTAGATGTGACGGATCTTCTAAACTTTCTACTAATACAAAGTCTTCAGCCTCCAATATATTCGAGTTTGTGGCAAAATATATATAGGTTTAGTAACATTGAATTTTTTATTTATTTTTCCCAAAATCTTCATACATCTCGACTTACTTTGTTTTTCTTCCAGATTGGTGTTCATTTACAACTTAATTGATGCTTGTTCATATAGTCTAGTCCTACCAATTTGTGTTATATTACGTCTATTTTGATTTAAAAGTAGTAACAAAAAGTTAAAGGATGGATCAAACTTTTTGATCGATCAAGCTTATTCTAAAGCAGATGGATATTCTTTCCATATGCAATACATTATGTCGAATCCATTAACCAACTTTTTCAGTTCAATCTCAGTATGCTTTTTATACTATCAATTGATTACTATCCACAAGATTGTAAGTTAGAGATTTCTTTCCACCCCGACAATAAAAGATTTATTTCCACCAAATTACATGTTATGAATTTTCTAAGTTGCCATTAATTGGTCCTCCGCTCTGCCCAGGCTAATAAATATATACTATATGCTAGATTACTGTTTGAGTTAAACCGCTTCGAGATCTAAATAATGGCTGGTGAAAAAAAATTAAACCATTTCGATGTAAAAACAAGCTTTATCGTTGATTTGTGTTTTAAGCACATCACTGAAAATTCAATACCACCATTTATTCCCACATTTATTTTTGTACTCCTTTTTTTTTGTCAATTTCTGTGAGTTTTGTCTTTCTAGTCAGCTGAATTTAGTTTATGCTCGAGTGAAAGGGGAGAGTAATATGGTGGCTACGTCGCTAGCAACAAGTGTTACCAAGGATCATCTCCAGTTACAGAGTGTGATACTGAAGAAGGCTTCCACGACTTAGCCTTTGTTCATGTTCGTCATTTTCAGACTCGTTGGTGTGGGGAGATTCACTGTATTGCCACATACTGGTGGTCTATTTCCTAATATTCCCTTTTATTGTTTGCTTTTCTAATTTTTTTCTGAGAATTAGATGTTTAATGTTCTTGGACTGTAGGTTCTTTGAGGATTTTTGTCCTCTGAGAATTTGTTACTTCCACTCCTTTGAAAGATAATTCAGTGTTAAAAAGGAAAAGGCTGTTTGTGACCGCATTTGAGCTAATAACATGAGCTTTATTGGGTTTAGTTAAAGAAGGAGAATTTTGGCAGTCCATGCCTTATGTATGTTATCCATATTTATATATTGATATTTTTGTTAATTTTAAAAGTGATGACTGTCAGAGGACAATAAAAAGTAAAGACAGAGGAATCAAAATCATGAAACTCAGGAAAGACAGTGCCTTGAAACCAGAGAGGGAGGGAATGATGTTTTTCCCTGTAAAGGCAAAATGTCAAATGCATTTATCTTTCTGTCATGTTTTTAAAGTTCATAGTAACCGATATTTTATAGGGGAAAAACAGACCAACTCAGACCTAAAGGAATACTATTAATTAAAGTTAAAGCAATGAGGTTTCTTGATATTTGGAATCCCACAACCCCCTCAAAATGTCAGCGTTATTTTAAAAACAAAGTTTAAGATTATCGAGAAATTGATTTAAAATACTGTAAGTTGGCTCTTTCAAAAATACATTAAATCAAAATATTTTAACATTTAAGTTTCAGTTTTAAGTTTAGTGATTATGATATATACTAGAATAAGAAATAATATTTCCATAATATATATATATATATATATATATATATATATATCATATTCAAAATTAAAATTACTATACTAATTAAGATAAAACAAATTCATTCATTTTAAACTGTTTTTATAAATTAAAATAATTCTGTATACACAATAACACATATTTTTGAATTTTACAACATACTTTAACTTCTTAAAATAAAATATTGAAATGCTAAATTATTATTTTAATATACATATTTAAATTAGAATATTGAAAGATATTTAATATATTGAATTTTAATATACAATACTAAATTTAGAGATTAATATTATTTGATGATATGGTATATATCACAATTACAGTTTTATAAAAAAAAAAACAATTACAGTTTTATACGATTTATTGCATAAATAATTAAATAGTATCAAGTATGTGACGGGTTAAACTGTATAATTAATTTTATTATAATAAAATAATTTTCCTATCTATATAAATGTTAAAAATAATTCATATTATATTTTTAAAGGTTTAAAATATAAGTAAAATTAATATGAAGTGGTTATATAAATGAATTATATTATTTTTTCATAAAATTATATCTATATACATTTTAGTTAAATCATCTAATACTTTAGTAAAATAATGTTCTTATAAAAATACATATGTATAAACTTTCTAATTTATAAAAGATAATTTGGCCCTTTTGAAACTCTTATCAAAATCTAATTATAAGATTTTAAATAAAATAATAATGAGTAGGAGACACACCTAAAGAACAAACATGGATCGGTGAACCATCAACCTCAGCCTCAACAATTAAGGAATATATTTACATATATCTTTTTCCCACCCAGGATACTCTCACTCACCATCACGTTGCAGTAGCGATCATTGTCTGAAAATATTATTCGATCTATTATTAGTCTTGATTCAGTCTGAAAATTTAGGATAATGACTTTACAAATCAAATCAAACATTAAAGTTTAACATCCATACATAAAAGCAAATTGCAAATATTCATATTTTTAAAAGATAGATATTCAATCCGATCCGCTATATATAAATATATGTATTTATATACAATTATATATATTATATATTTAAAAAATATTTTTATTCACTGAATATTATTAAGTTATTAAATTTTTAAGATTCGTTGACAAATTTTGTTTTTTGTAAGATTCTGCTGCTTTTCTAAAAACAATCTTATGAAAATATGTTATTTCATAGTAAATTTTTCTTATTTTTATTATATTTTATTTTTAGTTTTTATCGATCGAAACGGATATCTGATATAAAATACTGATTTCTACAAATATCCAGAACACCAAATATATGAAAATTTACTGATTGAGTCGAATCAAACAATCAAATATCTATGCGGAAACAAATCACAGAATCCTTACAATTCTGAATATCCGCTCCGTGTTCATGGTCACTCTAGCCGGCTTGCTTAGTTCATTGATAATAGATCAAAGTACCTAAAGATTCAATGAGCAATTCAACTTATCGTGGACCTTAATGTTCAGAAAAAAAAACTTATCGTGGACCAAACGTTTCATGTTGGTCAATTTGTAGCAAGAACGTGTAGTATTCATGTAAAATCCAGCTTTTCAAATATCTAAAAGTGGCATATACAAATTAAAATATGTTCCCTTTTCTTAAATACACACCCTTTATAAATAACAAGTTTACAACTAATTAAGTGTAGCAATTTTGAATACGTTTTAATGGGTAAAATACAACTAAAATTCCAACATTAACCGGAAAGCTGCTAAAAGCATGTCTGGAGAGCATTTCTGACGCTTAGAGGATCAGGATCGTGATACTTATCATGATGAATCTAATGTATCATTTTCTAATCGTATATCATCTGAATGTGAAAACCGGGTCAAGCAATGGATCTAGTATGTAGCATCATCACTCATATTGTGTAAAAGAAAATTAACTAGATCGTATTTTATTATCTTTTTATTTTACAAGAAAATGTAAAAGAAATTAGGTTTTACAATCTGAGGTTTACGTTACAAATGGCAAAAGGTTTACATAAACACACATACATATATAAAAGAATCAGACCTATAACAAGTCTATAGATCATTGGTTGGAAGCGAACCCATTAGAATAGTGGTTTCTGTGTCTTTCTTTGAACTCTTTCCAAATAAACCCGAGAGGAATCGCAGAGGCAAAACAGACGTGGAATCAGATTTCTTCTCCAACACTTGATGCTCTGCAGGGCTCTTGTTCGGCTTTAGTTGTGCTCCGCAGTGGCAGCTTGACAGTCTTGAGAAGCATCTCTTGTGGTAAACCAAACCGCACGTCCTGCATTTCTTAACCTCATCTTCCTGCTAATCATTTCATTCAATTCAATATATGTCGGAACAAAACATCAACTGAGTTATAACACTATACAGACACTGAACATTCCACAAGGCTATAATGATATGGTCATCAAACACAAACAGAACTGAGAGCAGGAGACTATGTGTATTATATTCCATAGCAAGCTATCGAATGCTTACCTGGAAGGGAAATATTAAAGAGGATGTGTCGTCACAAGCTTGCCGGGCATTACAGGGAACCCCCACATCGCAACAAACAAGGCACTGTTCTGTAATATGCTCCAGAATTTTCTGCCTAACGGTCTCCACGATTCCAGGAAGTGCTGCCAATTCAAGGATAGTGTATTTAAATCTCTTGAATAAAAGATACAATGCAAGGCAATAGATAAAAAAGAAACATCAACTGGTAGAGAAATATAGAATCTGAATCTTAGTTTATTATCTTTTAAGAACAATCCATGACAAGTAAAGAAGATAGATATGTCAGCATGTGCAAGCATGAGGAAAATTATGTATGTGTCAGCATGAGCGCAGACACAGAGTTGAACTTTAAATCTTGTTGCAAGAAAGGGAATTTACCTGCAAATGGCCCTTTAGAAAGATCAATTAGATCTCTCAAAGCAAAAAAATCAGTGCTCTCAAGAAGGTGTCTTCGAGTACTGAGTCCTTTGTTTAGTGTCTTGCGGAATGAGCAGTGTACATATGGAATCATAATGGTTATTCTTTTCCTGATGCTCATAATATGGTTCAGTGCAGGAACCTTCGAGGACAGAAAAGGATTGACCGCACTGACACATAGCATAGGCTGCAAAATACGATTGGTAGCTGAAAGTGTTAGATTTACTTATAAAGCTTCGAACAATGAGTCAGCTTGTAAGCAAATGCAAACCTAGATTACCTGCTCGTGTATGGAGTCTAGATATGATTTCGCCAGTTGAGAAACTGGATAGTGATTAAAATCCCAATGATGTAACACTCTCGCTGGCAAGACTGCCATGTCATTTGTATGGCAGGAAGAACAAAACAACTGACCAGTATATTCGCAAAGCCGAGGCTTGCCCCATCCAAGAGCTTTCACAAAGTCCCGCACAAGAGTCGCTCCATCATCAAAGTACCTGTGGCATCCAGCGCAAATGTAATGCTGAGCTTCTAGCAACTGCTTCACAGATTTATAAGGTCGAATATCAACAATGAGCGAGATGTTATTTCCATAGGAAGAACTGGTTGCAGCAAAAGTGTCGCCAGCATAGCCTGTTGGAGACATCATAGAATCCGATCCAGTAGAACTTGCATCTTGAGGGGACAAAAACCGAAGTAAAGCATTTGGAAGTGTGGGGAAAAACCGAGACTGAAGAACTGAATTTACACAATCTTGAATAAGGACTGTCCTTTCAGAAACGGCATTGGGCGATGTTCCAAATATTTTCCTGGATTCTCTTTCCACAGAGGCCCAAGGTGTAGGAAGTGTCCAGCCTTGATCAGCGAATAAAGATGTCAACCGACGGTAGAGACTATAAAAATCACGGTATCTTCGTTCAATTTCCCACTTATCCTTCCCACTCCAGACCCTTATGAGATACACTGTGTATTCCTTCACCCCAACTAATCTCTCACTCAGCGAGACATCACCTTTCTTTTGCTTTACCCCAACAACTTCAACCCTATCAATCCTAAATCTCTGGGAGACTATTGGAGATGAATCCTCTAGACCAGAAGTTGTAGCAGTTTGTCCCCCATCCCGGTTAGGAAGAGAGAGCTGTAGCTGGAACATCTTATCACTCTTGGAATACCTAGCCCCAGATGATTCACCAGAGTCGAGTAGTATATCTTCCATATCATGAACAAAATCATCATAGAAGTCGTTAAGTTCTGTGCTCTCCTTCTGCAAGACGAGTAAAACGAAACCAGAAAACTTCATTCGAATATCAAAAATCGGATCAAAAGGAGATACAGTAGAATCTATGAAGTCTGCGTAGTACACAGCCCTTTCTTAACGAACAAATCACTTAAATTCAGAACAGTAACACAGCAAGAGTAAAACGACATCCAATTAAATTCTCAGATTGACACTGTTCAACTTTAAATGTGAGAGATATATACTAATTCACAATTTCTCTAGAAGCAGAGCTTGACAGAACCAATGATACATTCTACCAATACAAGAGTGAGATTGATAGACAGACAGAAAATTATGCAAATATTTTTTTCCATATATCAAGCAGCTGACCTTAAGTTCGGTGTTATCGACTTGTAAGGCACTTATAACAGGATGGGAATCTGTAGATGATGGCTTATCAGAGTTCGATGATGCAAACATAGGCTCTGAGTCGCACTCTCCAAATGTAATTGACTGTTTTGCATTCTCAGATGATTCGTGAATTAGTCCAAAAGAGTCATTGCCATCAAGAACACCAGTCCCACATGACAAATCTTCGTTTCCTAACTCAACTGGAGTGATATCCAGGACATCATCATTATCACTAGACCGAAGGTAGTTCATGGCTACAGATCTATCCTCAGTTTGATTGTTGCTGTCTCCAACAAATTCTTCTTTTACAACTGATTGAGGAACCACCAAGGTTTTCATATCAATACTCAGGTCTCCAGAGGCAGAGCCTCTGATAGTTATACTGTCTCTTGCTACACCACCTTGCTCCCTTTGGGTCAAAACAGTTAAATCTCTATGTCTTAGTACATCTTCAATGCTATTACCTAAATCCGGAGTATCTCTAGTGCTCACTGTTAGGTTTGTATGTTCTATTCCTTTTCCAGCTTGAGCCACATCTGGAAGCTTTGTGGACGTCCCTTCATTTTCACCACACTCTTTCTCACGCTCCCCAAACCCGCTGAAGTCAAAAGGAGTGTCATTAAGTTCAGTGGCTTCAAGCTCAAACTCATCCCAATCATTAGTACCAAAAGCAGTGGAAGAATTAATGAGAAAAGGGTTATCACTCTCATCTCTAGACTCCTCATTACGCTCTAGCTTCCGTGGAAAGTAAACATTTTTACCAGAATGATCACTATCAGAATGATCATCCACATCACTCAACTGATTCAATTCATCAGAAACCTTAGTTTCTTGGATCATGATGTTAGTGCTTGTTGTCTCGCCTACACTAACAACTCTTTGACCTAACGGTGTCGTCTTACCGAAAGAAGAAGAGAGCTTTAGACTTGTTGGTCCCAAGGTGAAATTATCAAAATCAGATTCCAAGGAATCGTGAAATGGGCCTGTGGAGCCACACACGCTTGGGGTTCCTAAAGCCGAGTTCGCACTACAATAACGATCAAACTCTGATTCTCCACAGGAAGAGTAATGCAACGATGAACACGGAGAGGCTGCATCCACGCCGTTTTCTTCCTCTCCGTTGTTCATCTGAACCCTAAAAATTCAAAAAAATTCCAATTGGATCCAAGACGAGTATATAAAAGGGGGACCGATACTAACACCAATTGAAAGCAGATCTAATCACAGGGGAAATCGAAAATTGATTGATACAAAAAGGAAGTAACTTTGGGGGGGAAGTGAGATTTAGGGTTGGATTGGAGGTGTGAGGGAAGAGGTAGAAAAGTTTTCGTTATGTTTCTGCTTCGACTTTTTTTGCGTATTGATAAGCCTAAACGAGACAAAGGCATGAAAGGGGGGGGGGGAGGAATGGCAACGAAGCTGACAGTTTCCACGGTAATTAATTTAAATGAAATTTAATGTATATAGTTATTATTTTGAGCAAAACAAAAATTGGGTATTCTATAATATCAAATACATTTAAACTGGAAATTTAATGTAAATATATATATATATATATATATTCATGAAATACACAGTTCAAATTATTGACTATCCCAAGAATTGGATATTCTATAATATCAAAGTTTGGAATTTTAATGTGCAAGTCTTTAAAATAACACATTTCTAAGTTTATGTCACAAAATAATCCTCAAAAACTAAAATGACCAAAATAGCATTTTATCTTTTGAAAATTTTAAAATTTTTCTATTTTCAAAAATTGAAATCTTATCGTCCACAACCCATTCCCCAACTCTAAAACATAAAAGCTAAATTCTAAACCCTAAACTTTAAACCAACCCTAAGTCACATCCATTAACTCTAAACACCAATGTTTAAATTAATTTATCTTTGGCATATATGTGCATATTTATCTCTTTTGATAAAATATTAAGTGGTATTTTAGTCATTTACACTCTTAATTGTTATATTTGTGACAAAAAAAATTTAGTGCTATTTTAGTCATTTCTCAATTTTAATGGTATTTGTAATAAATTTAGTTTAAACATTAGCTATATATTCACTTAAATTAACATTACATCTGGTGAAAGATATTTGTTCAATTTGGTTGTAAAAACTCTAAAAGCGACTTAGAAATGAAAGTGTTTTAAGGTCACTTTATCTCCAACTACGAATTCAAAATAACTATAGAAAAATTCTTTTGAATAGATTTTTTATTATGTTTTTATAAAAATAGTCCTCAAAGAAACAAATGATCAAAATAAATTTTTATTTAGAATAAATATGCATTTATAATTTAAGATTAACTAATATAGACTTAGAATTTATAGTTAAAAAGTAGAATTTTGAGTTTAGGATTTCTAAATTAAAAAAATAAAAATAAAAATTATAAATTTTAAAATAAAAAGATATATTTTGTTTATTTTATTTTTTATGTCTATTTTTGTGACAAAAGCTTAAAAAGTTCTGATAAAAATTTCCATAATTATATGACATAAATATCTATTCACTTTAAAGCAAAAATGGCTTCTAAATCGTTGTAAACACTCCTTTAGGTCTTGATTTGTAATCTGAAGATGAGCCCTTAAAGTATTTTTCTATAATAGTCACAACTCACAACACAAGTTCTAAACCTTTGGATGACTTTAAAAAATATTTAAAGTCAACTACAATTTTTATACAATACAATAGAATTATCCAATGAAAAATTATTTAACAAATTTAACCAAAAAAAAAAAAAAAAATTATTCAACAAATTATGATAACAATGTTTCATATAAAAAAAATCCAGACAGACCTACATTTGGGCCTGTCTTGGAAACTAGAATGTATTAACAAGCCCAATGTAATGGGCTTCGTAATTAAAAGTGACGTCGTTTCAAGCTCTTCTATCAACGAGGAAAGGCGTTGTGAAGAAGCTTTTCGAAACTCAAATCAAATGGCGGGCTAACCTCCTAGTTTCTCTCTCTCTCTCTCTTTGGTGATGGAACAGATTAGAGACAACGGAAGCGGAGATACATCAAAGAAGAAGACTATGGATTCTCTGGGACTCATGTGCGAGAAAGATATAAATGAGCAGCGGCTTCAAATCGATTCCTTCATAGCTTCTCCGTTCCAGAGATCTACCGACTCTGTACTTGAGCTAGCTAAAGCCACTGCACAAAGCCAATGTTAGTTCAAAAATTCGCATAGTACAATTCAATTTCGCATCACCCAAATCGTAAATCTCTACCCTTTTACAGGGTTTAGGTTTAAATTAGGGTTTTTTATCTTTACATTTTTACCTAAAAATAAAAATCAAAAAAGGGTTTTTATGTGGTTTTGGGGTTTGATTGAGAATCAGAGCCATAAGAAATGATAATTTTTTTCTCTTTGGGGGTTTTGTAGTGGAACTAACGAATGTGAAAGCGGATCTGAGAGAAGCAGAGGATGAGCTCGTTAAAGTCTTGGCAGGTACCCATAAAGCTTATACCTTTTGAAGTTTTAAACATTACATTCTCATTGAAAGTGTGTCCCTTTGGTATCACATTCACTTCCATTACCATAAAGCTTATACCTTTGAAGTTTTAAACATAACTTTTTCACTGAAAGTTTCTCTCTTTGGTGTTGATTTTTGCTTGACAGACAGATACTTAGCTTATTAGAGCAGTAGTATCATGTTTTTGCTTAGCTTGGTGTATCTTACGCTTTGGGATTTTTTTTAAAAAAAAAAAAAAAATTTGATGTTCAGTGAAAACCCGTAAAGAGGCAAGGCAAATGGGGTTAAGAGATTCTATTTCTGCTACACAGTCTCGAATCCAAGTGCTTAGAAGAACTCTGCAGTTACAGAAATCAAAGAAGGAAGAGTTTACCAAAACTATCTCCCAACGCTTACAAGGTCTCATTTATCTTCCATCATTTTGTGTATTGTAACATTGTAATTTTCATCAATTAGCTAACACGCTTTGGAAACTTTATGAACAGTACTAATCTATTTTTGTTTCTTTTTCGTAAAATAAAGGCTTATCAGTATCCAAGGACAATGCTGGTAAAGTCACGGAAGACAAATCCGATATCAATGATGCCATCTCTTGGTATAATCAGGCTCTCGGTTTTCACGTTGAAGCAGGCCGTGGTAAATAAGAGAAAACTTTGAGTTTTTTTTTTTGTTATTGAAGTTGACCATATAAGATCTTGTTTCTCTTACAGGAGTTAAGTTCACATTCACCAACATTGATGCAAAAAGGCCTACACAAGAGTTTTCATTCACAGTTCACTATGGAAATGACATCTACACATGTGAGCATACATATATCTTATTTAATCAAGCATCAACTGCATTTTGGAGTTTACAATGAGTCTAGTAATACAAGAAGTATGTATAATCATTTGTCTTTATTATCATCAGTATTGGATTGCAACCCGCAATTGGATGATATCGAAGGGATGGTTCAAGATTTGAATCAAACCAATGACCTCTTTGGATTTGTTCGTCTAATGAGGGTTAAGTTTCTGAAAACCACTATATCTGGTAATTATTGACTCTGGCTCTTATCTTTAGACCCTTTTATCTCCTGAAGTCTGACATCTATGATTTGACCAAGACTTGTTGTTTTGTTTATTTTGACTTCTCAGACTCAGAGTTGCCAACACATTCAGAAAACCTGCAACAAGAAACTTCCATCATATCAGCTCCAGCTATTTCAATCACCACTGATACGAACATGTCAACTCCAGAGAACAATGTATCTAAGGTTCGGCGACACAAAAGATCTAGCGGTTCCCCACTCCAATCTCCTGCACCCACGTCTTCCGTTCGCCGTTCTGCTCGCCTTAAGGTACTGGATACACACTTTTGTGTTCTTAATGTTGCAGCAAAGCAATACTCAAACCTTTCTTAGGAACTATACTTTCCAAAAGTAGAGGATACCATGACAAATAGTTAGCTGATTATGTGGAAGCCTATGGTTCCCAGTAGAGAACTCATATACTGATTCTAACATGTAACAGGGTAAGAAATGAAGGTAGAGCTCTGTTTCCGTTTGATCGGCATCAAAGGAATTAGACTAAAACAGAGTGATATGTTGATGATGTTTTGTAGACTCTTGACAACAGTCTGTTGTTTGAAGTTTCCTATAATGTCTGCCTACTATTGTGATAACTAATTTACGTTGATGATTTTACTAGTATTGGTGCTATGTTTATAGACCTTTTGTTGAATGTGTACATGGTAAAATTATTCTCAAGGTGGAAATGAAGTATAAAGAACCTTTCTGCTATATTACTGTCGAGAAAACACCAATCCTCGTTAGGGCAACATTATTGGTAGGACTAATTTGTGAGTCCTTAGCTTATTTTATTACTATATTTATGTTAAGGACAAAATTAAGGACAATTGCAAAACTATAGATTATTGGTAGGACTTTTGTGAAGTGGCAACTAAAGGATGCACAAAGAAAGTTCAAAGCTAAGAAAATCAAGCACATACATATAAAGAGAACTTTCTGTTGCTCTTGATCAATATAATTGTATCCAGTGCATCCATTTACTATTGATCATGAGAATCTCCTGAAGAAACTTCACTTCCAATCTGCTAACTACAACTTAAGACAAAACCCTGATTCTGAACTGCCTAAGCCCAATGAATTCACAAGAACAACAAGATTCGAAGTCTGGTACTGTAACCGTCCATTTCTCATAGAGTACTGAGTGCAGGTGATAGTCAATTCATTGTTCTCCACACTAATCTTTGATACCCCTAAATATCATTGATGCTCAGAGAGTAAGTGAGCGTGGGATTAGTCATGGTAAGAAGAACTCAGTAGATTCTAAAAAGGAGCATACTAAACGAACCTCATAAAGTGGCTGACCATCCACGACTACCCAGGGCACATACTGATGAGGCGGCTGAAGTGCACTCGTTTCTGCAGCATACTGCAACTCAAGCTGCAAAAAGTGGAAAAAAAAACAGTGAGGAAATACACGAAGCTTCGAAACAAGAACATAGTACATCAGTCTACAGTCGAAGTGAGCCTATAAGAGTCTATCTATTCTATAGCATTTCGTCAACCAGAAAACACCATTGCACATTGTTATCATGGTTACAAGAATCTAAAACATTACAATGCTAAACAGCAATCAGCAAGAGAATAAAAGTTAAGTTCCACAAAATAAAGAGGAAGGGAGTAAGTACCTTATCTCCATGTCCACTGCTGAGACAATCCTCAACAGGTTTAGAGTTCAAATTAAGCTTCTGATAACAACTCTCTCACTTGTCATACTTGTGTTCAGTCACCAAACTCTCAACACAGTATATAAACGGAAAATGATCACTCTGCCAAAACAAAAAATGAACATCTCACACTAACTACACCTCACCTCACAAAAAAAAGTTACATCAAAAAAATTACAATCAGATCTTTACCAATTTAGGCCACGCATCAATCGCACAAGCTTCAACCGTATCCAACAAGCATTCAAACGCACCATGCTGCACAAGATTAAAATTGAAGCTTTAATTTAATCAAATCGGATTACATCGAAAGGTGTAAGAAGAAGACCTGGCAAACGACAGTGATGTTATCGGAGCGGAGCTTGGTGTTACCCCAGGGAGAGAGATGGAGATCGACGATTGAGATGAGATCGTTTTCGAAGAGCTTCGTGCGGTGGCAACTTGAAGAAACAGAGGAAGAAGAAGACATAGACGTAGGGATAGAGAGGAAGAGAGGAAGAGAGAAAGACTTCATTTTTTTTAAAGCCTTTGCTTGACACGTGTCTCTAAGGACGTTTGTTCAAACTTCTTAATTAACAGACGTTTGCTTCCTTTTAATTTAGTTTCCATTTAAATTTTTGACAAAAAACCTTAAGGACCACCTAACATACGTGCAATAATGATGCCCTTAGAGTCTGATTTTTAACTTGCGACTGCCATGAAATCTTAGTTGGGGATGAAATACTCAGGATTTAAATACACAAGTACTGTTTTTCAAACCACTTAAATGAAAAAATGGCTTTTTGGATTCCGGATTCGACAATATATCACTTTCTTTTCAAATCTATATTATTATATCTAGAATTTGTAAAAATAATTTTTTTTTAATAACACTGATAAGAGGTAAACAACAAAGTGAATCAAGAACATACAAAGGAAAAAAAAAATATCAATAGACACCAAAAACTAGAAGGAAATCTCACCCAATCCTTCTATAGTTGAGCCTCTAAAGCAAGTAGATGATAGAGCCATACCGGACCCAGTCGGGCGATGTATGATTGGTGACGCAAATCACGAGTAACACTTACAACAATTGACGCTGCAGATTCATTGCGATCGGAAAGAACGTGTTCTAAGCTCTAAGAACCTATCCGTGTGAGTAGGAAGAAGATGCTTTGACGTATATGGCTGAAAATTTGGTGGTTGTCTTGATTTGTGATAACATCATGGAGGCTTTCGGACGCGGTTTCAAAAATTATATTAGAGAAACGTAGATTATGCATACATTCCTCCGCCCAATAAAGAGCCCATAACTCTGCCTCAACTGATGTACGCATGCACGAGTAGGATCGGCGACTATGTATGATTGTAGACCCATGTTCATCACGTAGAATCCATGAAGCACCAGTAAGATGGCTCGAATTTAACCATGAGGATCCAACATTATATTTAATGAATCCCTGTGGTGGTTTTTTCCATCCTACCTGTTCTGTTACATCAGCATCACCCCTACTTTCATTCTTGCAAGAAAAAGTATTAAACCATGTGGCTTCTTCTTCATAGGCACGTTTAGCAATAAACGATGGTGCTAGAATCTTATTTTCAAAAATAAAGGCATTCCGGACTTTCAAGATTTCCCATAACAACCATGGGACATTCCTTGTTGTATATCCGTAGTAGAGCTAGTACCTATCTTGATCAAATATACAAAATTTAAAAAAGTAGAGTTCCGAGAGAAAACTCCTAAGGGTGCTGGGAAGTTAGCTTGCTCCCATGTGTTACGAGCTTTATCACATGTAAAAAGAACATGACAAATATTCTCAACAGCATTACCACAAGCTGGGCATGTTGGGTCTACCGGAATACCCCTAGTAGTCAAACGTTGTTTGACAGCCAACGCACCAGAAAGAGCACGCCACATAAAATGTTTTATTTTTGGTGGGACTTTGATTTTCCACAAGTTTCTCCATAATTGTTTTTCAATTGGTGTTAGAGAGTGTTCTTGGGGGTGATAAAAATCCACCAAGGCCTCCAGCAACTTATACCCACTACGCGTTGAATATGATCTATTTGGTGTGAAACCCCATTTAATCGAGTCATCTAATAGGAGTGAAGGTTTTAAAAGAAGTATCATTTGCACATCCTGAGGCATAAAGGTTTGGTGTAGCAAATTAATATCCCATTGACCCGACCCCTCCATAAGCAAATCTGAAACGTTTAACGCTAAGTTTATGGAGCTACCCTCACGATACATTGATGGCCTCGGAATGGTATCAATAATCCAATTTTCAGCCTATACATTGGTGTCGGTTCCATTGCCAATATGCCGGTATAATCCTTTTGTAAGTAACTCTCTACCATGCATGATACTACTCCATTCATATGATGGCCGTGTCCCCATTCCACATTCCAGGAAATTTCTATTTTTAAAATATTTTCCTTTTAGAATCCTAGCAACGAAAGAATCCGAATTATTCCAAATTCACCACGCTTGTTTCCCTAGTAAACCCTGATTAAAACGACCAATGTCATGAAACCCAAGACCCCTTTGCTCTTTTGGTTTACACAACTTTTCCCACGAAACCCATGAGATCTTTCTCTTTTTGTCCCCACTACTCCACCAGAACTCTATTATCGCGCTCGTAATCAGTTCACAAAGACCTTTCGGTAACCGAAAAGTAGACATCGCATATATTGGTAGGGCTACAGCCACCGACTTTATCAGAACTTCCTTAGCACCCATTGATAAAGTTTTCGAATACCATCCTTGTAACCGTCCCTCCAATTTTTCTGTTATAAAATTTAGGAGGTCTTTTTTTGAACCTTGAAAACACTCTAGAAGACCAAGATATGTACCTTCTCCACCTTCCTTTTCTATACCAAGGACCTGTTTTATGGCTTGTTTAGTATCCGCTGCTATCGATTTCCCAAAGATAATGGAAGATTTCAAGGGGTTAATCATCTTTCCAGACGTATCTCCATAAATTTTCTGACCTCTTAAAATCGCTTCACTATCCCTAACCGAAGCTTCACATAGCAACAAGTTATCGTCAGCAAATAGTAAATGGTGCACAGATGGACTATCCTTAGCCAACTTTATACCATGTAATTCCCCTTTTCCTTCAGTTCTATTTAACACGTGAACTAAAGCTTACGCACATAAAATGAACAAAAAAGGTGATAAAGAGTCACCCTGTCGAATCCCTCTTTCCGGTCTAATGAACCCATGAGAACGTCCATTAAGTAATATCGAGAATGTGACGGTAGTGATACATGACATTAACCAGACAATCCATTTACGGTGAAATCCTATTTTTTCCAGTAACACCTTCAAGGAAATTCCATTCTACTCAATCTTAAGCTTTTGACATATCTGTCTCAATAGCCATACTCTCTTTACCAAGTAAAAATAATCTAAAATTCAACTTTATTGTTTTGATCATATATATTTTTTCTTCAAAATCTTGGTTTATTGGAAAA
Source organism: Eruca vesicaria subsp. sativa (assembly GCA_932364175.1). Classification (NCBI taxonomy): domain Eukaryota; kingdom Viridiplantae; phylum Streptophyta; class Magnoliopsida; order Brassicales; family Brassicaceae; genus Eruca; species Eruca vesicaria. Next base: position 329,380 of record CAKOAT010167377.1, read on the forward strand.
TGTGGATTTAGTCAATAAATCTATTAAATGACGATATTCATTGTTTAAACCATTGGAAAAAATATCACCTCTTACTCCCTCTGTTACATTAGAGTTACATTATAAGTGTTATTTTAGAGTTGTACACACGGAATAAGGAAACAATTAATTTTACAAATTTTGTTGATATAAAAATACAATTATCTATACACCTAACTACATTTTAACCAATATAAATATAAATTACATAATAAAATTAATAAATGTTACATTGAGAACCGAAAACGACACTTATTTTGTAACGAAAAAATTTCTCTACAACGACACTTAATATGAAACGGAGAGAATATTATAGAATATAATTTTTTTAATTTTAAAATAAATTATTTTTAACTTTGTCTTTAAAATATTCTTGAAAGGAGAAAATAAAAGTATTACATGTTATTATTTTAAAGTTTTTATTATATTTTATAAAATACTAAATTAATATAATAATGTTTTAAAAATTATTAAAATAATTAGAAATGTTTAATGTGCTTTCAAATCACTTTAAATTTTATAATAATTTTGAAAAACACTCAAATATCATATTTCATTGAATTTGTAATCTATTCAACCTTTCAAATTCCTGATCCAGAAAATTACTCATAAGTTCTCATATTTAGATCTCTTTATACGGGTTTTTATTAAATCCATATGTTACCAAATTTAAGTAAATCAGTTATTAGTACAGTATATAAGAAAATTCGGTCAACCCAATAAAAGTAATAAATACCGTATCTCTTTTTGAACATTATTATAAGACCATATCTTTTCTTATGCGTATATATACATACACAATTCTCCTTATTTTAATGGTCTTTTATGCACGCAAGAAGAAGTTTAAGAAAGATGAACATAAAGAAATTCATCTTAATGATGATGATGGTGTCAATAATAATTGTGAGCATGGAAGAAAAAGTAGAAGGACTTTCATGCATGGACAAATGTTTGTTCTTGTGCGGATTCTTCTTCCAACATCCAGTACCCTGCGAAGACAAATGTGAGCTCAAATGTCATCCACCTAGTCTTTCATCTCAATCATCAAAGTAATAGTCTCTTCTTTTAATGTATTGAGTTGTTGACATTTTTGTTGTGTGTGTTCGTCAGTTCATGTTTAAATTGTTACTTGTCGTCAAACTGTTCTGATAAGAGATTAAAAAGAAACTGTTATGATTTTTTTAAGAGATTTTGTGTAGCAAACCTTTTTTAAACTTATACATGTTATGTGCATAACAGTCATGAATGGTATTTTTTGTTTATACGCACTCATTAATGATTAAAAATATATTAATTTTAGAAAATTTATTTCAACAAGTAAATATAAATACAAACTTCAAATATTTGCATCTGAAATAACCATAGTAATATGAATGTACCTTACTATGTTGTGTTTATAGAAAAGCTGACATCTTTTATATGGAGAAATTGCAGGATGGAGATTATAGGAATGAGAAACATAAGAGGATAACTAAATTGAAGACTTTTACAACAAAAAAACACAAGAGGATAAATATATCAATAAAATAACTATATTTGTAAGTTCGGTTTATTTTTGTATATGCTCGCTATTTATACACCTATTACAAAAAGTATAATGCTGGTGATGGCCACACTCAAAGATAAAACTATTGAATGAAAAAATATTAAATATTTATAATAATCTTGAAAACACTCAAATCTCATATTTCATTGAATTTATTATGTATTCAACTTTTCAAATTCATGATCCAGAAAATTACTCATAAGTTCTCATATTTAGATGTCTTTACACGGTTTTTATTAAATGCATATGTTACTAAATTTAAGTAAATCAGTTACTACTTTTTCCGTTTCAATATAAGTGTCACTTTGATATTTTTCATAGAGATTAAGAACATTGACAAATAGACTAATATGTACTTATTTAATGCATGATTAATTAAATGAAAATTATTTAAATAAAAATCTATTGGTTATTCCAAATGATAAAAATGAATTTAATGTACTAAACTGTATCGGAATTGTAGAATAATACTTATTTTGAAATAAAAAATAGTCTAAAATGACACTTAATATGAAACAGAAAAGGTAGTATATAAAAAAATTCGGTCAAACCAATAAAATAATAAATACCATATCTCTTTTTGAACATAATTAAGACCATATCTTTTCTTATGCGTATATATATACATACACAATTCTCCTTATTTTAATAATCTTTTATGCACACAAGAAGAAGTTTAAGAAAGATGAGTATAAAGAAATTCATTTTATTAATGATGATGGTGACAATAATAAATGTGACCATGGAAGAAAAAGTAGAATGACTTTCATGCATGGACAAATGTTTGTTCTGGTGCGGATTCTTCTTCCAACATCCAGTATCCTGCGAAGACAAATGTGAGCTCCAATGTCATCCACCTAGTCTTTCACCTCAATCATCACAGTAATAGTCTCTTCCTTTGATTTATTGAGTTGTTTACATTTGTTGTTGTGTGTGTCGTCAGTTCGTGTTTAAATTGTTACTTGTTGTCAAACTATTTTGATAAGAGATTTAAAAGAAACTGTTATGATTATTTTGATAAGAGATTTAAAAGAAACTGTTATGATTGTTTTAAGAGATTTTGTGTAGCAAACCTTTTTTAAACTTATACATGTTATGTGCATAACAGTCATGAATGGTTTTTTGTTTATATGAACTCATTAATGATTAAAACTATATTGATTTTAGAAAAAATATTTCAACAACTAAATATAACCATACTAATATGAATGCATCTTACTATGTTGTGTTTATAGAAAAACTGACATCTTTTATATGGAAAAATTGCAGGATGAAGATTATAGGAATGAGAAACATAAGAGGATAATTAAATTGAAGACTTTTACATTAAAAACATAAGAGGACAAATATAATTCAGTCATAAAAAAGAGGATCAATATATCAATAAAATAACTAGAATATTTGTAAGCTCGCTTTATTTTTGTATACGCTCGCTATTTATACACCTATTACAAAAAGGATAGTGCTAGTGATAGCGAAACTCAAAGAAAAAACTCTTGGATGCAAAATATTAAATATTTAACTCATTATTTAAAAATAATCAAATCTATTAAATTATATTTAAAAGTTTAACTAAAAATACTGTTAGATCGAATAAGCGACTACATGCAATATATAAATATATTGATTTATAAACTTATTGTTAATTTTAAGGAGAGGCTAAAATTTGAAGTCAAATAAAAATAATTAACCTTTTTTGTAGTGTGTAAGGAGATCGGCTTGGAATGCCAACACGTTTTAAATTTGATGCATCATTTGCACAAAAAACTAAATCATATTTTTATGGACATCCACACAAATATAGATTTTTTTATTTAAATCCATTTACATACCTGCAAAAACAAATTTAGGTAGACTGCATCTCCAATGAAGATTAGTATAGTCAATTACCTAAGTTTTGATATTTCCAGATTAATAAAAGAAATCAGAAATGTTAACGAAATAGAAAAAGAAAAAGAGTGCATAAATAAGCAATAAAATGTTTGCTAAATGTAATTCTGAAAGATATAATTTTAAAAATCTGATGTGATATAAATCTAACTAATATTTTTATTTTTTCAGCTGATTTTAATTTAATTTTCAAGGATTGGGTAAACATTTTTTAGTGAATTCTTTTTGCGAATTTTTCGTTTTCTCAGCAACTTATTTGTTATTGATTTTCAATTTTTTTTTGGAAATATTGGTATTTTATAAATATCTCTATAATATTATTTGAGAAGTCACTTTCTTAGGTGTCGCGCTCACGTTAACTCTCACGCTGATTGATTACTATGATACCCCTAATGAATTAAAAATATAATTAAATATTATTTCCTTTTTAAAAATTTCCAAATAACAATATAAATTAAAAAGGAAACATTTATAAAATTTACAAAACTATTTAAAAACGAAAATATAAGTATATATAATATGGTTTAATAAAAAAAGGAAAGTTCACAAAATAGTAATAATTAATTTAAATATATTTTAAATAACATAAAATATACCTTTGAAGTAATAAAATACTTTATATTTATATCTTCTTAGATAAAAAACAATATATGTATATAATGAGATTTCACAAAAAAAAATTCACACAAAAAGTATTGCTATTAGAAAAAGAAATATTTTTTCCTTAAAAATAATTTTAAACAATAAAATATATATATTTTCAAAATAATTATGATTACATAAAATAATCAACTAACATAAACTGATATATGTTTAACTGACATTTTTTTATAATTAGTATTATTGAAATTATTTTTTTGGTATATTTATTTGACTATAATATCTTACAATTACAGTAAAAAATTAAATTCTATTTTACTTATATAGTATAATTTCTCAAAAACAATCACTTTTTACTGACTATTTTAAGAGATACTAAAAATAAATTTAATGATAAACATCTTTTGATCAAGTAACTACAACTATTTTAAAATATCATAACACTATATAATTTAACGAGGTAGATATATTATATTTTAATAGTTAAAATTATCTGTTCTAAGAATAAGGATTTTGATTTACTTAAGTATTTTGATTATGGTTATATTAAGTTTCACAAACATAAAAACAAAAAATAACTACAATTATTTCAAAATACCATAACACTATATAATTTAACAGGGTAGATGTATTATATTTTAATAGTTAAAATTATCTGTTTTCTTAATAATCTTTTGATTTTTGATTTTTTGTTTTTATGTTTGTGAAACTTAATATAACCATAGTCAAATACTTAAGCAAATCAGAATACTTATTTTAAAAATTATTTAAAATAAATTTCAGTTTACCATCCAAACAATCTAAAGCATAAATTTATTTAGAATTTATAAAATATGTTAACTATTGTAAATATTGATATGTGTTCAAAAATCTTCTAGAAATTCATTAGTTACTTATGTATGTAATTTAGAATCAGAAATTTAGTTTTTATTTTTTTTTACCTTCTAAGCACAAAAAAATCTTAAGTTTTATATAAGCTTACTAAATATACTTATATTTCTAAGATAATAACCAACATAAATGCAAATAAGACAATTAATCAAAAATTTAATATTTTAAAATATAAAAGATAATAGTTGAATTTATAGAAATAGATATATCTAAATGATAACTAAATCAACCGTAAAAACAATAAAACAGACTAAATATAACATATCTAAAATTATATATATAATTAAAATAATATAATATTATAATATAAATTAGACATATAAACTATAAAATTAATTTAAAAATTAAATTAAATATCAATCAGTTATTATTGTATATTTATTTTATAAATATACATGTCCGTGCATGAGCACGGGAAAATCACCTAGTTAAACTAATATGAAGATTTGTTATATTTTTATTGGTTATTTTAATTCATGTATATATTCTCAACGACTTACATTTTGACTTTCTAAAAAGCATTTAATAACCAAAGATAACAATTCAATATGTGGCAACATATAACCAATTGTTTTAGTCTTGATTAAACAATTTAAGTGGACAGTAAACACGTAGTCACGTACCGTAGATAACTTGGCTTATGTGTATATATATACACCTAAGTCCAAAAGAAAGAAAAACACTAACTCACAAGAAAAACTCTTGAAGACTTTTCAAGAATCAAAGAGATACAAATGATGATGATGGTACTTCTTTTCCTGTCAATAATTTGTTTTACCATTCTCTTCTTAAAAAAACAGTCAACATGCAAGAAAAGCAGCTCACCAAAGTCACCACCGAGACTTCCATTGATCGGGAACCTTCATCAGCTCGGCCGCTACCCTCACCGATCACTATGCTCTCTCAGCCATCGTTATGGTCCTCTCATGCTCCTTCATTTTGGTCGTGTCCCCGTTCTTGTAGTCTCTTCAGCAGACACAGCTCAAGATGTTTTGAAGACGCACGACCGTGTTTTCGCGAGCCGTCCACGAACAAAAATCTTCCGAAAGCTGCACTACGAAGGGCGTGACGTGGGCTTAGCTCCTTATGGAGAGTATTGGAGACAAATGAAGAGTGTGTGTGTCCTTCACCTCCTAAGCAACAAAATGGTACGGTCTTTTAGAGACGTACGAAAAGAAGAGATCAGAATAGTGATGGAAAAGATCAGGGAAACAAGTTCTTCTCGGATTAATCTAAGCAAGATGTTATCTAGTTTAACTAACGATGTTATTTGTAGAGTTGCTTTTGGAAAAAAATACGGTGGTGACACGAATTTTATGGAGTTGATAGAGAGGTTCGAGAAGCTGTTGGGTTCATTTAGTGTGGGGACTTACGTTCCATGGCTTGCATGGATTGATTGGATCTGTGGTTTGGATGCTGAAGTAGAAACGACGAGAAAAGATTTTGATGAATTCTTAGATAAAGTTGTAGAGGATCATGCAGATGGAGGTGGAGATAAGAATGACTTTGTCCATGTATTGTTAACCATTCAGAGAGAGAAGAGCATCGGTTTTGAAATCGACCGAATAAGCATAAAAGCCATTATCATGGTAACAAATCTAACTCAAATTAAATTATATAAATTCGGATTTAACATAGATTTTCAAGTTAAAATCAATTAGTGATATATGAATTAGTCTTAACATTTTATATGTTTTTTTCATGTCCCATTAAATTCACGAGGTTATATTCTCATAAATTAAGTTTTACTCTCTCTGTTTCATTATAAGTGTCACTCTACAGCTATGCACACAGATTAAGAAAATAATTAATTTTATATATTTCCTATATAAAAACACAATTACCTATACATATAACCATATTTTAACCAATAGAAAAACTAAGTATATAGTAAAATTAATAAATTTTACATTGAAAATCGAAAATGACACTTATTTTGTAAAACAAAAAATTTTCTACAACAATATGAAACAGAGGGAGTAGTACATAACCTTAATTCATATTTGTTGTTTTGGTTTTCACTTTTTCAGAATATTTTTGTGGGTGGTACGGACACATCTTTTACAGCTATGGAATGGGCAATGACAGAGCTATTACATCACCCAGAGTGTCTAAAAAGACTTCAAGAAGAAGTGCGTGGGATTTGTAAGGGCAAATCATTCGTATCAGAAGATGACATTCAAGGCATGAAATACTTAAAAGCTGTGATCAAAGAGACAATGAGGCTACATCCACCACTTCCATTATTGGTTCCTCATGTATCAACGCATGATGTCCGGTTAAGAGATTACTATATACCAGCCGGTACACAGGTTATTATCAATGTTTGGGCCATTGGGAGAGAGGCTGCAACGTGGGGACCAGACGCAGAGTTGTTTAGACCGGAGAGGCATTTAGATACGTCTGTTGATTTCAGAGGTCAGGATTTTCATTTGATTCCTTTTGGTGCAGGGAGAAGGATATGCCCAGCGATATCATTCGCTGTGATGCTGATTGAGTTGGTTTTAGCTAACTTAGTGCATCAATTTGATTGGAGATCTACAGATGATCAGAGTGATGTCCCTGAAGCAATTGGCATTGGCATTCGCCGCATGTTCCCTCTTTATGCCATTGCGTCTTCTACTAGTAAACATTGAGCGTTATGTATAATGAGATACATTATGTGAGGGGCGTTACCTTTTTCCCCGCCAGGGTATCTTGTTTTATTTGTCTTGTTAGCTTCCTAAAGTTGTTGTCATTAATTTGCTGTCATGTGATTTTGTTATTTTTAATCACTTATTTTGTTTTTGTGTTTAAAAAAATCACTTATTTTGTTTTCTCTCTCAAATTCAAGGTGTTTCTGTTGTTATTATTTATTAAAATAATTCATGTTTATATCGGTGATTATGTTTTAAAATATTCATGTCTTCTTCCAAAAACACAGAAATAATCCTGAAAGAACAGGCGCTCGTGTATTACTCAAGAACTTTATGTGTGACACAAAAGCTATTACTCAAGAGCTGTTAATTTTTATAAAAGCTGTTGCTCAAGAGTTGTTATAGATAGAAAAAGAATGTGAACTCATATGTTTGATCCAAGAAAAGGAAAAAGTCACATGAGCTTATAGAGTTCATAAAAATATCACGTGGGTCGTGTTTCAAAGAGAAACTAAAGACTTGAAATGACGTGGGTTTCAAGAACTTAGGATTTTTGCTCTGTTAATACTTTTTTTTTTTTGGGCAAACAAACATTTCATTCATCTCTGAGTTTAGTCTCCAAAGTTGGAGTTCATTCCATCCACTGTGAGACCAGATTTTGCCACCAAATCTGCCTCGGAATTAAAGTTGCGAGAAATGAAATTAAAGGAAATAACATCAAAGAGAGGGATAAATCGATAGATATCAAACATGATACCGAACAGTTCATGCTGATATTCCCCCATTCTCAATAACTTGATTAGAGAAAGGGAATCCGAAAGAACTGCCAGGGATCGGACGTTTGAACGAACAGCGGTGGAAACCGCCCGATGAACAGCGATGGCTTCTGCCATAAGAGCCGACGAAACATGCTGCTGTGCTTCCGAAATTACTGGAAGAGTTAATGGAACATCACCAGAAAAGATCACACCAATACCACATCTTCCTGAAACAGAATTCCAGGCCGCGTCAACTTTAGCCACCATTACTCTTGGTTGGATCGGTGGGGGAGGACATGGTGATCGTACACTGGTATAGTGGGTTATATCTCGAGGTATTATCACCTCATAAGTCTCCTGAGCCGTAGACCATTCCTTAGAGTCTTTAATGCTTTTCAATACGATCTCTGTTGCTGTGAATACTCTGTTTTCATACAAGAGTTGGTTCCTTGACCTCCACAAATTCCATAGCACCCAGGGCCACAGTGGGGACGAAGCTCCCGTCGGAGGTAGCGGTGTAAACTTACTGCCCTCTTTGATCAGTTCAGCAACTGGCGGTAAGTAGGTAGAAGGCCTTTGGGAAGTTGGTACCAGATTCCAAACTTCCGTCGCCAATGGACAAAGGAGAAAAACATGAAGATCATCCTCTATCCCATTACAGTTTTTGCAGTTAAAGCTTGCGATACCCCCTTCTCTCTAGGTTGGCGCTCACTGGAATGGCCTTCTTTACCACTCTCCAAAGGAAATCCTTTAGTTTCGGCGATGTCTTAAGATTCCAAATATGTTTGATCCAATTGACCGGTTCTCCATCAGTACACCATGATCTCGAAGCTGTAATACCAATTCCATACCCAGTCTTAACCGAGTAAGAGCCATTTTTCTCAGGGAGCCATACTAGCTCTGTTAATACTTAAACAGCACAAGGTGGTGACAGAAAAAAACTCATGCGCCTAGAGTTGGACCTTTACTTTTAATATAATCATTTGGTGTACAAAAAAAAATATTCACAGTTAATAGGACAACATTCATGATAGGATTATATGTACAAAAAAAATTCACAGTTATTAAAATATCCAGCTCTATGTTTAGAAGTATAGCTAGTTAGTAGGATAACTTTCATGATAGGATTAAATTGTGTATATGGCCTGAATCTGAAGGCAGTAAGAGGCCTTATAACCCATATGTCCACATTTACCATATTTTGAAGGCATCCATGAGTACAACATGAACCATCATGATAGAGCCACATGTGTCTTTCAAAACCACTTTTGAGGAATCTCTACCAAAATCTTTGTGTTCTCTCATTAGTGTTGGGTAAAGCCAAAGCCTACTCATTAGCATTGGCTTTCATATTCCTGATGCAGTTCAATCTATACATTTAACATAATATAACTAATTCGGAATGTTCTTTAGAGTGAACCAGATTGGGATTGCTGAATTTTTGTAAATTAGTAGTTGGGGAGGTTATCCAAGATGTAACAAACATGAGGCAGTCATCCACATGCTATGTACCCTTTTGAGTTACCCATTTGCGAGTTGTTTCAAAGAAATGATTCAGAAGATCTTGTCACAGCAAGACCAAAAACTATTATAAAATTTCTCCCTATAAATATGTAAATTACAAATTTACACACACACACACACACAATTCACTCTCCTTATAGGAATAGCACAAAAGCATCAGAAACTACAAATTCAAGAAACAGAGTGACACCTTCTCTTCTGAAACATGAATCGTTTCTCCGAGTTTGTCTTCTCCTCGTTATGCTTACCATTACCAACAACACTTTGGCTTCTTCTAAATCTCAACACGATTGAGTTCAACCTGTTAAGACCTCTAGAGAGCTTCCTAAACAGCCCATAACGAGTTCTCCTGCTCGGCTTCACGAACTCTCTCTTCATAGAAACATGATCCTTCTCAAGATCAGTCAGCCTCATCCTCATCCTCGCCACCTCAAGCCTAAGCTCTCTGTTCTCTCTTCTCACCGATGCGTAGTTGTCCCGAGGCGAAATCGCCCCGCTTGCCATCCCGCTTCCTGAACGGTTCGGGAACTGTCCAGGGAACAAGAAGAACTGGCTCTGACTCGAACCACATGCACTACCACCACCACCACCACCACTGGTCATCGAGTTCTTGAGCCGCGTCTGTTCGTAGAACAAGACTTGAACAGCTATTTGGATAGGAAGTCTCTCGTTCTGTGCCGCGTGGCTGCTTGCGTCTTGTGACAGTTTCTGACAGCTGATTGTCTTGCATAGACGGTATCGCTCTGTATCTTTCATGTTTGGATGAACCTAACTCAACAAAAAAAAAACCATCAAACCAAAAATCATAAGAAAACAAAAAAAAAACTTGAATTAATAATATTGAAACTTTTACAATTTATTAATTTATAAAGTTATTAATTTACAAAAAAATACTTATTAGATTTATATATTTTGAAGATTCTTTTATGTAAAAATAAGAGTTTACTTGATTACAGTAATGTATTAAAGAAAAATTATTAATATAAAATTTTTGTTATTTTTATTCAATTATTTGGTGTAAGAAATATGTATTGTAAATATAATAACATTTTAAGTTTTAAATGACAAAATAACATCAATATATTTAGACAAATTAAAGATAAACTTCTATCTGAATAATAACAGACTATACAATATGTTTTGCATGTATATAAATTTATATTATTAGTAATTTATAATCATATTGAGCTCATATATTTACAAATAATTTTCAAAAAGTTATTATTTTATTATCTTAAAGACTTACGTCATATTTTACAATGATCCAACACAAAACTGATATTTTATTAGTTATTAATTTATCATAGAGTATTTATTTTATAAATTTTGTTCAATACTCTTAGCTTTTGAGTTACCTTGAGGAAGATATCAATGGCTCGGTAAAGACCATCACAGACAACACGGGCATGGTCAGGGAGAAGCTCAGCGAGAGCTACGAACTTCAAAGGAGGAAGGTTCGAGTCAAGAGCCACCTCAGCTAGATAACTATCCATCAGCTTCGACACCTTAAACATAGAGCTCTGTTTCGGAGACTCATTCCCTTCAAAATCATACATAGCCATCTCACTCTCCTCCACCACATCTCCCTCATCATCATCCTCATCTTCGTATTCACACTCATCAAGATTCAAGAACATAGAGAAAATCCTCTGCACAGAGTCAGTATCATACATAGCCCCACCTCCTACATGCGCAGGAATCAAGATATCTTCAAGAATCGCTTGATCAAGATTGTGACTGATCCTTCTCTCAAGATCCGACCTACAAGAAACAGAGGTTCCTGAACCTATAGCTGTCTTCAACAAAGTGGATAAAAACGAGACAGGTATCGAGCTTTTGTTGGCTTGTGTCGGAAGCAAACCAACGATCACTTCGAGGATGACTCTTTGTTTCTTCTGAAGATCGGAATCAAGAACTATACTTCCTTTAACAAGACTCGGTTCTCTAATGATCTGTAACGACTTACGAGCGTAGCTTATTAATATATCGCTGATGATCTCATGATCAAGACCTTTGGACTTCATAGCAGAGACAACTCTCTGGAAGAAATCAAGTTTAAGGATAAGCAGAGACCTTCCCCACCAATCAGAAGGTTTCTCCGGAGTCACAGCTAACCTCTCGAACTTCTGGTCAAGCTTGAGCAAACCAGAGACGAGCTGTTCTTTACACGCGTTTACAGCGATCGCGTTCACGAGCCTTCCCACGAGGCTAATCTCTTCAGCTACGGGTGATGATAGCTTCTCTATGGAGTGGAGAACGGTGATGGAGTTGGAGATGTCGTTGAAGATGGAGTCTTTTAAGTAAGCCTCTGTTCTCGCCTCGAGATTCTTCTCTGATAGCTCCTCTGTCATTTCTAGGTAATGAGCCACGCAACGTAAGGAGGCTATGTTGGATGACGTGAACTGTAGAACGACGCCGTAGCAGAATTTCGCGGCGAGTTCAAAGGCTTCTGAGCCGCCGGGGACACCCGGTAGGTTCAGGTGCTTTGTGTCTTTGGATTCAAGAAGAAGTTTCCTGATTCTTCCACTCCGAGAGACGAGAGGAAACTGAACAAAAAAAAACAGAAATATTGCTTGTCTGAAAAAAAAAAAAAAAAAAAAAAAACAGAGACGATGGCTTGTCTGAAAAACAAAAGAAAAAAAGAACAGAGACATTGGCTTGTCTGAAAAAAAAAAAAAAAAAGACAATGGCTTGTCTGAAAAATATTTTGTCTTAAACCATTGACAAGTTTAGTTTTGAAATTTATTATTACCTTGTGAAGTGAAAAGCTTGCAGAGCCCACTTCTATGGTTAAGTCACTAGTAACGTCCGAGCCCGGCCTGGAAACACACACACAATATTGTGAAACGTTAGAATCTTTTCTTGTCTGAAAGAAAGGGGAGAGATTAAGTACCATTGAGGAGTGTGTCTGATGCTGGAACTGGGACGAAATGCTCTTTTGGTAGAAACACTTTGCTTAGACTCAGGAACAGTTACAACACCCATTTTGGATCTCTTCTTTACAAAACAGATCACAACTTTCTCTTTTTTTTTTTTTTTTTGGTTTTGGTGTTTCTTATCAGACAATTTAGCAAACCGATGTTATCGCAAAGACCTGCAACATATGCTTTTGTGTTTTCTACCGAGATTGTTTCTTTCTGTCGGCTGCAAATGCTCGCTGTGTCTCTGTCTCGCTTTACAATGTGAAAGATTGTGCGGAGGAGTTGAGTAAAGAATTCAAAAAAATGAATATTGTTTTATGGACATTTAAATTAAATTAATATAAAAGTTAGGTTGATGCTACTTTATTTTCCGGGAATTAGGACACTAATCCCGCTTACTATAGGTAGACGACTATGGGTATTTGAGTGTTTATGATCTCATGTCACTGGTAGTTTTCATCTAATTATTCCTAGTTGGTAAACTTTTTTGGCCACATGTTGTAATAGTATTTATTTGATAATCTTAGCTAGCTGATGATTGATCATATTAATACTAGAATGAATAGGTGTAAAAAGAAAGGTAGAAAATAGCTTTCTCAAAAAATAGGGTAGACAAATAGAAGATCGAAAACACTTCAGGTTATTGAAACTGTTAATAACTACGAACGGCTAGACTAACATTTTCTTGTTCTTTTTGGAACAAACATGACTTATTTATACTCTTTATTCATTATTAAAAATGTAAAAGTAGGAAAATTTAGTAAATGTTATGAATTGTCAAAAGCAGAAGTATGTTTTAAACCTGAGTTAATGGTATACTACGACTGAATATATAGATATATACGTATATAAATTATATACCGCAATCTATGACTGGATATATTTTCACTTTTGTACTTTTTGTTTTGTGATTGAAAAGCAATATTTAGGTGATTATAGAGTAAAAAGTCAATTAAGTGTGCTGTTTATTACTTATGCTTTTCGGTGAAAAGTTCGAAAGGTTTCTTATCTTGTCTGTTATTTACACGAGTTATTTTAAAAAAATTTAGAAATCAAAAGAAAACAATCAATTGCAGGAAGTGTGAATGGTTGCAGTTGCATTGCTTTTGGGGGTTATCATCATACCTCTATGTTTTGTTTTTCAACCCCGCAATTTTTTTTTGTATTTAAAGTAGCTTAGACAAGAAAACAAATGCTGGAAAAAGAATAGTAGCAGATTAAATTAAAGTTATCGAAAAGAAGGTGCCTATCCTACTTAAAAATCAAATAATGTCATACATGATTCGTTAAAAGATTATCTCAATCAGTCAAAGTTAAATGTTGGTATGTGTTCTCTTATTGTTAAATTTCCACAAGATGTCTTGATCAACGTAATAACTGCAACATAATTTGCGTTCCTTCATCTTCTTTCCGAAGATTTGAGAAAGGACGATTATCTACCTCGTTGCATATTACTAAGTACTAACCACATCCTTCTAACGTTCCCAACTCCAAATTATGAGTAACAAACCTAGCATGAAGAGAACGTTTCCACATAGTTTGATTAAAGAAGTGATGTCCACTTGGATACTAGAACAAGATTAGATCATCCAGTCTGCTTCATTGCATTACCACTTACAATAAAAGAATTTATCCCGCAAACTAGAGTATATATAGTTTATTATTCAAATATTCACAATTGACAAAACAGAAAAGGAAAGAGAGTGTTTGTGTGTGTGTTTGTATGAGAGAGAGAGAAAGAGGTTGGGAAACAAATAAGAGCAAATGATGCTTGGGGAATAATAGTTTCTTTATCTGGTAGGGTTTTCTCTAAGATTACTTCCTCCTCAACAATTTTAAATAGAAACAAAATTTATATCCATCATTTCTTTGTCTCTTTTCATACCACTTTTGCAATGCTATGATCGATTCTAGGATTAGTGCGCTGGACGAACGCGTATTGCGTTTCACTCACCGCATGTCCCCTCTTAACGCCACTGCACCATCCACTACTTAAAATATTATAATCTTGTATCCGAATATCAAGATTTTTCTATTTCAAGATTTTTAACTACTCAATACCCTAAATTCATCTGTTAAAAAAGAATCCTAAATTCCTGAAGAATCGGCACCAGACGCCTACATGGAAGTGGATTTAGCATTGGCAGGGCCGGCGTTGGGCAAAGCCGGATGAAACATTAGCCTCGGCCCCCAAATTTTTATGAAAAATTTACATGTATACCGGCCCCCTAAAAAAAAATTTTAGGCCCCCAAATCCGTAGAAAAATTTTTTTAGGTGAAATCGTTCAAAAATCGTCTTAGGCCCCATAATTCTCAGAGCCGGCCCTGAGCATTGGCTTGGAGTCTTCAAAACAAACATAGACCAAATTTCCTGAAACACATAACTACATGTGGTTGCTTCTTATTGGACAAACATGAAGTCAACAAGTTGACGAATGTATCAATATTTTCTTACACGTCCACTAATTTACGGGTCTACGAATATATTAGGATCCCCGATAATAACGTTAATGCTATGATTCGTGTATTTCTTCAACTTTGTATAATATATATTGGAATACATAACATATTTTTAATCTAACATACTCTTATTTAATCTAATACTAGATTTTGATCCGCGCTTGAAAAGCGCGAAAATTTTTTTATGATTAAAAATTTATATAATTGGGTTTTGTCTTAATTTAAAGAATGTTTTGGTATAAAATTAGTGGTGATAGTTGTTTTTCATTAGTTTTTAGTTTCAGTTTTTATTTTTAGATTTTGTTTTAAATTTTGGTTTTTGGTTTTTAGTTTTTAAGTTTCTATTTTTGATTTTCAGCTTTTGGTTTGAGTTTTTAATTTTTAGACCCGCTGAGTTAGTTTGAACTGATATTACTAACAAACAAATCTCAATTAATCGAACATGTAATTTAAAACTGAAAAGATGACAAAATAATTTTCTAAAAAATTTGAAATAGTTTATTTTCATAAAATTCCATAAAGCACATTCATATATTTCTTGTAAAACACTTTTTTGAGTTTTATTTGTAAGGCAAAGCAATCATTCATACATTACTATCAGCAAAATCCGAGAATAAAAGAAAAATAAATTTCAGGCACTTATACAACCATTGCACTTCATCGTTTATGTGTCAAAGTTTACAAAATCTTAAACTAACAACAAACAATATTCCAAATTTACAAAAATAAAAAATAAACCAGGAACTTAAATGCCAGAATGCAACATTTCCATATGTCGTGCTTACATACATGGTTATGAATGTACACTTAAAAAATGTATTATGTGTAAGCAACATGATTCTTTATTTTTTTATCCAACATCATAATTCCTAAATACATGCTAATTATCAAATCAAGCATTAGACGTTAATTATGCTGACCGTAAACTTGTATCATGAACAGTCATTATAACGAATGTAACCTAAGTGTTGCTATCAAAGTTTTTTATATAATCTAAGTGTATGAAATTATAGGACATAAATATGTATTCATAGAATAAAGATAATCAGAAATATAGTTTTGTTAGAAAAAACTTTTATTCTTACTATAGTTTATATTAGTGAAATTTTTACTTGGAGAAATTTATGGACATATACTACTTATAGATTTTGGAAGTTCTATATGAACGATTACAAAAAAAGATGGCATGGATTGCATGGACGGACCTTACAAAACCCAAAGCGTTGGGAGGGCTAGGATTCAGAGACTTCCAACGATACAACGAAGCAGCCTTGGCAAAGCTCAGCTGGAGAATCTATGAAAATCCAAATTCACTGCTCAGTAAAACTCTAAAAGGGAAGTATTTTCCTGAGGGAGATATTTTGAACATTGAGGCGGTGTCTGCGATCTCACATGGTTGGAGAAGCGTCCTGGTCGGAAGAGACTTACTGATTCAGAATTTGGGATGGGTTGTTGGAAATGGTCAAAAGATTAACATTTGGTATGACCCTTGGCTTGATCTCTTGAAGCAAAAACGCCCTTATGGCCCAGCCCCGGAGGCTCTGGCGAATCTCACTGTGGCGGATCTGCGGATAAACCGGGAAGGGGATTGGGATATTGAGAAAATCAGACAGATCTTACCTCTATACGAGGAGGATATCCTAGCCATCAAACCAAGTACTGAAAACGCCCCCGATAAGCAAGTCTGGCTTGGAACCAAGTCAGGTTCATACTCCATAAAGTCTGGGTACTATTTTGCCACTGCCTTGGAGGAAGAAGCTGAAGAAACGAGACCGAGTGTCAGCAGCCCCTGGTACAAGAACGTGTGGAATCTTAAAGTCTCTCCAAAGGTGAAAATGTTTGCTTGGAAAGTGCTAAAGAGAGCTGTACCTACAGGAGAACGACTTGTTGAACGACATGTGGATATTGATCCTAGATGTAAACGTTGCGGAGAATCTGAATCTATCTTTCATCTTTTATTTCACTGCCCTTTTGCTCAACAGGTATGGCGTGATGCCCCCCTGGAGTTGGGTTTTGATCCGAGAGGAATGGTAGATTTGGAAGCGAGATGGACAGGCCTTTGCGCAAAGCCGTGCTTACCCCCGACAGGAATTGTTACGAGTCAACTCTTCCCCTGGATTCTATGGATTCTGTGGAAGGAACGTAACAACTTCGTTTTTAAAGGATGCTCTGCTACTCCTGAGGAAGCTCTCTCTAACGCCATTAAAGCTGCCAAGGAATGGGAACAAGGATGTAAGATAGAGAAGGTCTCCCTCCCTAAGAGCATTCCAGGACCGACTGTAACACACTCTGCAACTACGGTTGTCCGCTCAGATGCAGCGTGGAGGAAAGAAGACAAGAAAGCCGGGCTTGGCTGGACGGTTAAGAATGCAAGATTCGAAATTCGCAAGAAGAAACCTCATTGGCATGTGGCCTCACCTCTGATTGCGGAGGGTCTTGCCATTCGAGAGGCTCTGCTTTTTTGCAGAGATCGTGGCTTGAATAATATCCTCCTAGAATCTGACTCTTCCCAGCTTATAAGAGCTATAAATCAGGAAGAAAGTATCTATGAGCTTCATGGTATCCTCTCAGACATCCTCCATCTTAGTCGCCCCCCTGAAGTTTCGATTTCTTTTGCTTGGATCCCTAGAAATCAAAACCTTGTCGCTGATTCCTTGTCTAAGGAAGCATTATGTATGGTTGAGGCTTTTATTGCCAACACCTAACTCTGTGTTCTTTTAATTAATGAAAGTGGTGTTCAAAAAAAAAAATGAATAGTCATAACTTTCAAATTATTAGTAGTTAATAATCACATTTTTCAAGTTAAAATTAGTTATTTTTATGAATAGTCACAACTTTCAAATTAAAAATAGTGAATAGTCAATTTTTTTCAATTAAATTTAGTTATATTTATGAATAGTCACAACTATCCAATTATAGGTAATTATTTTTAAATCTATTTCATTATTAGGATATATTTACATTATATATTTGAATAGACACATCATTTAAAAAACACATTTATTGTATAAATATTAATTATTTTAAAAGTAACTAAATTTTAAATAGACGCATTATTTCGAAAAAATAGTTTTATTACAAATAGACATTTTAGGTATTTTTAAAATCTAGTTTTTATTTGCAAGAAAAAGACATAACCTTTTACTTAGATGAGACTCACAATCTTTGACATTTATTAGGATTTTATTATTAATAGATTTGTTGATGGATAAATCTCATATGGATTCAAATACGAATTTACTTACAAATGAATATGTTAATTGATAACGAATTACATTTTTCTGAATTTATTTGAAATGTACAAATAAAGGATATATACTTTTTAGAAGATAAATTGTTTTGTGGACCTTGTGACTATACAAAAGAGTCCAACAAACAAGGTAACTGTAACATGATAATAGAGAAATATATATATATATATATATATATATATTATATTTTCGTCAAAGATAAATTTTTGCATATTATTTTTGATGAACAAATATATATTTGGCAGTAAATAGTCTATGCTGGCCTTGTGATTAATAAAATGTCTAACAAATAAGGTATTTGAAATATTAAAAAGTAATATAAAATATTTATTTTGTTTGGTCAGAAACATTTTTTTTATTTGTAAATAGCCAAAAAAAATCATGTCAATTTAATTGTTATAATTTTCTTGGTATGTCAATTTAATTGTTATAATTTTCTTGGTTGTCATACTATATTGATAGATTCTCTTAGCTTTTATACATAGATTTTGAGAGATTTATATTGAATCAAATGTATTTTCCAATGTAGACAAAAAGAGAAGAAAATTTGGCTGGCCAGAAGTAACGTAACGTATACAAACTTGGCTTTATATCTTTAGTCCATAAGAACACAAAGGTCACGAGAAACACTTGACGAATCCAAATTCACAAAAGAATATGATCATGATACTCTTCTTATGCTTGATACTTTTCATTACCATTCTCGTCTTCATAAAACAGACCACATGGAAGAAAAGAAGCACAATTCCATCACCACCGGGCCTTCCGTTGATCGGAAACATGCATCAGCTCGGCCAATATCCTCACCAATCACTACGCTCCCTCAGCGAGCGTTACGGCCCTCTCATGCTCCTTCACTTTGCCACTGTCCCCGTTCTCGTAGCCTCTTCCGCCGACGTTGCTCAAGACATTTTGAAGACGCACGACCGCATCTTCGCGAGCCGCCCACATTCCAAAATCTACGACAAGCTTCTTTACGGGAGCCGTAACTTGGCCTCAGCACCTTATGGAGAGTACTGGAGGCAGATGAAGAGTATGAGTATGAAGAACCTTCTCAGCAACAAAATGGTACGGTCCTTTGGTGACGTGAGACAAGAAGAGATCACTCTGATGATGGAAACGATCAGGAAACACGGTTCTTCCCCTATGAATCTAAGCAAGATCATGATGACTTGTACTAGTGATGTTATATGTAGAGTTGCTTTAGGACGGAAGTACGGTGGTGAAACAGATTTAAAAGAGCTGACAGATAGGCTAGTGAGGCAGTTAGGTACGTTTACTGTCGGGAGTTTTGTACCGTGGCTTTCATGGATTGATAGGGTTTGCGGTTTGGAGCGTAAACTGGAGAAGACGGCGAACGATTTTGATGAGATATTGGAGAAAGTTGTTCAGGATCATGAAGATGGAGATGGTGGTAAGGCTGACTTTGCTGATGTTTTACTCGCCCTTCAGAGAGATAAGAGTGTTGGGTTTGAGTTCAGCCGAATGAGTATAAAGGCAATCATCTTGGTAAGGAAATTGGAATTCACAAACAATATAAAATAGTGTTATTATTTAAGGTTCTCTTGAATTTCCGATGTTCAAGATTTTATTTCTAATTACACATCCTCGAAATTTCTAGCTATTAGAGGTTAAGGGTGTTTATGATTTAGGTTCTGATACCATGTTAAATTCAGGATTATCGTGAACTTACAAATTAAAACTGATCAGTGATAAGTAGATTGGCCATATTTTTTTAATATTTTACTTACCTTCCTTAAATTCAAGATGTGTCCCTAGTAATAATACCATTGTTCTTGTTTTGGTTTTCACTTTTCAGGATGCATTTGTAGGTGGTACAGACACATCCTCCACGCTTTTGGAATGGGAAATGTCAGAGCTTCTAAACCACCCAGAGTGTCTAAAAACACTTCAAAAAGAAGTCCGTACCGTTAGTAAAGGAAAATCAAGCGTATCAGAAGATGACATTCAAGACATGCACTACTTAAAAGCTGTGATCAAAGAGACACTCAGGCTACATCCTCCATTTCCATTGACTGTTCCTCACGTGTCAACAGAAGATGTCAACCTAAGAGGTCACCACATACCCGCCGGTACTCAGGTTATGATCAATCTTTATGCGGTCGGGAGAGAGGTTGCGACATGGGGATCAGATGCCGATGAGTTTAAACCGGAGAGGCATTTAAATTCGTCAGTTGATTTCTTAGGTCAGGATTTTGAGCTGATTCCGTTTGGAGCAGGGAGAAGAATGTGTCCAGGGATATCGTTTGCTGCGGTGTTGAACGAGGTGGCTTTGGCTAACTTAATGCTTGGATTTGATTGGAAATCCACAGAAGATCAGACTGAGACCAATGTTCGCGAATCAATCGGTGTTGTGATTCGTCGCATGGTCCCTCTTTACGTCACTGCGTCTCCTGCTACTTGAATAAGGCGTTACATATGATAAATGCCTATTATTATGTTATGTTCACAATTTACAAACAGAAATGTTCTCTTGTTTCAAAGTTGTACTAGGAGACGGATGTTTAAGATTTAAAGTTTTGAGTTTCTATAACAAATTAAGAACGCCAAATAAGCAATTAATTAGGATAACCAGTATCTTAACCGGGTTTTGAAAATCATAAACCGACAGTTACCAAAATGTCACCCATGTCAATTTCATCACAACAATGACCAAACTTCTCGTCACATACAGTATAATGTTTTTGAAACTCTTACCTCCATTACAATATCTCCTTATTATTAAAATAGAAGCAACTAAAAAGAGTAACCTTCATAATGTATTTTATTTACAAGAGTGTCATTTTGGTGACGTGTCAGCTCTACCGAGCTTCTCAGACCACATTTAAAAATGTCCACTCCCGTCTAGGAAATTTACAAGAATTGCCATTGGACTAACATTTGTAATATAAAGTTTTTTGCATAAAAATGTATCTTGCGTATAGAAAGGATATGTTTACAGTTCATTGTCTCTCCTCTTTCCAAAATAATTGAATCCAACAGTCTCAGGTGATCTGAGCCTTCGGATCTCTCATCTCCTACCGACGTTTATTGCATGTACTTGACTACGGTGGTCCGGAATTCCTAAGCCATCAAACAATTTCCGCCGAGTAGTGAAATCGACGGAAGCCATTGACGACGGTTGTCCAATATATAAGCTTCGTTTCGTTCTCGCGTGCGTGTCCATTGTTTTTTTCTGAGATTAGGTGCCGATGATGTCGGGTATCTCAGCGACTTTCTGAGTTTGTCGAGCTCTGCGATTGGAGAGTATAGTAATTGAATTGGGTAGTCATCGTTTATCATAAATCGAGAATGTGAGATTTGAGGGAACGTTTTAGGGATGTTGCCGATTTGTATGGGAGATGGTGAGAGAGGCGATTTTGTGATGTTTCTGAGGATGTCAAAGAGACAAGAGGTAGGGTCAGGGATGGAAAATACGTGAGGTTAACGAGACGATCCTGAGAGGCCGTTGCGGCTGGCGGCAGAGGAATGAAGAGACGGCGGGGAAGAAGTACTGGAGCGAATCAGGGAGGCGAGGACATGGGGAAGACGAGGTGCGAGGAGTGGGAGCTTTGAAGATTACTACGGCAGATTCGTTCGGTGCTGTCGTTTTGGGTGGTACCTCTGAGCGATTGCACAATGGGCATCAGACTTCAAGGCCAATTATTGTTTTCTCTCTATTAAGAATCTAAACTAATTTATCAGAATATTTATTTCTGGGGATGGAGAAATCAGGTGGTGAGCTAGCCATGGATCGAGTAGTAGTGGGAGTATGTGATGGTCCGATGTTGATGAACAAACAAGTAAGCCATCTCTACCTCTCAAATCTGTTATCATCTTTCCTTTTTCGCCTAGATTAGTTTAGTATTCTACACCATTTGTTATAGCAAGTCATTCGACAACAAGGAATCTAGCAACTTATGTGAGATTGAAGTCTCTCTTATGGCTAAAATCGTTGTATTCGAGTTTTTGTCTTTTTACAAAAAGTTTATGTGGTTTAAAGCTGAAACTGTTACGCTTTGCTGACGAGCTTGAAAGTTTCAAGATCTCAAAGGCATTAAGAGTTCAATTCCACTACTTATGTGAGATTTGATTCTAAGTCCATTCGCCTTAGTTCTTATCATTAGTTTAAAAGATGTGTTCTTGCCGTCGATCTTGGTGCCATGTGATTAAGGGAGAGGAGAGTTATGAGGAGGAGGAGGAGAAAGAGGAAGCTGATGATGAGTATAGGAAACACTAAGAAATCAATGATGCCAAGAGGATTAAACTAGCAGAAGATGTTTCGGCAGGTCATGTAGATGGAGAGGAAGATAAGGAGAACCAATCGTCTCAGTACCAACTGGTGGAGCTTTTTATATGCACGATGACATGTTTCACGAGTTGTCTGCTGTCCGAAGCAGGTACACACTTTTCACTGTGTTTTCTTTTCACAATCTTCTCAACTGAAATTGCTTTTATTAGAGAGATATGTAGATTGAAAGGTGGAGTTTTTATCAAGTATGAATGAGTGGAATAGCTGCATTTGTTTTGCTATGATAAATTTTAGCCAAGATTTTAGCCAAGTTCATGCTAATCCTATTGGCAACATGAAAACAAATTATGAATACTAATTAGCTCTTCCTAAACCTTCTGTTTGTCAATTCATGGTAATCTCGATTGATATACTCTTTATTTTGTCTTTCTTAGGAGAATGTGGAAGACAGTTATTTTACTTAGCCGTTGATCTTGGTGTCATGTGCTTACGGCTTTAAAGCGCTCTTACGCATTGGATGTAATCTATGTGATTAAACTCTTCACTGCCGACAGGTAAAGTAGTTCAATGATGCCATGTAACTCAGTAGCAAAATGCCATTGTTCTAGGAATACAAAATCTGATTATTCACAGCTCATACTGCCCAGATTTTACTGGCCATGAGTCAATTTAGGGGACCACCTGCTTCGCCAAGAGCTATAGCAGACCTTCCGGGAACGGTTTCGATCAACACTACTGTTAACGGACCATTTTCGTTCCTCTACCCAGATAAATAAGGCTTTTTTGTAGTTTTTGTTCGGTTTTGTTCTTATCTTATTTGATAAAACGTGTCACAACAAACCAATTCTCGGTTAGGATTGATTTTTTAAAAATCCAATATTTGTTATAATCAACCAAGCTCGGTAGGCTGAGAGCTATATTACATGCTATTTTGATAATTTATGCATGTTATTTTATATATGAGTTAAGTAGTAGTTTTAACATATTAGTGAACATAGCAGTCGCATAATAATACTAATCATCTATTCTATTAAAATAGAGTCATTCTTTTTATCTACTAATACAAGTTATCATTTAAATTTGGACCATTTTTAGAGTGTTACAAATAATACAAGTTATATAGTTGATTGAACCGCATTACTTAAATTAAACCGACGGTTATTTATGAAATAGAGTTTTGGACCTACTTTTGTTTTTATGACATTTAATTGTTCGGTTTTTGGGCTAAGTATTAAAGAAAAATTCCTAAAAACATTAAATAAACTTTCCACCTGGATCAAAAATCAATTACTATTTTCAGGCCAAAAATATTTAATATTTTTAACAAAACAAAATTATCTATTATTAATCACTTATTTAAATCATGTACTTTAAATCATGTTAATATTTTTAGCCCAAAAATATTTAATATTTTCAACAAAACAAAATTATCTATTATTAATCACTTATTTAAATCATGTACTTTAAAACATGTTAATATTTTTATTTTAAATAACAATCACTCTATCTTGATAAATTTTAATGGTAAATTTTAAATAATTTATTGTTTTGTTTTTCTTAAATAATTTACAGGTTTAAAAAAAAAATGTAAAGCAAAACCAAAAACCAAATCTAAAAACTAAAATCCAAAACCAAAAGTTGAAACGCAGATTATATTTTTTGCTTTTTTTATTTACAAAATAAACTATTTCAAAAATTTTAGAAAATTATTTTGTCATCTTTTCAGTTTTAAATTAGATGTTCGATTAATTGAGATTTGTTTGTTGGTAATATCAGTTCAAACTAACTCAGCGGGTCTAAGAATTAAAAACCCAAACCAAAAGCTGAAAATCAAAATTAGAAACTTAAAAACTAAAAACCAAAATTTAAAACAAAATCTAAAAATAAAAACTGAAACTAAAAACTAATGAAAAATAACTATCACCACAAATTTTGGTAAACTAATTTTATATCAAAACATTCTTTAAATTAAGATAAAACCCAATTATATAAATTTTTAATCATAAAAAATTTTCGCGCTTTTCAAGCGCGGGTCAAAATCTAGTAGTTTTTAAAGAACGGTTGGAATGATGAGGCTATATTGTTTTGTGACTTTATATGATTTTGACACTATGGTGTTTTGTTGAAAATAAGACGATTTAAATAATTTGATTTGAAAAATATACGTTCAAAATAAATATAACCTCTTATTCAGATGCATAAACTAATATGCAAATATTTTTGTATTACTAGATGTTTTACCCGCACATGCGGCTTAATAATTTTACTAATATCTATAAATAAAATATGATCAATTTAAATATCATTAAAATAAAGTAATATACATACACACAAAATAATAAACTAAGCGGATTTTTTATATATAAAGTTTTCCATCATAATATTAAATTTGAAAACACTCATGTCAGTTTTTTAGAAATGATAAAACATTTCAATATAGTAAAATTATCTTTTATCACGTAAAATTAATTTGAAACACTTTTGTAGTTATATAGAAAATATATATAGGAATTTATCTTTTTTTAAAATAAGATGTAAAATAATGCTTTGGATAACACAATATAAATATTATATATATATAATTATAAAATCAATGCAATTTGTTTTTTTAATTTATAAGTAATTATATATTAAGAAATATAATTATTCTAAAAGTTGATAACGACTTTATAACACAATATAAAAAGGTTTAGATAAGAATAATTATCAAATTAATGAAATTCGTTTTTAATTTATATGTAATTATATATTAACAAATATAACTATTTTAGGTTAATAAAGACTTTTTAGCACAATATAAAATATTTTTAGATAAGGATAATTCTCAAATCCTTGAAATTCATTTTTTATTTATGATTAATTATATATTGAAATTTGTAATTATTCATTAAAGGTATAAACGATATTAACCACTCCAACTTTTAACGTGAGAGCTTTGTTGCGAAAAATCACTTAGCAAATAATAGTATAGATTCGCCAGTGCCAAATCAAGCAAGTTAATATTTTGGTGTGCAAGACTAACAAGGAAAATATCATAACCAAGATAAGATTATATGTATTATTAATCTAAATTTCTGTATGCCAGTAAAGTTTACTATTAATTCATACAACTATCATATACTTTCCCAAGATTCTCCTAGCTTAATCTAGTACAGGTTAGTCATTAACTTCACAATCTTTTTCAGAAATGTGCTGATTTATTGTAACATACTATACCTACCATATGTTTCGGTTCCATGATCAAACTCAAGTATATATCATATCTGTAGTGTCTAATGTTTTTTTTGTAATAAAAATGTTATATAGGTAATTACTGACTTCTCAATTACAAATATATATTTTTATTTATTTTATAATTTCATAAATATGTAAATGGATGGCATTAAAATAACTAAAATTATGTCAAAATAATTTATATAGACAATACTCATCCCGTGCAAGGTACGGGTCTTAACCTAGTCTATACTATTAAAGCACTAAATAAAATTCTGCCATTGACTTTTAAGTTATTTACAATGGTATGTCATTAACATTTAATTTAATTTTAATATAATTTATTTGAACTAAACAAAGGAATATTCCATTAAGTCAGGATTAACAACTTAATATTGAGTGATTAATGCAATAGATTTTCGTAACCATATCTCCTACTTATTTTTATTAACTTTCTATTTTATGTATTAAAATATTCCACAAAGAGATTTAGTGACATTTTTATCAACCATCTAAAAAATCTAAGTTATCATACTAAATCGACATGTTTAAATTCTGAATTCATACGTGCACTAAACAGACTGATGCCAACAAAAATTATATCAACTCTATAAATCAAGAATGTTATTATTCCATAATTTATACATTGTGGTGATATTTTATACCAGATTTTAGCATATATTTTACATGGTGATGGATTTATTCCGAAAATATAGCTATTTCTAGCTTGCTAACAAAATATACAAAATGCAACTATATATGCTAACTTTTTCATATTTAACAACTAAATAAAAATTGGAAAACATATAAATAAAAAAAAAATTGCCATTCATAAATCTATATAAAGCGCATTTAAGATTTCATTGCAAACTATATATTCATTCAGAAAGTTGTTATCAACAAGATCTCTTTCTATACAAAAACTTTTCTATTAAAAAAACTTTATAATAATGTCCACTTATTTAATATTTGGAAAGTTTTTATCTTGTGTTTAATTTTTTTTAATAATACCTTTAAAAATATTTGTTTAATCGTGAATTGTTTATCCTAAAAATTTGTACATCGATGTGTTTTCTAGGATCCAATCTTAACAAATCGTACCAATCTATTTTCAAGAATCTAATATTATTAAAACATAGCTACAATTTTAAAACTAACATTATTCCTACATATTGTATTGCAAATTATGTACATTTCAATAACTTGATATATTAGTATTTAGAATAAAAATTAAATTAAATTAAATACTATTTTAAAATTAATAAAAAATATTGTATCAATATATTATTAAATGACTGATTGAACAATGGTTAATATTTTTAAATTACATTAATGGATTGTCTATCAACATGCATAGCATTTATCAAGTATAAGTATAAGACAAGCTGAACAAGTTACAATCTTTTTTTTTTTTTTTTTGTCAGCCGCCCATCTACTCTAGATCAAGTGGTGACTAGTCGAGTCGATTCTCTGGGAAGAACCTCCGTCTAGCCGGGTCTGATCTATATGGGAAAACAAATAGCCACTACTCCTTGCTTCTTTAGCTAGTGCATCCGCTCGTCCATTTCGACTCCGCGGAATATGAGACAGACTCACATCCTCGAAGTCCTCCCGTAGTCGCTGAAACACCTCGATCTCTGTCGCGAAAGCCGGCCATTCATCCGGTATAGTAGACATGTCCACTAGATCTGAGCAGTCCGTCTCAATCCGTATCGAAGTCATCCTCAAATCTCTCATACATGAGACTGCCCATAGTAGGCCTTCCATCTCGGCATGCAGAGCTGATAGGCTCCTTCTACACGCCTGTAATCTGAACCATTCAGAGCCCATTTGATCCTTGAGACTCCACCCTAGACCACTGACACTACCATTATCGATCCATGATGCATCGATTTGGCATGTTGGGATTTGGGGGATCCTAGGGAGCTCTGGACTAGGAGGTGCCTGGTGTTCCTCAATTAGTTCCTCCTTCTCGTTTGCCTTCCTCCAACATTCTGCCTCAAGGGACGCATGTTGAAGAGTGTCTAATGGAGATACGTCTTTTCCATTAAAGATTTTGCCATTCCTTGCCTTCCAAATATACCAACAGATCCATGGGAATGTGTCGAATTGTGGACTCCGAGGAGCCACTTCTTTTCGCTTCCAAAACAGAAAGTTCATGTTTCGGTTAATAGACATACTCGGGAAGTCACCCAGAATGGACGGATAGTCCGATAAAGCCCAAACCTGCAAGGCAGGGGGGCACTCAAAAAAGAGATGGTTAATCGACTCCACTGGGCCAACACATCTAGGACAACTCCTATCGGTGCC
Source organism: Eruca vesicaria subsp. sativa (assembly GCA_932364175.1). NCBI lineage: Eukaryota > Viridiplantae > Streptophyta > Magnoliopsida > Brassicales > Brassicaceae > Eruca > Eruca vesicaria. Next base: position 357,650 of record CAKOAT010167377.1, read on the forward strand.
CAGGTGTCTATAAGTTAGCCTCTTTGCTGTCGCCATACAGCCTGTAATAGCTTGCCACAAAAGTGCTTCATCTTGCTTGGAGCCTTTAGAGTCCATACATGACTCTGGAGGCCTTTGGCACTTGGTTCGAGAACCATATCATGTATAGGCTTCGTCTTGCTCAATTGGAGCAGATTATATCCGGTTTTAACTGAATAGACTCATGTCTTTGTGTGATTCCAAACATATCCATCCAGAGCAGAGGAGCGGGAGGGTTTTATCCCAAGTATCAACGGGACATCATCTGGCTGAAAAAAATCTCGTAGGAGCTGGATATCCCACTCCTTGGTATCATTCCTAATAAAGGCCTGAACAGGGAGTTGGGGAAGTCTATAGACAATGTGATCGGCAGGTCTAGGTGGCCGAGCCACTGAGTCAGGAACCCAAGGCTCGCTCCATACCCTCGTATCGCGGCCTGTTCCAATTGTTCTTCGTAACCCCGACATAAGTAAAGGTCTTGCTGCCATAATACTGCGCCAACCATATGAGGGTGAGTATGTTCGTCGATCTTCCAGGGGAGAAGTATTGTTGTAATATCTTCCTTTTAAGGTGCGTGCCAGTAAGGAACTCGGATACTGGATCAAACGCCATAATTGTTTTGCAAGAAGTGCTAAATTGAAATCATGGAGATCTCGAAAACCTAGACTTAGTTGTTGATTAATTATGGTAGTAATTTAATCACTTACAATTATATATTTACAATATTCATGTACACAATATTATTTAGAAAATTTGAGAGTTCACAACGACATACCAAGACAAGAATACAATTATTTAGAAAATCAAAACTATCAGCACAATCTGAAATATAATTTATATACAGAAATTAAAAACATAAACTATGAAATAAAGTTGTAATATATATTTTTTTTTTTAAATATTACCTTACGAAAATAATCTCGCACTTTTAAAGCGTGGATCAAAATCTAGTTCACCTTTATAGTAGAAAAACATTTAGTCGGCAACCGTATGTAAATAGTCAAATATTGTGATAACTTTTCTTTTGAAAAATCTTGTGATAAATTTTGTTATTGAATTTGGATCACAATGTTAACAATTTTCTAATCTATTTCTTTAAGAAAGTATAATTTTATTAAGTTATATTATATTAAACTAGTAGAGCTTGAAAATAAAAATTTATGAATTTATTATATTTATTTATTGAGTCAATACTAATTTATAAATTTTAAACTGTAATTATTCAATTTTAACTATGGTACCAAATGATTGGTCTCATCAGTAACAAAAACAAATTACATAATTTTCAAAACCAGATTAAACTGTTATCCTAACTTGTCATTCACGTTAGTAATCTTACAGAAAACTAACATTATTATAGTTGAACTAGAATATTTTATAAGACTAGTTGCATACTCCCCGCGCAAGCGTGGGGCTGGGATCATTGTGTTTGCGTGTATTTTTTTTTTGATTGTTGCTTTAGTGGATTCTTCTAATGACACCAAATAATAATGAAATGGAAAGAATGTATAAGACTGTAAAGTGAAACTATTGTATATATATTGTGTTAATGTTATTTATATGCGAAATAAGGTTTATAGGAATAGTTAGGCTATAATATAGTTTTAGTGTGTATAAGTAGGTGTATATTTTTTTTATTGCTGTAAATAGTTTTTATATCTTAGGTCAAAATTTGATATAATTATATATTTATAGTATTTATCAATTTGAAAATAACATTAATTAAGTTAATATTTGTTGTTTAAGTTTCATTAGATAGGTTTTTATATATGGTTTTTTGTAAGTTTGAGTTTTGTTCATAAATGATGTGGCATTTTTATCTATGGCATCATACTGTGGGAATCCATTCGCCGGAGTCTGGAGTCGGTGGTGAGGAATGTTTTCAATGAAATTATAGTAGTTATTAAAATGTAAGAGAATTTACATATTCATTTAATAAATAACGAAAAGTACTTAAATTTTGTTGTTTATTTTATTTTATTTCACATACAAATTTTTTTATATATTAAGAATGTGTTAATGTTTTTATATGCAAAGTGAGGTTTATAGGAATATAGACTATAATATATTTTTTAGTGTGTAAAAGTAGGTGTTTTTTTGCTGTAAATAGTTTTTATATCGTAGGTCAAAACTTAATATAATTTTATGTATATAGTATTTATATTTTTATTAAATGATTTATCATTTTGAAAATAACCTTAATTAAGTTAATATTCGTTGTTTAAGTTTCATTAGATATATTTTATATATGGTTTTTTGTAAGTTTGAGTTTTTTTCATAAATGATGTAACATTTTTATATACGGCATATCGACTGTGCGAATCCATTCGTCGGAGTTTGGAATTGGTGGTGGGAAATGTTTTAATGAAATTATGGTAGTTATTAAAATATAAGAGAAATTACATATACATGTAATAAATAAGGAAAAATCATTAAGTTTTGTTGTTTTTTTATTATATCTCACATACAATTTTTTTGAAAATATATATTAGGAAATATGTGCAATGATTTAACTTTTTGAGCTCTTTATCTATATTATTCAAGCCTCATTAAGCCATCCACGTAGGCAGCCGCATGGGACTCTTTTTTTGTTTTTTGTCCCGTTCGTTTTTGCATCCATTTTTTATTATTTTTGGGTTGGGCTATATAATAATATGACAGTTTTAAGGCTCTTTAAGCCATCCGCGTAGGTAACCGCGTGGGACTTACTTCTTTTTTTTTTATATTGTTCGTTTTTGGATCCATTTTTAACTATTTTTGGGTTTGAACCTGTTAAACTTTAGAGTTTATCCAACTATTTTGATCTTTAAAATAATAAGCAAAAAAAAACATAAAAACCCTATAAACAAAAAGCCCATATGATAATATTCCAAATCAAAAAATCAAAAATAGATGATAACAACGTGGTTTGAACCCACGATCTTGCAGGCTTAGTAAGACACCTTATACCACTCGGCTAAAGTGTATTTCATTATTCCTAATCATCTTACCAAGACTATAGCTTTTTAAAAAATACTTATGGGACCCACAAAACTGCTGACGTAGCGCGCTGTGGAGCCTAGAAATTGTACTATTATAATATAGATTATTATTATTATTATTATTATTATTATTATTATTATTTGAGGACATCCTCCCTTTTGCGGTGGTCGTGGCCCAGTCCGTGATGAAGGTCAGCAGTGAGGTTGCGTCGCAGATGCTATGAGAGACAGAGACTGAGACCGCCACTCCAGATCCCGATCCGAAGAAAGTAACCTTGACCCTCAACAAAGGCCACTCCGTGGGAGAATCTCCAGGGGCCATTGTCGGGTAAAATCTCTCCAGGGAGCTAGCGTTGACGTCTTTCAGCAAGTCATGGAGAAGGAGATCGGTGCGTGCCTCAGTGAAGACGGCTCCTTCGTCGTTGCAGCTGATGGTGATGCCTTATCTTCGTCCAGCGAGTGGATAGAAGCGCGACAGAGTCTGGGACAGTGAGCTCTTCAGTTTCACGGAGATGATCTCTGGCGCGACATCTTCATCATCAGTTTCGTAGAAGAAGATCACGGGCACGTTAGCTGGGCTATTCATGAGATCCAGCAGGGAGAGTTGAAGACGATCATTAGTTGAAGGTGTAGCAGGCTTGATCACTTCTCTCTCTACTTCTTCCATTTTCATTTCCCTCTAGCTCTTCAAAAGTCAACAGGTATATGCTTATGCTTAGGGGAGAGTATCGTCGATAGAATTGAAGCAACGCATCTCATGACTTGCATATATAGAGATATTCATTCTAGTCAACCCCACAAAGTTAATAAGTTTATGAGCAGGCAACCATCTACAGTGTTACAATTTTTTAAGACACTCCTTTTATATTTTTAACATTCCACGTTATATTTTATTTCTTTCACCTAATAAATTTAGGGTTTATGAACCTTAGGGTTTAGATTTAGGGTTTTAGGGTTTGGAACCCTAGGGTTAGGGTTTTAGGGTTTAGAACCCTAGGGTTTAAGGTTTTTGGGTTTGGAACCCTAGGTTTAGGGTTTATGAACCTTAGGGTTTAGATTTAGGGTTTTAGGGTATGGAACCCTAGGGTTAGGGTTTTAGGGTTTGGAACCCTAGGGTTTAGGGTTTTTGGGTTTGGAACCCTAGGTTTAGGGTTTAGGGTTAGTGTTTGGAACCCTAGGGTTAGGGTTTTAGAGTTTGGAACCCTAGGGTTAGGGTTATAGGGTTTGGGTTTAGGGTTTAGAGTTTGGAACCCTAGGGTTAGGGTTTTAGGGTTTGGAACCCTATGTTTTAGGGTTTGGAACCATAGGGTTAGGGTTTAGAACCTTAGGGTTAGGGTTATAGGGTTTAGGGTTTAGGGTTTAGGGTTATAGGGTTTGGAACCCTAACCCTAGAGTTAGGGTTTGGAACCGGTTTTAGGGTTTGGAACCCTAGGGTTGGAACCCTAGGGCTAGGTTTTAGGGTTTGGAACCCTAGGGTTAGGGTTTTTAGAGTTTGGAACCCTAGGGTTAGGGTTATAGGGTTTGGGTTTAGGGTTTAGGGTTTGGAACCCTAGGGTTAGGGTTTTAGGGTTTGGAACCCTATGTTTTAGGGTTTGGAACCATAGGGTTAGGGTTCAGAACCTTAGGGTTAGGGTTATAGGGTTTGGAACCCTAACCCTAGGGTTAGGGTTTGGAACCCTAGGGTTAGGGTTTTAGGGTTTGGAACCCTACCCTAGGGTTTGGAACCCTACCCTAGGGTTAGGGTTATAGGGTTTGTAACCCTAGGGTTAGGGTTTTAGGGTTTGGAACCCTAGGGTGGGTTTTAGGGTTTGGAACCCTAGGGTTTTAGGGTTTGGAACTCTAACCCTAGGGTTAGGGTTTGGAACCTAGGGTTAGGGTTTTAGGGTTTGGAACCCTAAGGTTAGGGTTTTAGGGTTTGGAACCCTAAGGTTAGGGTTTGGAACCCTACCCTAAGGTTAGGGTTAGGGTTATAGGGTTTGTAACCCTAGGGTTAGGGTTTTAGGGTTTGGAACCCTAGGGTTAAGATTTAGGGTTTGGACACCTAGGATTTAGTTTAGGGTTTAGGGTTCGGAATCATATGGTTTAGTTTAGGGTTTTAGTGTTTGGAACCCTAGGATTAAGGGTTTATGGAAAAAATGATGCAAAAAGTGAAGGTAACAAAAATAGTAAACCCGTCATATTAAACACGTCATAGTAAACCCAACAAAAATAGTAAGCATTAACATATAGCGAACAAACAAAAACAAGATAAACACGTCATAGTAAACCCAACATGAAATGTAAAGAGAGTGAAATGCAATTTATTAAACCATGCGTGGCACAAAATGGGACGGAGAGTCAAGGCAATTAATTTTTTCCACATGGTAAGATGTGATTGGTTAGATCAAGACCGGGGGGTTTAGAACGGCATAAGAAAGAAGGTCCTGGTCACGGAGGAAGATCGGGATATCTTGCTCGGGTAAGCTTATCCATGCTTCTACACTTGCACCATCTTTTGAGTCAATGAGGCATACATATGCAATGTTGTTATATGTCGAGGTAGATCCAACCCATGCAGGAGTACCCCAGCCAAAGTCAACCTCGTAGAAAGGTTTTCTACACCAGCTACTCATTGAGTACAAGTCTGTCTCTGGCGTGAGACTTGACGCGAAATCTCCAATGACACGCATTAAAGACTGACCAAGTGTGTTGCCTTGGAGATTCTCATTAATCATCTTGTTGACTGATTCCTTGGCCTTGCGAAATTCGGCAACCGTTTCACAGATTTCTAAGTCGAAACTGCTGCTGCTTTCCACGCCTCTCTTAAGAAGGAACATTGTCTGTAGGTTTCCGATGGAGAAAACATCCGTAGAAGGGAACCCTAGAGCGCAAATCCATTGGTTGAAGCATTAACGTTGACCTTGGAGACACCAAGTTAGAGCACCAGGCATTTCTGGCGCATGTCCAAACAAGTGACATGATAACTTCCACACGTGTAGGTGCGGGGACACCTGCTCCTTCGACCTTTCGTTTCAGCTCTTCGATCTTATAAGATTCGAAAACAAACCTATTCATTACACACTTCCCCAGTGGACCGACAGTAGGTAGGGACCATAAAAAGGAGATATCAGGAGGAGGGTAAATGGTCGTCTCAGCAAAATGAATCGTATTATTATTACTAGTTGCATACTCCCCGCGCAAGCGCGGGGCTGAGATCATTATGTTTGCGTGTATTTTTTTTTATTGTTGCTTTAGTGGATTCTTCTAATGACATCAACTAATAATGAAATGGAAAGAATGTATAAGAGTGTAAAGTGAAACTATTGTATATATATTGTGTTAAATGTTATTTATATGCGAAGTAAGGTTTATAAGAATAGTTAGGCTATAATATAGTTTTAGTGTGTATAAGTAGGTGTATATTTTTTTTATTGCTGTAAATAGTTTTTATATCGTAGGTCAAAATTTGATATAATTCTATATTTATAGTATTTATATTTGGATTAAACGATTTATTAGTTTGAAAATAACCTTAATTAAGTTAATATTTGTTGTTTAAGTTTCATTAGATAGGTTTTTATATATGGTTTTTTGTAAGTTTGAGTTTTGTTCATAAATGATGTGACATTTTTAGCTATGGCGTCATCGACTGTGGGAATCCATTCGCCGGAGTCTGGAGTCGGTGGTGAGGAATGTTTTCAATGAAATTATAGTAGTTATTAAAATGTAAGAGAATTTACATATTCATTTAATAAATAACGAAAAGTACTTAAATTTTGTTGTTTATTTTATTTTATTTCACATACAAATTTTTTTATATATTAAGAATGTGTNGTGAGGAATGTTTTCAATGAAATTATAGTAGTTATTAAAATGTAAGAGAATTTACATATTCATTTAATAAATAACGAAAAGTACTTAAATTTTGTTGTTTATTTTATTTTATTTCACATACAAATTTTTTTATATATTAAGAATGTGTTAATGTTTTTATATGCAAAGTAAGGTTTATAGGAATATAGACTATAATATATTTTTTAGTGTGTAAAAGTAGGTGTTTTTTTGCTGTAAATAGTTTTTATATCGTAGGTCAAAACTTGATATAATTTTATGTATATAGTATTTATATTTTTATTAAATGATTTATCATTTTGAAAATAACCTTAATTAAGTTAATATTCGTTGTTTAAGTTTCATTAGATATATTTTATATATGGTTTTTTGTAAGTTTGAGTTTTTTTCATAAATGATGTAGCATTTTTATATACGGCGTATCGACTGTGCGAATCCATTCCTCGGAGTCTGGAATCGGTGGTGGGAAATGTTTTAATGAAATTATGGTAGTTATTAAAATATAAGAGAAATTACATATACATGTAAAAAATAAGGAAAAATCATTAAGTTTTGTTGTTTTTTTATTATATCTCACATACAATTTTTTTGAAAATATATATTAGGAAATATGTGCAATGATTTAACTTTTTGAGCTCTTTATCTATATTATTCAAGCCTCATTAAGCCATCCACGTAGGCAGCCGCATGGGACTCTTTTTTTGTTTTTTGTCCCGTTCGTTTTTGCATCCATTTTTTATTATTTTTGGGTTGGGCTATATAATAATATGACAGTTTTAAGGCTCTTTAAGCCATCCGCGTAGGTAACCGCGTGGGACTTACTTCTTTTTTTTTTATATTGTTCGTTTTTGGATCCATTTTTAACTATTTTTGGGTTTGAACCTGTTAAACTTTAGAGTTTATCCAACTATTTTGGTCTTTAAAATAATAAGCAAAAAAAAAACATAAAAACCCTATAAACAAAAAGCCCATATGATAATATTCCAAATCAAAAAATCAAAAATAGATGATAACAACATGGTTTGAACCCACGATCTTGCAGGCTTAGTTAGACACCTTATACCACTCGGCTTAAGTGTATTTCATTATTTATAATCATCGTACCAAGACTATGGTTTTTTAAAAAATACCTATAGGACCCACAAAACTGCTGACGTGGCGCGCTGTATAGCCTAGAAAATGTACTATTATAATATAGATTATGTATTAAAAAATCATATATTTAGACAATTATTATATTTTGGCAATGCTCATTAAAAAATTATAAACTCGTATTACATAATTTACATTTTTCATCTATGCCATAAATTATTCACGGAAAACCTTACAAATTTTAATAAAATTGATCATATTTCAAAAGAGTGTGTAATAAAATTAAAGATTTATTTATTTTATGAATTGTTGAATAAATTGTGGTCAAAATTCAGTGAAATATTTCTTTTGCATGGTCAAAGATTACTTTTTGTATATTTTTATCTTTATGTCTAAATAAAGTATATATCTAATAGTAAGTAAATATTTTATGCTGACCTTGTGATTACTATTAAAAATATAATAAATCAGGTATTTGAAACATTATAGACTAACATATAAATTTTTTTCTCTTTGTTTGGTCAAAGACATTTTTTATTTTTTATTTATATACAATAAATAATCGTGTCAATCTAATTGTTATTTTCTTGGGTGTCATACTATATTGAGAGATTTTCTTAGCTTTTACAAATACATTTTGAAAGATTTATTCTGAATCAAATTTATTTTTCAATGTAGGCAAAAACAGAAGAAAATTTGAGTGGACAGTATTAACGTAACGTATAGAAACGTGGCTTATATATTCAATCCACAAGAAGAACACAAAGATCACGAGAAAACACTTGAAGAATCCAAATTTACAAAAAAAAAAATGATCATGATACTTCTCTTATGCTTGATAATTTTCATTACCATTCTCTTCATAAATCAGAAGACATGTAAGAAAATCAACACATTCCCATCACCACCAAGACTTCCTTTGATCGGTAACATGCATCAGCTCGGCAACCATCCTCACCGATCACTACTCTCTCTCAGCAAACGTTATGGAGACCTCATGCTCCTCCACTTCGGCACTGTCCCCGTTCTTGTCGCCTCTTCCGCCAACGCTTCTGAAGACGTTTTGAAGACGCATGACCGCGTCTTCGCGAGCCGTCCACACTCCAAAATCTACGACAAGCTTCTCTACGGGAGCCGTAACATGGCATCAGCACCTTACGGAGAGTATTGGAGACAGATGAAGAGTGTGAGTGTCCTCCATCTCCTCAGCAACAAAATGGTACGTACCTTTCAAGAAGTGAGAACACAAGAGATCAGTCTGATGATGGAAACGATAAGGAAACACGGCTCTTCACCGATGAATATAAGCAAGATCACGACTACTTTAACTAACGATGTTATATGTAGAGTTGCTTTGGGACAAAAGTATGGTGCTGGAACAGATTTTAAAGAGTTGATAGATAGGCTTATGAGGCAGTTAGGTACGTTTACTCTCGGGAGTTATGTACCGGCACTTGCGTGGATTGATTGGATTTGTGGTTTGGAGCGTAAACTGGAGAAGACAGCAAATGATTTTGATGAGCTCTTGGAGAAAATTGTTCAAGATCATGAAGATGGAGCTGGTGATAAGGCTGACTTTGCTGATGTATTACTTGGTGTTCAGAGAAACAAGAGTGTTGGGTTTGAGGTCAGCCGTATGAGCATAAAGGCTATCATCTTGGTAATGGAAAACAAAAAAAAAAAATCGAATTCAGACCAATAATTATTTTTATATAGGCAAAATATTTTTTGAAACTTTTATGTATATAGCCAATTTTTCTAGCTGATTTTCACATTTCTTGTTTGTTTTTTTTTAACATTTCTTGTTTTTGGTTTTCACCTTTTTTTTAGGATGCTTTTGTGGGTGGTACAGACACATCCTCCACACTTTTGGAATGGGAAATGCAAGAGCTTCTAAAGAACCCAAAGTCTCTAAAAAGACTACAACAAGAAGTCCGTACCATCTGTAAGGGAAAATCAAGAGTATCAGAAGACGACATTGAAGAAATGGACTACTTAAGGGCTGTGATCAAAGAGACACTCAGGCTACATCCTCCAGTTCCATTGATGGTTCCTCACATATCAATGGAAGATGTCAACTTAAGAGGTCACAACATACCAGCTGGTACACAGGTTATGATCAATCTTTTTGCGGTCGGGAGAGAGGTTGCAACTTGGGGACCAGATGCGGATGAGTTCAAACCTGAGAGGCATTTAGATTCGCTTGCTGAATTTCGAGGCCAGGATTTTAAGCTGATTCCGTTTGGAGCAGGGAGAAGGATGTGCCCCGGAACATCATTTGCTGTGGTGTTGAATGAGGTGGCTTTGGCTAACTTAATGCTTGGATTTGATTGGAAATTTACAGAAGATCAGACTGAGACCGATGTTTCTGAATCAGTTGGTGCTGTGATTCGCCGCAAGAACCCTCTTTATGTCATTGCGTCACCTGCTACTTGATTAAGGGCACTCTATATGATGAATGCTTTCTATTATCTTATGTTTAAAAATAAAAATGTTTTTATTTTATTTTAAAGTTGTACTTCTTTCTAACATTACTCAAATTGGTAGATCATCATATAATATTTATTTCTCTTACATATGACTATCACCCTGAGGCCATAACAAAGTTGTTATGTATCAGATGCAGCTGCTCAATTAGTTTAAGTTTTGAACAAGGACAGTGAATGTTTTGTTTCATCGCAATGATTTTGAAGCTCGTAAGTCCCAAGTAATCGTGTAACATGTCGTTTATGCTGTATGACATTTCACAAATCTTTTATATAATATAAAACCAAGAAGCAGCAAGAACAACGTATATTAATTTATGTACACAAAATGTAGCCAAAGCAAAGTTGAATAGAAAAACTCAACGAAGAAGAAATAAGTTTGCAACAACATCTTATAATGAACAAAGATTGAAGACTGCTCCACACACCGGTTCTGCTTTCCTTATCATTGTGTTCTTCAAAACCTAGCCAGGACCAGATTTTAACGGAAGCAAAGCCATTTCTTCTGCAAACATATAAGAACCTTTTAAGTATTCTACTCTTTGACAAGATTGGGTTTTGTGGGGGACGTACCTTTTCTCGTGGGATATGAGAATTACGTTTATTATGATGGCTTTGGTTTTGATGGCTATGATGGTTGTTGTTTTTCTGATGAGACTCATTGTTTGTTGGAGGTATAACAAGACTCTCAGGTGCTGCAACAGCTGTTTTCTTGGTCTTCTTGTCGTCACGGGCATTGTTGAAAATGACGGTGAATCCTTGGGCGGCGCCTGGATTATTACTCGCGTCCCATTCCCCAAACTTTGGTAGTTGTCTTCCTCTATTTCCCTGCAAACCGCCAAAATAAAAGATAACCCGTAAGAATAGATTTGTTCATCACGAAAAAATGATAATAGCCTCTCTTGATAATCCAAAGTTTTGGGACTTTTTTCATGATAAAGGAATAGAGATTGTATCAAAATATGAAGATGTATATTGTTCTTACCGTTGCCATTATCGATATTAGAATAGATGTTTCTGGTACGAGCAGAGGCAGGGAATGATGATGATCTGGGAAAAAAGGAAATGAGATTGTAATATAGAGGAGGAAAGAGGAAGACCACGTCGTCCATGTGAAAACAGCAACAATCTTTTTTTCTTTTCTTCATACATACCTTTCTCTTTCCCGCGGCTTTCCCAACAGAAATAACTAAACTAAATTAGTAAATATCAAAAATAAATGAGCATATTGTTGAACAAAGACTAAAAACATGGAGCATGGCAAAAATCCAGCAGCCTTTAAAGATTTTTTGGGATTTGTTAGGTTGGTAGTATTTTTTTTTTTTTTTAACACAACTAATTCATTCATTGATTGAAATCAAATTCAAGAGTTTGATACAACCATATTACATCAATACAAGAGTTGGTAGTATTTATTTTACGGTTTAAGCATGGTATTTTATTTTTTATGAATTATAGGCATATGCGTTAATTATATATTTTTCTTCTAAAAAGCACATGATTTTTTAATTAAGTGATTTGTTGACAATTTTAGGCTAAAACAATTAGTCTGTGGAGTGCATTTATATTTTTGGCGTTTTAAGTGGAAAATGTATACAAGCAAGGTACGACCAATGAGTTTTTTATACTTCATCAAGTGATCAGTGTTATTTTATATTTTATTCAATTGTGAGTTTAATACATTGATGAGCAAAATAAGTTGTTTTCTATAAAATTGCACACCTCTAGAATTAATATGTTTTAAAATTAATTATTCTTTATGCTATTTTTTTCTTTTTGACCTTAACTAAATTGTTTTTTACTTTCCAATTTAAATGGTCAAATACTAACAGCGTAATTCAAACTTGAAAGCAAAGTCAGAGCCCAACTTTACAGACCAAGTTCTTATTCAAAAAACTTAAACTGACCGAGTAGGCAATAAAACTAATGGACAATATCACTTTAAAGAGCGAACAATTTTCTGTTTGACAGATCCTTTTGAATACAAAAGATTAAAGAGCATTTATAGAAATTACCCAATACGGGTTCGTAGATATGGTCGAAAGGTTTCCGTATTGGTCCTGCCATCGACATGGCACTGAGAATCCATCTGTGATACGTATTGCTTCGCTGTTCTGTCAAATATTCTACCATTTATTCTCAATAAATTTATTATTTTAAACTACATGGGATAATGTCATTATCACTATTTCGTTTTAACTAGCTCTTCCAAGTTATTTTTATAGTATTAATTGCTTTTTCTTGTATAAACTATAGTTAATAAAAATAGTCCACCTGTTATGATATGCAGTATACTTCCATGATTTTATCAAATTTTGTAATATTCTCTCGTGCCTTGTATACATTGATATACCACAAGCACAAATAAGTAACTTGGCCAACTAAAAACGTACTTATAAAAAAAAATGTAGTAAAAAAGTTTCAGCACAAGTAGATACTTCCACATCCTCATTAACCAACCTTTATACCACCAGAACTATCGAAAATTTATCTACACAATTGGTCCCTAAAATTATTATTCATAAAGGAGACCCCCAAACACATGTTTGATCAGTTTATATCAGAAACCGGAAAAAGATGTTAATATATATAATGAAACTAGGTGTTGTGTCCGCCATACGGACATAATATTCTTATAAATATCAATCAACATAATAAATTATTATTTTTGCTTTCTCAAAAATAAATATTCTTTATGTTCTCAAAAAGTTTAAATCAAATTATTTATATTTGATAAATTTTTTTATCGAAATATATATTGTACCCACATATTTTAGGTTGAAATTTAAATTAAAAAACCCACATATTAGAAATATTTTAAAAAATATAATTATACAAATGTTATTGATTAAGTAATATTTAATTTAGATTGTTTTATATTTATATTTTTAATTTTTTAATAAAATAATATTATTTTCAGATAACAACACAATATCTGTAAAACTTATCTTATTTTTGTAATATGTATTAGTTTGAAAATTATCATAATCAAATTTTAAATGTTTGTAATAGAAAATATTATTTCAAGATGACAACACCATATCTATAAGAATTATCTTATTTTTGTAATATGTATTACTTTGAAAATTATCATATTAGTTTATAATGAATAATCTAATATAACATATAAATCTAATATTATTATTATAAATTCTTTTTTAATTATATAATAATTTATATAAAATTCATTAAGGGTATAATCGATATTAACCACTCTAACTTTCAACGTGAGAGCTCCGTTGCGAAAAATCACTTTGCAAATAATAGTATGGATACATTTTGAATTTAAGAGCATCTCGCGCGGATGGATAATACTCATAACGTTTTTAACTAATAAAATAGGAAAATAATAAGAGGGAGTGAAAGATGAATATCTCAAACAAGGTACATTGAGAATTCTATTAGAATCTCCGTAAAACACATGCTTGTATATAATGGATCTAGCTTTTATTTAATTACTGAAGTTTAATTAAATAACTAAATTATGTTAATTATTAATTACTTTCTGTGTAAGCACATCAAAATAGGGAAAAAGGTCTTTTTCGACCCTAACATTTTCTATCGCGCTTTTTTATACCCAAACAAATCATAAGTGCAAAACCATACCTAAATTAAGAATTTATTTAAATTTTCGATCCAAACTTCAATCTGTTGTATGGAAATCTACCTTGACTAACACCACATTAGTCAACCGTTATGTATGGTAAAACAACATCGTTTTGTAATGGAGCCTTAAAAAATTGCACCTCCTAGAAATCGAACCATAGTCCCGTGGATATAAAATAAACTCACTTACCAATATACTACAACAGTTCTATTGTTACATTAATAGATTTAAAATATTTATATTTTGTCTTTGTATATTTACGGAAATAAATATTCTTATTTATAAAATTTATTTAGTACAAGTTATAATTGCATCAAGAATTTATATATTTTAACTTCTTACATTCTTACACATGTAATAAAATTGTGAGTGCATCAATAATTTGGCTTAAAATTGTAATTGCATCAATAATTTAGTTTTATTACATGTGTAAGAGTGTAAGAAGTTAAAATATATAAATTCTTGATGCAATTGTAACTTGTTCTAAATAAAATTTATAAACAAGAATATCTATTCCTGTAAATATACAAAGCCAAATTATAAATCTTTTAAATCTATTAGTGTAATAATAGAAATGTCGTAGTACAGAGATAAATAAATTTGTTTTATATCCGTGGGACCATGGTTCAATTCTCAGGAAATGCAATGTTTTTAGAATTTTCTCCATTACAAAACGACTTTGTTTTACCAAACATAACGGATTACAAAACAACTTTGTTTTACTAAACATAACGGCTAACTAACGCGGTAATAGTTGAAGTAGGTTTTCATACAATGGATTGAAGTTTGGGTCAAAATTTTCAATAAATTCTTCGCTTAAGTATGATTTTGCATTTATGATTTGTTTGAGTATAAAAAGACGCGATAGAAAATATTGGGGTCGAAAAAGTCCATTTTCCCCTCAAGATACTTGCTGATAAGGATACTCTTTTAGGGCATGATTATTGGTAGGACAATAAAAAATTCCTTAGCATATATTACTAATTTTTTTTAAGTTTGGGACAAAGGTTAAGGACTTTTGTAAGTTTGTAGATTATTGGTAGGACAAAAAAAGTCCTTAAAATATTTTCCTTAAAATAACACAGCTTTACAAGTGTTTCTGCAATCTATCTTTTTGCTAGACCGTTGTCTCCCATTGCCATTGCACATTCGACATTTAGCAGTTTTGATTTTGCCATCACCGCCACATTTTGAGCAAGTCGAAACCTAAATATATATATCACAAAATTCTCATTTATCTATAGCACAGCACAAGTCACGGGAAATGAAAGTTTCAATTATAGGAATAGCAGTACCTGAGACATGATTCCAAAGGGTGTTCTCTGAGTTTCCATCACACGGCCTTTACCACCACAATTGCTACACTGTTTAACGTCCTTACTAGATTTAGCACCTGTTCCTCCACATCCATCACATGTTGCTAAATAAGAAACATCAATCTCACGTTTAACTCCAAAACTCGACTCTTCAAAGCTCAACCGCATATCATACCTAACATACATGTTCCTAACGGTCAGGAGACAAAGGTTGTTCCCCTATTCTCAAGTAAAGAAAACACATTGCGCAAAAAGACTAGGCATAGCAAAAGGGACAACCTGAATCTGTAATATCATATAGCTAACTATCACCCAGGGGATGCAGTAATAATCAAATGCTACTTCGTGAAATCGTAAAGTTGCTAAATCAACCACATATCATACCTAATATACATGTTCCCAAAGGTCAGGAGACAAGATGACTTCCCCCATAATAGTAGTATAGACTAAGTGTTTTGCCCGCACTTGCGGGCCTAAACATTTTATAATTATTTTACTAATATACTTTTACTAATTGAAAGATTATAATGATAAATTATTATTTATGTTTTTTTAAACCAATAATATTCATATTTTCATTTAAACATTCTTACATATATTTCTTTGTATATTATTTTCACTATTAAAAATAAATCTTAAAATCAAATAATATTTTCAATTATATAAAACTAAGAAGTTTAATTGATTAATATTTAGTTATGTATATTCTATTTTTTATTAAAATATATGTGTATATAACAACACAATATATATAGGAATTATCTTATTTAAATACATATTATTTAGATTTGGATAGTTCTGATTATTATTAGTTTTAATTACTTATCTAATTACAATAATTAAATTCATTTTTAATTTGTATGTAATTTATATATTTTATTCATTAAGGGTATAAACGATATTAACCAGTGTAACTTTTAACGTGGGAGCTCCATTGCGAAAAATCACTTAAATGCGGACATGCGGACTTAATTATATTTAAGTTAATTTAAAAAATCATCAAAATAAATGATTATTTGCATCCAAATAATTCGACCTAAAATATTAAAAAAATTACATTGATAAAGTTTTTGACAAATTAAAAACAAATCTATGTTTTCCTTTAAAATTTTGAAAAGTCTAAAGTCTATTTCATTTCTTCTTAATTGATAAAAAATATAGAAATCTATCTTTCAATTTGAAAAATTGAATCGATAAATATACATTCAAAAATTGATCTTACAGAAAGAATAAAATGAATTTGGATAATAATACAATATATTTGAATATATTTTATTGTCAAACACGTATTTTCTTTCTTTTTGAATTATCTTTTATTTTATATGATTAATTCATGTTTAAGGTTTAACTATATAAAATATAAACATAAATTTAATTTAACGTGTGAGTTCAGAGGTGAAAAATAACTTCACGAATATATATCATTATATTATATTATTATATCATTTTAATTTGAAAATAATTATGTATTATACTTTTTAATTCTATAAAATTAAAAATTTTACTTTATGAATATTTATTTATGTGTTTTTTGTTTTTGAATTTTTTATTAAAAATATATTTTCCGAATAACAACACAATATCTATAAGAATTATCTTTTTATTTTATTTTTAAATATATATTTAGATTATGGATAATTGTAATCATTATTATTAATTTAAATCATATATCTAATCAAATAAGTATTAAATTTGTTTTTATTTTTAGCTGATTTATATATTTTATTCATTAAGGGTATAAACGATATTAACCACTTTAACTTTTAACGAGAGATGAGGGTGGATCTGGAGGTGCTGGAGGGTCAGGCTCTGGCAACATGACTGGTATCCATGGCGGAGGAGAGGACCAAAGGAAGAAGCCCCTGGCGGCTAGGGTTTCTAGAGAGAGTTTGTGTTTTTCGAACTAAATAGAGAATATTATAAAAATATGAGAGACTCAAAATATGATCAGTATTTTCTTATATTTTATTAATAGGTGTTTTGCCCGCACATGCGGGCTTAATTTTCTTAGCGAATATTTATTATTTTTTGTTTTATTAATTCTAAAATAATATTATAAGTTATTTTTTATAGTTTTAAAAAACCTAAATCAAACACTAAAATACTTTTATATGATTACATTATATTATCATTATATTATATTATTATATTCTTTTAATTTGAAAATAATGATGTATTATAAATTTTCAATTTTCTTTTTTTGAATTATATACAATTAAAAATTTTACTTTATGAATATTTATTTATGTGTTTTCAGTTTTTGAACTTTTTTAGTTAAAATATATTTTCCGGATAACAACACAAATAAGTATTAAATTCGTTTTTATTTTTAGCTGATTTCTATTTTCTATTCATTAAGGGTAATATCGATATTAACCACTCCAACTTTTAACGTGAGAGCTCCGTTGCGAAAAATCACTTCGCAAATAATAGTATAGATTTTAGATTTATTTTTAGGTAATTAAATGCTAAGAACTTTTCTAAGATGTACCGATAATTCTGCCCTTACTACTACTATCTACCGTGACTACTCTGACCTATAATGAAAAAGAGCAATAAATGTGTTAAAAACAGTAACGATATATGACCCCCTCGTCTGTATAAACACCGCATCGCACTAATGACCGTATGACCCCCCTCGAAAGTGGTAACACCACATCATCTTTCTAGATTTCTCTCATTGATATGTAGCTCTAACTACGATCTCTAGCAATATCAGATTCAAGTAACAACTTTTTTTTTCTTTTTGTTCCAGCAATATAAACTGGCTCGCACTCAATGCTTTGTCTGCTCGTCGACACGTGTAGTATGAACCTTATGGTCACTAAGAAAATAAATTGTGACAACAAAATGGTACCGACCAAAGCGAGAAAAAGAATGGTCCTAACATGGCACAAAAAAGAATTTTGGATCCCTGTATTTTAGTGCAATTAAGAGACACCGCCTAGTAGGCAACCTACTTTCGTCACCATAAATTACTGTCGCCTCATTAACATAAGCAAAGTTGTAATATGGTAAAAAAAGGAAAGTATATATGGTAGTGCTGTTTGACGTATGATTGTATACTAATATTTTAATGTCTACTAGATTTTGATCCGCGTTTGAAAAGCGCGGAATTTTTTAATAATTAAAAATTTATATAATTGGGTTTTGTCTTAATTTAAAGAATATTTTGATATAAAATCAGTTCACCAAAATTTGTGGTGATGATTGTTTTTCATTAGTTTTTAGTTTCAGTTTTTATTTTTAGATTTTGGTTTTTAGTTTTCAAGTTTCTACTTTTCATTTTCAGTTTTTGGTTTGGGTTTTTAATTTTTAAACCCGTTGAGTTAGTTTGAACTAATATTACCAACAAACAAATCTCAAATAATCGAACATCTAATTTAAAACTGAAAAGATGATAACAAATTTAAAATAAAAAATTGAAATAGTTTATTTTGTAAATAAACAAAGCAAAAAAATATAACATATGTTTTCAGCTTTTGGTTTTGGATTTTAGTTTTTAGATTTGGTTTTTGGTTTTGCTTTACATTTTTTTAATCAGTAAATTATTTAAGAAAAATAAAACAATAAATTATTTAAAAGTTACCATTGAAATTTATCAAAACAAAGTGATTGTTATTTAAAATAAAAAAATATATAAACATGTTTTAAAGTACATGATTTAAATAAATGATTAATAATAGATAATTTTGTTTTGTTAAAAATATTAAATATCTTTTGGGTCTGAAAATAATAATTGATTTTTTTATCTTTTAAGGTGAAAAGTTTATTCAATGTTTTTGGAGTTTTTTCTTAATACGAAGCCCAAAAACCAAACTATATAATTTGTTCAAAAAACAAAAGTAAACCCAAGACAATATTCCATAAATAACTACTGGTTTAATTTAAGTATAATAAGTAGATTTCCATATTCAATATTTTGATGATATATATATATTCTTTTAGAACATTCTATATTTGTAGGAGAAAATATGTGTTTTTGGTATACACATAGATACCTATCATATTTTGAAGGTAGTTTACATTAAGGTCGTCTCTTTACATTAATTGTGTTGGTTTAATTTAAGTAATACGGTTTAATCAATTATATGACTTATATTATTTGTAACATTTTGTAGAAATTGTCCAAATTTAAATGACAACTTGTATCAGTAGATAAAAAGAATGACTCTATTTTAATAGAGTAGACTAGATTTTGACCTGCGCTTCAAAAGCGCGGGTTTTTGTTAGATTATAAACAAATTTTGATATGATTTAGTATTTTAGAAATGATGTACATTATTAGGCTACAAATCTTAATATATAAAATAGATTTTTTTGAAAAATTATGTAATTTATAAATTAGTTTATTTGAGATTTTATATGTAAGTTTTTAATGTAACTCTCTCTAGGTCTTGACAT
>CAKOAT010167378.1:8349-64254 GCA_932364175.1 Eruca vesicaria subsp. sativa
AGAGAAGTACCAAATTTATCTACTGTTTAAAAGTCATGTTGGACCATGTCATTAGTTATTTAATTTGACATATTTGATTCTTACATTAACCAATCAAATATATATTATTTTCAAAATATCTTAATAGTTAATAAGGATATTAATAATAAATGAATTTAAATATAACAAAATCTGTTGAAAAAATCTAACAAGATCTCATAAAAAAAATTAAATATTTTTTTTTATAAAATAAGTATTTTTTTTAATTTCGTTATTAGATATAATTATATTTAAAACTAGAATATAAATCATATATTTAAAATTTTTAAATATTTATAAAATGGAAAATAAACCCGCACGGATGTGCGGGTGAAACTCTAGTTTTTCTTATGAGAGCCACTAAATCTAACTACTAAAAGAATTTAGAATCGATCCACACTCTTATAATACAGTCCAAAAGTGGCTTATGCTCTCAGACCCGATAATGTTGACATGCAATATTAATGACTAGAAAGATTATTATCTCGAAGGAGGGTATTGAAATTATGTAGAGTTGAATGTACATGAATCTTAATTTTTAGAGAGTTTGTAAGGATATAAATTCTTACATTGGGACATGAATAATATAAGGAATTTGAGCCATTTCATTTACCATGAATTGATTTTAAGTTGGTAAACCAGAAAACTTAACAACATTGCACAAAGAACTATTTTGAAGAGACTATATAAAAAAAATTGAATACCAAAAGGTTTGAGGCTGAAATCCGTAATTTTTAATGTCCAAAACCACAACATATAATTTTATTTCGTCTCGATCAGTAACTCAAATCGAAAACCTTTGACACATATTCAAGGTTCTTCCCATCTGAGCAATGACCTACGGTAAGGCTAGATAATTTAGGTGGTCAATAGATCGAATCTTTTTTTTTTCAGATTGCACATCTGACACATGTACGTTTCATCTAAAATATGGTCATAATCTATTCTTTAGATAAAAGTTTAAATTATTTTACCTTAACATACACCGAAATATAACTTACACGTCCCATATCGTCAAGAAACTACATATGAAATGCAAAACACACAAAACCATCTTAATATTCAAAACATTCATCTCCCACCAGAGAGTAAAGAATCAGCAATAGATCCACCAGTAAACCCTTTAAAGACTGAGGAAGAATACGACATCCCTAACTCACTAAACCCGTCTTGGAGCCCAAGTATCATCCCACTTCCAGAAAAATCCAAAGGAGACAAATCAGGTAACTTTGCATCTCCTCTTAGATAATGTAACACTTGTCTCATACTTGGTCTAGCCCTTGGGTCCGGGTGCGAGCACAAGAGACCTAGCTTCAAGACCATTTCCACCTCCTTTTCGTCACACTCATGACCCATGTTAGGGTCCTTAGCATCCAAGATGTTTCCCTTGTTCCATAACGCGAAAACCCACTCCACCAGCAAGAACGTCTCATCGGTCTCGTGCTTGATCTCTATAGGACGTCTCCCGCACGTGACTTCTAGCAAGAACGCACCAAACGCGAAAACATCGGTAGCCGTTGTTGCACGTCCTGTCCGAGTGTGTTCAGGAGCTAAGTATCCCAAAGTTCCAACAACGTGCGTGGTCTGAGGATCAGAACCATGATCATACAACCGAGCCAAACCGAAATCTCCTAGTCTTCCATTGAGCTCTCCATCTAACAAGACGTTACTAGCTTTAACATCTCGATGTATCACCACTTGTTCCCATTCCTCATGAAGGTAGAACAAGCCAGAAGCAACCCCTAGAATCACCTTGATCCTCTGTTTCCAATTTAGGGTTACCTCTGGCGTGTTGTACAAGTATTTATCTAAGCTTCCATTAGGCATGAAATCATACACAAGAAGAAGCTCACCTCTCCTGCGACAATAGCCCAAGAGAGGTACAAGATTCCGATGACTCATCCGACCAATACTCACAATCTCCGCCACAAACTCTTTCATCCCTTGTCTTGACTCATGCGAGACTCTTTTCACAGCTATCTCCAGCTTCGTACCAGGCATCACACCTTTGTAAACACTCCCAAACCCGCCGGTTCCGAGTAAGTCCTTCTCCTTGAACCCTTTGGTCGCGTAGTACAAATCTTTAAACCTAAACCTATTCTTACCAAACTCTTTCTCCCAATCATCCATCTCCTCCGCGAACTTTCTCCTCCTCCTCACCATAAAGCAAACGAGGAAGATGAAACAGAAGATCAAGAAGAGGGAGATCAACGGCATCCCGATCTTGAAAAACTCGGAGATTCTCTTCGGTTCGAACCGAGGAAGCTTCGGGAGTCTAGATAAAGCCAAAGATGGAGCCAAACCGTTTGTACAAAAACTCCAACCGAGGATAAAATGTTCAGACAGAACAGAACCTGTCGCGGACGAAAAACCGACAAACATGTCTTGTTGACGTATAACAGAAGAAAGATCTCTAACAGCAGACACAAGCGGTTTTCTAGGTTTATCCTCGTTGAAAGGAGCCATCGTGACATCGATCTCGTGTGAACCACCGTCGTAATCGACCCAAACTTGCATCGGTTTACGACTGATGAGAGTCAGATTCTTGAACTGTCCCTTCTCGTCCCACCACCCAGCTAATGAGCTTCTCACCGACTTCAAACTATTGATATCGATCCCGACATGGTTATCATCAGTGTCATTAAACTCTGTACTCCGGATCGTGTCGAGTTCCACAGCGAAGACTTGGTTCGTGTCATTACCGTTGTTTGTGATGTTGAAGAGACCGATGTACTGGCTAGCCGTTGCGTAAGGAAGGCTAGGGTTAGGAGCGACGACGAAGGCGATGCCGTGACCGCTAAGTATGGGGATCTGGGAGTGAATAGCGAAGACAAAAGTTGTGGAGAATGAGTAAACGGTGCCGTTTGGGGAGTCTTTGAACCGGATTGGTTTGGTGTAGAAGGCGTGACCGGTTTTTTGAACCGTGTAGTTGGTTAGTTTCAAGAGACCGTTGGGTGTGACGGTGGTGATCCCATGGATGGATATGTCAGTGAGTGGATTAAAGCCATCGTTGTAAGTGAAGTTGGTACTTTGGGAAGATGTTTCTTGGGATTGAAGGAAGAGGTTGAAGAAGAAGAAGATGGTGAGAAGCTTTAAGAACATGGCTTCCTCCTTTTCTCTGCTATGTGTTTTGTTTGTTTTAGATTATCTTTGGATATAATATGAGTTTATTATATATAGAGTGGGTGAAGAAAGAAATATAGTTAATGGTATTGGAGAGAGTGGGAGAGTATTTTTTCTATTTTTTTTTTTCTTTCTAGAAAAGAAAGTTTTTATGTTCTTTGTGGGGGCTGCTTTTGATTAAGAATATTAATCAAAGTAGTTGATATATGTGTTCCAACTTCCAAGATTAAATCAACCATCTATCAAGCTCATGATGCTGTAACCATAAGGATGTGTGTTTAGTTTATGGAACATATTAGGCACTTGTATTTTTCAACTAATACTTTATGTGTGGTGGTGATTGAAGGTTCAACGACGAAAAAAGGTTTAACTAATAGTTATAGTTAATAATGTTCAAAAACAGAAAAAAATATCTTACCAGAACTTCATTCAGTATCTTAAACAAAACAAAAAACATATTAATAATGTTCAAAAACAGAAAAAAATATTAATACCTTAAAATAGTCATATTACTATAATTCAGTGCAAACAAAAATAAACAAACCAAATGAAAGACAATTAGCATTTGAGACTTTTACAAATATTTTCAATTTTTTAAATGAGAATATCTTAGAAATTATTATTCTAGTAACTCACGTAAGGATCATTTCCTTTGTACCAACGAAAATCAAACTAACAATAATGGATACGTTTTATTAGTGATTACATACTGAAAATAGAAGTTTACATGATTTATTCAATATATATAAGATGCCATAGTTTAACTAATATCTATACTCCTCACGAACTAATTATATGCTCATTTTAAGCCTTTAAAAATTTATGCTCATTTTTAACTCGATAACTAGATTTTGATCCGCGCTTTTCAAGCGCGGAAATTTTTTATAACCAAAACTTATATAATTGGGTTTTGTCTTAATTTAAAAAATGTTTTGGTATAAAATAAGTTTACCAAAATTTGTGGTGATGATTGTTTTTCATTAGTTTTTAGTTTTTGTTTTTATTTTTAGATTTTGGTTTTTAGTTTTTAAGTTTCTATTTTTGATTTTCAGCTTTTGTTTGGGTTTTTAACTTTAGATCCACTGAGTTAGTTTGATCTGATATTACCAACAAACAAATCTCAAATAATCGAACATCTAATCTATTAAACTGAAAAGATGACAAATAATTTTTTTTTTAAAAAATTGCAATAGTTTGTTTTGTAAATAAACAAAAGCAAAAACTATAACCAGCGTTTTCAACTTTTAGTTTTGGATTTTAGTTTTTAGATTTGGTTTTTGGTTTTGCTTTACTTTTTTTTTAAATCAGTAAATAATTTAAGAAAAATAAAACAATAAATTATTTAAAAGTTACCTTTGAATTTTATCCAAAAAAAAAATGATTGTTATTTAAAATAAAAATACAATACCATGTTTTAAATAGAGTAGTTTTCCATTGTTTCATATAATTATTAAATTTCCATTTTTTAAGGAATTGTTAAGATGGTAAATGGTATATTACGAATTTCACATTAATATAATTAGTAGATTTCCAAATTTCATATTTTAATTTAATATAATTAGTAGATTTCCATATTCCATATTTTGATGATATATATATTCTCTTAGAAGTTAGAACATTTCATATTTGTAGGAGAAAATATATTTCCGTTTTTTAAGGAATTGTTAAGATGCTAAATGTTATATTACGATTTTCACATTAATATAATTAGTAGATTTCCAAATTCCATATTTTAATTTAATATAATTAGTAGATTTTCATATTCCATATTTTGATGATATATATTTTCTTAGAACATTCCATATTTGTAAGAGAAAATATGTGTTTTTGGTATACACATAGATATCTGTCATATTTTGAAGATAGTTTATATTAAGGTCGCCATGGTACATTAATTGTGTTGGTTTAATTTAAGTAATGCGGTTCAATCAACTATATGACTTGTATTATTTGTAACATTTTAGAAAGGGTCCAAATTTAAATGATAACTTGTATTATTAGATAAAAAGAATGACTATATTTTAGTAGAATAGATGCCTAGAATCACGTAGCGATGTGTAACATAAAGTCATAGACACACTAATGGATGATTATATAAAGGACATCAGAATTAAGCTAGTACATTACCAAGGAAATTTCTGGAGTATAATTAATCAGATCCTAATTTAAATTTTTGATTTGGTCGTGGGTACACTTTACTGATCGCGGACTCACAGTCGTCTAATATGCCAAATACAATGAGTTTTTTCAACATTTCCAAAAGTTGTGGTGGGAGAGAGTCAAAGAGATATTGGAATCACACGTAGTTAATTGAGCAGACAACGTTCTCTGGCAAAATATTCCTCCCAAATATTTATGTGGATACAGAACTTAATGTTCTCAGATTTCTTGCCGACGACATAACTTTTTTAATGAATGTAAAATTTATTTATCGAATTTGTGCAATATACGAGACATTGTTGTGAACTTGTGAGATCAAACTCTGAAATCATGAATAGAGCTTAACAAATTGCGAACTTCGTAAAATAACGAGCACATCATTTCCCTTCTAGAGTTTTTGTGTAAATGTTAAATTTTATATCAATTTTTTTTTTTTTTTGTGACAGAAGTTAAACAAATAACATAATAAAATCAAACTAAAGCGACATCCACGAAGAAAGAAGAAGCAATCCCAGGTGAGAAACGAACAATGACACCAAAAATAAAAGACTAACTAGTTAGAGAAGGGCTGAAACTTGACAAAGGAACAACTGCCACATGCGATTTAAGCCTTTGATAAACATCAGACCATACTTTGGTAGAACTTGGATTGCCCGCCGTGCTGCACCAATTGATTGACCTAAATCTCGCGCAGCTAGCTTTGATAAACCTCGTCACCACAGTGTCGAGTCTCACAAGAAGTTATGATATGATCATATGACACCTTATAAAACTAAAATAATTATTTTATTATATGTATAAGATTGGCAACCTTTTGGTCGCATTGTTTACAAATCATGGTACCATGTGAGTTTGTTCTTTTTATTACTAATTTACTATATGATCATTTCTATATTATAGGTATAGGGTGTAGCTTTTAGCTTTATCCTGAAATAATGATGAATTAGGTGGGATAGAAATGACAATAATGGCAGATTGGGACCCTCGTGGAAAATGCACAACTAGTCAAAACTCACAGACTAGAAAGGGATCCACTTTATCTTGGAAGCTTCTGACTGGATAATCGTTGAAATTTGGAGTCAACAATGTGAATATTTTTTGGGGTTTAGTGAAGTTTTGAATGAGATTGTGTGTATGCGAATGAAGTCTTCTCTTCTCACTATTATTGTCACGTCGGTTGTGTTAGGAAGAAGTTGAAATAGAGATCTGACATTCCAAAATAGACATCGGAAAGATTTTATCAAAATATTTAATACTAGATGTTTGTACGTAATTTTGTGGGTAGTTATATTATATGAAAAAATATATATTATGTTTACAATATTATAATTTTTGAATAATATTTAGAAATATTAAAGTTTTAATGACTAAGTTTAATTAGTTGGATAATTAACAATTTCAAAATATAGTTCTAGAAGAGCGGCAAGATTTAAGATATTTCAACAACATAAATATTAGTTATTAAAAAAAAATTTCTTACAAAAGTATTATAACTAATTTGGTTAATTTGTTGTGAAATTACTTATATTTTCTTTTAGCACGTGAACAACATAAATATTCTAGCTTTCAAAATATATATTTTTTTTTTGTGTTGCTCTAATAAGACCAATACAATGATCGGAGGCTTTTATAGTGAATATCTCTTCTAAAATTTTTGATATGTGCTTTAAAAACATTAAATTCTAATACTTCTTTACCAACAAATATAATTCTTTATATAGCAATATTAAACCATTCAATTTATTTATATAAAAATGTTAGAATGTTTTATTTAATTATATATAAATAATAGATAAAAATAAACAAATTGATAAAATGTTATATATTCTTTCTATAATTCTATAATTAGCTACCATATATCATTATTTGTAATATTACTTGTGTTATTTTGTATTTGTATTAATTAGTTCTAGAGTTACTTTTTAGATTTTATGAAAGTAAATATCTAATAAAAGTCATCAATCAAGCATATTATAACAATTTAAAACACCACCTATGAACGATACAGAAGTAAAAATCACTTAATTAACTTTTCAGTAGAATTTGTGGTTAGTTTAATAAAACAATTGAGTATATATTCACAAAGACTAATCTATTTCTCTAAGAATTCTAAAAATTATTTTTGGTGATGAGATGTGGCTATCTCAAATGTTGTAATATTTCTCAAATAATCTATAAGAGACTAATTTATATATACATATATTTCTATATATTTTTTCTATTCAATATACAGCTAACAAAAATTAATAATTATATTTTATTCTAGTTATATATATAATATACATAGGAGATTTTTAAAACATTTTTTTAAAAACAATTCATTTAAAACTTATATCAGTTATTACAATAAATACTGAATTTATAAATTCATTGATGGAAAACTTTAAATATGTTTTTTATCTAAAATTATTTTTAATTTTACTTTAAATTAAATTATTTAAGATTTTGTATATTATTATCTATATAATACATAAGTAATAAATTACTAACCATTAATTATATTTTTATTTTTTATTTATAAAATATGCAAGAGAAAGTTTTTAAGTTTTTTTTAGTAGAATATGTATTTTATCAAAAGCACGCTATAATTTATAACACAAATTCTAGAACTGATGATATAATTTCTATAAATACATATTTTCATAACCATAATTTTAAATATGATTAGTTTCCTTTAAAAAAAATAATTAAATAAATAAAAATTTAGATACTAAAAATTAATCAAACTAAGATAATTAATTATAAATTCCACCTCTATGAGTGACACATAAGAAAAAATCAATAAAATGATTTTTTAATTAATATATAGCAGGATTTCTTTGTAAGGAAAAGTGTTATCTATTATTTAAGTAGGGGATTTTAATGAAATAAACCCTCAAGTATTGACCCATCCATATTTAAACCCTCAAGTATTTTCCTAATGAAATAATTCCTTAACTAAATTCTGTTAGAAAAGTTGACCCTCCGTTTTAAACGACGTTTATATCTTAACAGCTTTTTGTCTTTATACCATCTCAGTAAAAGAAAGAGATGAGGCTTGTATATTATTATCACAAAACGGCAAACTTTTTATTAAAAGCACACGAAGAGAACTGTATTAAAGCAATATATCAAAATAACATAACTTTATCATTAAAGCAGAGAACTGTAAAAACAGAGCATGGTCAAGTGACATGGTTTTTCAAAAAAAAAAATCAACGTCACAAAAAACATAATTTAAGAAAAATAAAAAAGAAAACGATTATCATCTTCTAAGAAATTATAGAAGATTGTGTTGGCTCAGTGGTAACATTTTCTTCAGTCATTGTCTTCTGTTTCTTTTGCGGTCTTCCTCGAGGTTTCTTAGGTGGTTTAGGCACGGCTTCATGCTTGCATGAACGTATGTTGTGTCCAACTTGTTGACAGTTGCTGCATGTCTGTATATACAATAAGAAAAAAAAACAATTTATGATAAAAGATAAATGATATTACACATTGTGAAACAGAGTAAATGTGTCGTAAATGTTAATACCATTTGAACTTTTTCATGTGCAGACATAACTTGAGAGGGAAGAACTTCAGCTACCTCACGGATTCTATTATTATTCTTTGGTCTTCCTGGCATTATCCTGTCCGGTGGAGGCATAACTACAACATCAGTGTGAGTTTTCCACAGTTGCATCCCATTCACAGGACAAAGCAATGAACTATAACATAGCTTCCACTTTTCAATTGAATACCAATCAGAAACAACCGTTTCTGGTAGCTTTGTTTCTCCATATTCAGTCCACATAGCAGACATTATATGACAACATGGTATGCCACTCACTTCATACGCTCTGCAAGTACAAGAAACATCTCCTCGAACATACACTCGATACTTATTTCTCCCATGATCTACCTCATACCACCCTCTTCCTGAAGGAAGTGAATGACACCACTTAAGATTCTTTTTTCGCTTTTCTAGTACAGCTCTTGCCTTTGGTGTGATCAGTCCAGTAGCATTATGCATCTCTTTAATCTTCAGCATGTTACTGGACATAACATGTCTCCTTATGTCCTCTAGCAATGCGACCACTGGTTTGCGTCGAGCATCTTTTAACACAGCATTATATGACTCGCTATGGTTGTTTTCTACAGCAGCAGACTTTGTAAAATCATTAAAAAATGCTCTAAAAAAGAAAAAGAAAAACATATTAATGTTAAATAACTGAAATACTTATGAAAATGATAAATAAAAGTAGAGATACACAATTTTGATACCTTGACCAGTTAGAACCCACAGTTTTTTTCACTTCTTCATAAGCTTCAGGTCTTACACTCTTCATCTTTTCGAGTCTTCTTTCAAAAACTCTCATATTGTATGCTCTCGCACACTTCCAAAATAAACCATGCAGATTTCCTGATTCGCCATGTCTTTTCCTCAAATTGGACCAAATATGTCTAGCACACATTCTATGTTCTGCATAAGGAAGGACATTTTTGATAGCATATATCAGCCCTTTTTGCTGATCTGATGATAGTGCAAGTCCATTTCCAAGCTCCAACCCCAAATCTTCTTGCAGCAATGTCATGAACCACTCCCAATTAACTTTGTTCTCTACCGGAACAATAGCCCACGCAACAACAAATATTTGGTCATTTGGATCTCTTCCCACAGCAGTCAAGAGTTGTCCTTTCATCCGTCCTTTAAGAAATGTTCCATCCAAATGAATTACGCGTCTACATGCACTTTTCCATCCACTTTTCTGAGCTTCAAAGCATGTGTAGAACTTTTCAAAAACCTTATCCTTTGTCCCTAGTATCACGGTTGAACCAGGATTTGACTCACGAAGCTCTTCTGCATAATCAAACATCCTAGTAAACTGCTCAGCATATTCATCACTAATTATGTGTAACATGATTTGCCTTGCACTTTGACATTTTGATTTTGGAACTCGAAGACCTTGGATTAGCAACCTTTGCATCATCTGATCCGCACTCAAGTTTTGATTAGTCCTAAACTCATTCAGAAAATCAGATGCTATCTTAGGTGCACTATATAATTTCACTACACCTGTTGGATAACATGTGTGCGTGCAATTATACGATCTCACAACCATATTAGTAGACCGGCTGTTTACTGAGGCATATATCCTCCAACTACAACAATCTTGTACACATACTGCAGCTACTTTCTTACTTTCAGATTTTTGAAAACGGATATTGACCTTCTCTTTAATAGCATACTTCTCAATCGCTTTCTTGCAACTTTCTTTGGACAAAAATGCTTGACCAACAAAAAAAGCACTTTGATAACCATCATCATCTGAATCATCAGTCTCAGCATAATCATCACGGTAAAAATCAGTAGGTTCATCTTCACTCTCAGGTTCTTCTTCCTCTTCCTCTTCCTCTTCTCCAACAAGCACATCTTCTAGATATGGATCATCATCCCTAACAACATATAGATTCATACTTTCCAGTTCATGAGTGCAATTAATCATTTCTGCAACATCAATGTCCCCACACAACTCCTTTCGATTATTGTCTTCTGCTGACGGAAAATATGAAAACTTACTCATATTATCTGCAAAACCTTCGTTCTGAACCATTCCCACTAGCATTGATATACTTGGATTTTCAAACTCGACCTTACATCGTCTTATATCACCACCAGTATATGAACCATCAGAAGTCCAATATCCACCCACATATAATCTAAAGAAACTTGTCCTGCATCAAAATAAATAAAATATGTATGTCAGTGTTCTTTACCACTAACGTCTAGAAACAATAATGTGGTGACTCGTTAACTAAGAATCTTGACCACTGAACGCACATAACGTAAAAAAATAAAAACAATGAGTAAATACGATAACCAAGAAACGAATTTGATTACTTTATCATCTTTGACCACCGAGAAGAATCAGAGTATAATGGAATCAGATTAGCAATCTCTGTCTCTATTGCCCATCTATCGTTCAAATTTTATGATTCTAGGGTTTATTAGTGTGAGTTGATGACCCCCCAAACTTTGTGTAGTTTATAATAACAAATCTTGCCGTTTCTATTATTTAATAGACGTATTTTATTGTTTTATTATATGTAAATGGTTTAGAAAGGAAAAACGTTAGGTTATAAACGTTTGTAAAGACGGAGGGTCAACTTTTCTAACAGAATTTAGTTAAGGAATTATTTCATTAGGAAAATACTTGAGGGTTTAAATATGGATGGGTCAATACTTGAGGGTTTATTTCATTAAAATCCCTTTAAGTAGTGATCTATAGTATTCCGTTTACACTTCTTTATGTGCTTTAACTCTTCAAGCTAATATAACTCGACCCAAATGTCAAACAATCTTTGTGTAATGGAATCACTTGTCGACCGTTAACCAGCAAACTGCTTGTATGCTTTAAATCTTACTATTAGCGAGTCATCTCTTCCACACGATTAGGTGATCTAATTTAATGTTGATAGGTCTTTAAGAAATCATTCATCATAAATATTATTACTATCGTCTAAATAAAAGTGAAATTTACCATGATACTTTTTCAGAATCGGTAACTAATCTAGATGTCTCATTACCGGAATGTTTTGGCTGATTTCACTCTCTTTTTGTCTTTTATTTTCATATTTTTCATTTATACTCTAAATACTCTGGTAACTAGGTGATATCCGCGCGCATGCGCAGAGTGAATTTTTATATTAATGTTTGTTCGATTTTAACATTTTGTAATACTATAATCTTTATCGATTATAAAATAACGAATACAAATATTGGTCTATTAAATATATCATATGTCTGGGCATTCGGGGATCCGTCGATTTTGGTTCGATTGATTCGGATTTTTGGTATTATGCTTTTCATACCCATTTAGATTTTACTAATTATCGGATCAGTTTCGGTTTGGTTCCTTCCGGATTTGATTTGAATCGGATTGTAACCAAAATCGGAAATCGTTCGAAAAAATATTTTTGAAACCTCAAAATTGACAAAAAAAAATTGTCAAAATATTTAAATTCTTCGTAAATCTAATTTAAAATTAGTTAAACTATCTAAACTAACTAATGATATTCAAAATAAAATAAACTACAAAAATCTTTTGAATACAATAAAATATATAAATTACCTTGATATATAAAAGTAAATTAACATATTATATTAATTTCAGATATCTTCGGATATAGTTCGGATTTCGATACGGTTCAAATTATAGCCAAATGCCAAAGTACTAAGATCAAAAATCTTGTTCAGATAAATGATAATAGCTACGTTAGGTATTATAGAGAAATACATATTAGACAAATGATCAAATCTCTCATTCTTCGAACAAACTCAAAAGGAGGTGATTGGACTTGTCATGATATTTCATTAAAAGCTTTTTAGGAATAAATATCAAGACTAAATTATTTAATTTGAATGAAATAATATCTATATAGTGCTTCTAGTATTAAAAATCACTTCGATTTGAAGAAGTGTAATTCGCGGATTGTCAGGATCAAATAACATATTAGAAACTACATATTTAAAAAGTTAATTTATATACATAAAATTATATACATTAGAGTAAGCACATAAATCCAAACTAGTACCTTTTGTTAATTTATAATCATGTTTTTGGTAATTAAATAAAAACAACCATTTAGTTTACTTTATACTGTATGTAATTAATAATCATTAATTTTCATATATATATTAATCATAGTAGGAAATTCCATAGCTTTTATTTAAGGAAAAAAGAATTATTTTTTGTATACTAATAAATAATTTGATAGTTAGTTTAATAAAAATATAATCTATAATTATAAGGACCAGTTTATTTTTATAAGAATTTTGAGAATTATCCCAAGGGAAATTTGCCAAATATGACTCAAAACTTGATTTGAAATGCAAAAGTAAACCCAAACTTGAATCAAATGCAAAAGTAACTTAAAAGGCTATTGAAATTACAACCAACCCCTTGTGAACAAACAAAAAAAAGATATTTTTTTTACGTTTCTACCCCTCGTAAGTCGTCTGCCCAGACGACTTTCAACTAATTTAAAAATTGTGTAATAAATAATTTAACTTAAAGTCGTCTAAGACAGTTTTTCTTAAAAATAATTTAAAAATTGTGTAATAAATATCTTGATAAATGAAAAATTGGGATTATGTAATTAACATGTATCTTAAGAGATATAAATTAAGATATAACAAAAGTCAGTTGTTTTCAGCATAGTTGAGTGAAAGTAGTGAGTCATGATATTCTTTAGTTTAGGTTTCACCAATATATGTTGTAGTATTGTATGTGTTTCTTAGGGTTAGATTTTCGAAAGCATAAATGATTTTTTGAAAAATTAAAAATTTACCTAAGTGTGTTTATTTCTGTGTATAGTAAACACTATTTAAGTATAATTTGATTTTATAACGTGGTTAGTTAGTTAATTTAGTCAATTTAATTTAGGGTTTAGGGTCTAGACAACTGAAATATCAATCGTCTGGTAAATAATTTTACACAGACGACTTACAAGTAAGTCGTACTAATATTCCCGCCTAAAATTTTTAAAAAATTATTTTCCCGCTTGAATAATTTAAACCACACAACTTACTTGTAAGTCTTCTGGACGACTTACTTGTAAGTCTTCTGGACGACTTAGTTATAAGTCTTCTGGACGACTTAGTTATAAGTCTTCTGGACGACTTACTTGTAAGTCTTCTGGACGACTTACTTGTAAGTCTTCTGGACGACTTACTTGTAAGTCTTCTGGACGACTTACTTGTAAGTCTTCTGGACGACTTACTTGTAAGTCTTCTGGACGATTTACTTGTAAATCTTCTGGACGACTTACTTGTAAATCTTCTGGACGACTTACTTGTAAGTCTTCTCGAAAGTCTTCTATTTTAGTTTCTCGCTAGAAATATTTTAGTTTCCCGCTAAAATTATTAAAGTCTCCTGGACGACTTACATTTCAGTCTTCTGAATCGTAAATATTTAACCTAATTTTTTTCCTTATATAAAGAAAAATCTACACATTCTCTCTCCTCCTCTCCAAATGTCTGCAACAAAAAATGTAATGTTCATCTTTCTAGAACTATCCAACCTCTCTATAATCTCTTTGAACTTATAAACACCAAACTTTATATCAATTTATTGTTTTTGTATCATGTCTTTCTCATTAACTTATCTTGTTTTGTAGGTTTTTCATCACATGATTCTCATATTCCACTCATTTAAAGATAGATCTATTAACTTTATATGATTTTTTCAGTTATGCCTCATGTTTTTCTCACTAATCTATCTTTTTTTGCAGGTTTTTAATCAGATGGTTCTCATCTTCATTTGGATATGTATGTTATGTGTTTTATAAGAGTATATATATATATATATATATATATATATATATATCTAATCTTTCACTCATTTTCTGTGTGTTTTAAGCCATTTGAATGTTTTTTGATATCCAGGTTTTTCAGATCCGGGCTTGAAATGCAGGTTTTTCAGATCTAGAAGTCTCCTGGACGACTTACTTGTAAGTCTTCTGGACGACTTACTTGTAAGTCTTCTCGAAAGACTTCTAGAACGACTTACCTGGAAGTCGTCTGAACTTTCTGTAAGTCATCTGGAATTCCTGTAAGTCATCTGGAAGTTGTCTGGACTTTCTGAAAGTTTTCTGACGCTGTCTTCTTTCATATCAAGTGGAGTCCAAGCTTGACTTTGTAAATGAATGATCTATTATAGTTTTGTAAAATCAGTTCCCAAGATGTAATATATGTGCTAACAATGTGTTTACACATGTACAAATCAATGAAATAATAGACTTCAGTAGCTTTTTTCATCTTTTGGATCTCCCAAATGCAATAATAAATCACAATGGCCTTCTGCTCATCTTAATAAACAAGAATGTTGGTAGCCTCGTATTGATACAATCTTTTAAGAAGCATTTTAACCTTTCTTCCAACAAATCATCATTGGTGTTAAAGCATATTACATGTTTTACAAGGTTGTGTTGAAAAACTTAGTCAAATTTAGTAAAATTAAGGGAGAAAAAATATTTTGAAAATATGAGATTTACATATCATGAAGTTATTTAACACTTTTAAAAATACAAGTAATTCAAAAAAATATTTTTATCACTTTATTCAACCAAGAAAATTTAGTAAAATTCACAGAAGATCAAACATTACAGGATTTGATCAAATATTTTTATCACTCTATTCAACCAAGAAAACTTAGTAAAATTCAAAGAAGATCAAACATCCAGCTAGAAGACTTTCCAGATGACTTAATTATTAGTCATCTGAGAAGACTAACACAAATTCTTAATACATACTCATAAAGCCTGGACGACTTAGTAGAAGACTTATAATTAAGTCTTCTGGAAAGTCATCTAGCTGGAAGAATTTCTAGATGACTTAATTATTAGTCATCTAAGAAGACTAACACAAATTCTTAATACATACTCATAAAGTCTGGACGACTTAGTAGAAGACTAATAATTAAGTCGTCTAGAAAGTCATCCAGCTGGAAGACTTTCCAGATGACTTAAATTTTAGTCATTGACGCAGACGACATACAAGTAAGTCGTCCAGACGACTTAACCGTAAGTCGTCCAGACGACTTAACTGTAAGTCTTCCAAACAGGTCATTTTTGCAATTGAAATTTAAATGAGACGACTTACTTCTAAGTCGTCCAGCTTTGTATGTTAAAAAAAAAATCTAGACGACTTATAAGTAAGTCGTCTAGGAAAAACGGGCTAGTTTTGCATTTGACCGAATTGTGTCAGATATTTGACTTTTCTTGGACGACTTACTAGTAAGTCGTCTCCGGGAAAGTTAAAATTTCAATATTTTATTAAATCTAGACGACTTATAGATAAGTCGTCTTAGGTTAGTTTTGTAATTGAATAATAAAACTTTAATTTTAACTTTTCCCAGAAGACTTAATTTAAAGTCGTCCAGTCAGAAGACTTATTCTAAAGTCGTCCGAGATAAGCAAAGTTTGACCGGGAAAAAAAACTGGACAACTTTACTTATCTCAGACGACTTTAGAATAAGTCGTCTGACTGGACGACTTTAAAATAAGTCTTCTGACTGGACGACTTTAAATTAAGTCTTCTGGAAAAAATTAAAATTAAATTTTTTTTTTTCAATTACAAAACTAACCTAAGACGACTTATCCGTAAGTCGTCTAGATTTAATAAAATATTGAAATTTTAACTTTCCCGGAGACGACTTACTGGTAAGTCGTCCAGGAAAAGTCAAATATCTGACACAATTCGGTCAAATGCAAAATTAGCCCGTTTTTCCTAGACGACTTACTTATAAGTCGTCCAGATTTTTTTTTTTTTTTAACATACAAAGCTGGAAGACTTAGAAGTAAGTCGTCCAGCTCATCCAGAAGACTTACGAGTAAGTCTTCTACACGAACAGATCTGGAAAAAATTTCAATTTCATACCTTAAACTAGGTGAGATGACTTTCTTAGCACACAAAGTCTTCTCCAACCACCCATAATATCAAATGAAAGTAACCCACCAAGAATTGTATGCTTAAATGGTTCTATCAACCATAAAAAATTTTGAATCAAAAGCTTAGGTTTTTGGTATGAATATGGAGACAGAGTAAAAGAGATGTTGTTTTTAGTTCATAACAATTGAGAAAGAGGGAGTGTAAATCGATTTTAGGTGCATTAAGAGCTTTAAATTGGTTGTTCATGGTAGTTAGGGTATTGATGGCAATGTCAATCTTGTAAATACTTGAAGATGATGAGGTTGAGAGAGTAAAAAAATAATTTTCAAAAAAAAGAAAAAGAAAAAAGTGTAATGGCATTTTCGTAAATAATGTGAACAGATGGGGTGAATAAGACAAACGAAAAATAAAAAAAAAAACAAGAAAAGTTAGTTTTGTGTTTGACTTCGAGTTTTGAGTTAAATTTGCAAAAATCCCTTATCCCAAACATGACACGTAGCTACGAAAACATGTTGTAATGTTATAGGATTAATATAAAAGATTTCTATAATTTTATAATAATAAAAAAAATTGTTCACAAAATTTTCGTTGTAAAACTTTTAATAGTTTTAGTAATTTATACCCGTTTTAAAATTTAAAATATAACATATAAGAAAAAAATATATATTTTTTTATTATATGGTTAATGTGATTGTTTATTTTTATAATAATATAAATTAAACAAAAATGATGACGGATACAAAACATATTATCAAATATTTATTATTTAAAATTTATTAATTATCATATATATGTCAATCATATTAGGTAGTCCGTAGTTTTTAATTAAGGAAATAATGAAGAATATTCTTTATGCATTACAAATTATTTTGATAGTTAATTCAATGAAAAAGTATACTTTATATTTTGATAGACCATTCATTAAAAGCGAAGGAAAAACTGGTCGAGATTTTTCTCCCAGGCACTAGTTTCTAGGCGTTGACATGGACTTCCCAGCACTTTCTTCGAGGACAACGACAACACTTCTAACTTCCCCCTTTTAGAAGTTTTTTCAAATCTGAAGAAAGGTGACACCATCCTCAACCCTAATTTCGTACCTGAAGTAGCATCCTCCAAGCAACCGCTTCTCAAAGGAAATCTGAGATCTTCGATTTGGCTAGCAAAGCTCTCGACAACCTTCCCCGTAGCAGTTTAAGAAAGAAGTATAAGCAAGATTTGGATACTGTGTGGTTTCAACCGTACAATTTGAAGTTTGAACGTTCTGGCTTACTCGGTGTCGACAGGATACTCCCCCAGTAAGCCCAGAAGATTCTTAGTGTTACTTTTCTAGGGTAACATCAAGCAACAACATGGAGAGACGCTTCACGGCAGATGAAAAAGGCAAAGGCTTAGCTTCTTCAACAAATGAAACTCTTATTAAGAGAATAAGAGCCCCACCGTTAGATACCTCAAGGCTCATCGAAGAGAACTCACTCACTCTGATTGGAAGACTTACGAACCCAAAGGAGCAGAGAATCTGGTCGATTCTCCAATCCTTACCGAGAAAATGGAACGTACAAGGAGGAGTAGTAGGCTCTGACTTGGGTAATAGCTGCTTTCAATTCAGATTCGAAAAGGAAGAGGATTTACAGAAAGTCTTGGATAATAGACCTTACCACTCAGGCTACTGGATGGTCATCTTACAGAGGTGGAAACCCATTATCTCTGACACCTTCCCCTCACTCATACCGTTCTGGATCCGTATAAAGGGGTTGCCTCTCCACTTCTGGCAGGAGTCGCTGATCATTAGTATTGGTAAGGAGCTAGGAACCTACGAGAAACATGATTTGACAAAAACAACGGCCCGCGTTCGAGTTTTGGTTAATGGTCTCAAACCTCTTGTTAAGGAGAGTATAATTGAGTATGAGACTGGAGAAGAGAGCAGAATTAGCTTCGACTACGAGCGCTTGGAAAACCACTGTTCCAAATGTCTAATGCTAACGCATAAAAAAGAGCTATGTCCTCTTGACGAAGTTGGTGAACCAGGGGAGAAGAATCCACCCCTCAGTGAGGGAAGAGAAGTGGTGGAAACCAGAGCAGAGTTACCTCGAAACATCCAATCTAGGAAGTATTCCCCACCTCCTCGACGAGAATCTGAACACTATGCTGCGAGAAAAAGCAGATACGATTTCCAGCAAAGGGTGGATAGGCATGGTAGGAGTTTTGGGGAAAGGGTAGACACTAAGCATACACGCAACCCCCCTCCTCCTCCTCTAGCTCAAAAATACCAAGGTGGACACCCCCAACAGAGAAGAGAGGGAGAGAGGACAGGAAGGAAATCTGAGTATACATCCCCCCCGTATGTGAAGAATAGACGCCATCACCCATACGACACCTCCCACAGAAGGCACTTATTCCCTCAAAACGAAGTTCGGGAATGGAGACCTAAGAACTCTCATGTAGAAGAACAAGAGGTCAACTCCCCACACCCCACACCTCAACAACAACTCCTCAGTACTGCAGGGATCAGCGATGAAGGGGAACAAGCTTCTTTGAGAACCATTCCCCAGACTAGAGAGCAAGTCCTAGAGGGGATAAATAAAGCCACACAACAATACCTCAACTGCTCCGACCCAACGGAGGCAGCAGCCAGACGTCTAAGAGTGTTGGTAAGCGAGACAAACAGACAAGTAGAAGAAACTGTCACTAATTTGTTAGCGGCTGAGAGGAACACCCCTTGTGAAGTAGGAAAAAATCAACAAGTAAGGATAACACCCCCTGAACAGAGAAGAGAACTTGAATTAGCAGAGCGCCAGGAAGCTACCCTAATGTACTTGTCTCATGCCAATCCTACGGAGGCGGCAGCCAGGAGACTGAGGGTTCTCACCAGTGAAGATCAAATTGAAACGTTAGATCATGAGAGAGAGATTGAGATAAGATCACCACAGAGACAAAACACCATCACACAGAGGAATATTTTGACTCGGCAAGCTCTAGCGTTTCAGGAGTGCTCCCCCGTACCTGACCCAATCCAAAATCCCGGGACTCAAGATCATCTGTTGAAGGAAAATACTGATCAAAGAGAGGAGTCGGGAGAAGATTACCCTCCAAGAAGGAGAAGAGTAGTGCCGGCCAGATTCAGAAACTCGGCTAGTCCAAACATTCTGAGGGGCACAAGTTCCAAAATGAGACATATGTCGGGTTTACACCGATCACCTGCTAGAAGAAACAAAGACCATCAGTCCAGGGGACGCAACAGAACTGAGTTAGTCAATTTGACACAAGATAGAAGTAACCCTCCGATCCAACTAATTCCGGCAGCTTGCAGGACTAAGAAGGATTTTCGGGTTGCTCTACCCCCGACTCCTTAGTCATAGCTAGCTGGAATTGCTGTGGTATAGGGAACCCAGCAACAGTCCAGCGTCTAAAGGAGATATGGAGAAGGAATAAACCTGATATTATCTTCTTAATGGAAACTAAGAATCCGGATGAGAAAACCCTAAAGGAGCTGCAATGGTTGAATCTTGAACAGTACCATACGGTACCACCAGAATCACCAGGACGAGGTGGTTTGTTCCTGTTCTGGAAAAAGGAAATTCAGCTACGTATTCTCTCCTCGATAAAGAACTATATTGATACTATGATCTCGAACAAAGGAATTAATTTCCACACCACCTTTGTTTATGGAGAACCTGATCAGTCTAGAAGACAAGAAGTGTGGAATACCCTATCTACTCTTCATATCAACAACTCTGCTCCTTGGTTCCTCACGGGCGACTTCAATGAAATTATTGAGAACTCTGAGAAATGTGGAGGACCAGAGCGGGCAGAAGGATCTTTTTGTGCGTTCAGAACCTTCTTATCTCAACACGATCTTTTTGACTTGAAGCACTGTGGGAGTTTTCTTTCTTGGAGGGGCACAAGACACACACATCTGGTTCAATGCAGATTAGACAGAGCGCTTTGTAACACAGAATGGTCTGATTTATTCCCCTCCTGCCGCAGTCAATACCTCCGGTATGAAGGCTCGGACCATCGTCCTTTGATATCATTCCTGGATACAAGAAAAAAGAAAGGAAATGGGATCTTTAGATTCGACAGGCGGCTTAAAGACAACCAGGAAGTCAAAGAACTTATCAAGGAGTTATGGGAGAAAAATGTTCATCTTCAGGTGGAGGAAAAATTGTCTTTATGTAGAAGAGCTATATGTAGATGGAGCAAATCTTTCCAGGAAAATAGCAAACAAGCTCTGGAACAACTTAAAGAAGAGTTAGATTCAGCAATGTCAAATCCAATTCCTAATGATGCACTCATTAGAGAGATCAATGATAAACTCTTAAAAACCTACAAAGAGGAGGAAAATTTCTGGAAACAAAGAAGTAGGCAGTTGTGGCTAGCTTTGGGAGATGCAAATACGGGCTATTTTCATGCAACTACTAAAGGAAGGAAAACTAAAAATAAACTAACGGTCCTAGAAGATGAAGATGGGTTACCTTGCTATGAAGAGGATCATATCGCAGAAGTATTGTGTAGATACTATTCCGGGCTATTTACTTCCGCTCAACCGGAGGCGTCTAACATCGTTAATGAAGCACTTGTTCCATGCATTACCGACAAACAGAATGAGATGTTGATTTCACCTCCATCTAGCAAGGAAATTAAGGAAGCTACCTTTGCCATCCAATCGGATAAAGCGCCAGGCCCGGATGGATTCTCTGCTGCCTTCTTCCAATCAAACTGGGAAATAACAGGTCCAGCCATAATTCAGGAAATCCAACTGTTTTTCTCCACGGGAACCCTGGCAAAAACAGTCAATCATACTTATGTGAGACTCATTCCCAAAAATCTGGATGCAAAAAGGGCAGAAGACTTCAGACCTATAGCTCTATGTAACATCTATTACAAGATTATCTCAAAACTACTCTCGCTACGGCTGAAGAAGGTCTTAAGTCCTATCATTTCAGAGAATCAATCAGCTTTCATTCCGGGCAGATCAATCACAGATAATGTCTTGATTACTCATGAAGTATTGCACTACTTAAAGACTTCCTCTGCCACGCAACAGTGTTCTATGGCAGTTAAAACTGACATGTCTAAAGCATATGACAGAATAGAATGGCAGTTTGTGGAGCAGGTACTAACACGGCTAGGTTTTCACAACAAGTGGGTCAGGTGGATAATGGAATGCATCTCTACAGTTTCGTACTCCTATCTCATCAATGATAACGTCTATGGGATGGTGAAACCTAATAGAGGGATAAGGCAAGGCGACCCCCTTTCCCCCTATATATTTATTTTATGTGGAGAGGTGTTATCAGGACTTTGCAAGAATGCTGCCAGAGATAGATCCTTCCAAGGAATCAGAGTTGCAAGGGGGTGTCCGAGAGTAAATCACCTTTTATTTGCAGACGATACGATGTTCTTCTGCTCGGCAACCCCAATCGCTTGCAATAAGTTGAAAACGATCCTTCAACAGTATGAGGAAGCATCAGGTCAACAAATAAATAAAAACAAGTCAGCTATAACCTTCTCAAAAAAGATTCCTGCGATAATGAAAGAAGAGGCCAAAGGAATACTAGGTATTTTTAAAGAGGGAGGAGAAGGTAAATACCTTGGTGTACCTGAGCATTTTGGAAGAAAAAAGAGAGACTTGTTCACATCCATTGTGGACCGTATTCGGCAAAGAGCAGTGAGTTGGTCAACTAGGTGTCTATCGAGAGCTGGAAAACTAACTATGTTGAAGTCAGTTCTCACTGCTATCCCTACATACACTATGTCTTGCTTTGAATTACCAATGAGTTTATGCAAAAGAATCCAGTCGGCCTTAACGCGTTTTTGGTGGGATGGACCTGGTAATAAAAGAAAGATGTGTTGGGTAGCTTGGAGTAGGCTTACTAAATCTAAAGGGGAAGGAGGTTTAGGTCTACGAGATATCCAGTTATTCAATCAGGCTCTCCTAGCTAAGATCGCATGGAGAATTTTAACGGCACCGGACTGTCTACTGGCACGGATTCTCAAAGGCAAGTACTGCCACAAACAGAATTTTCTAGAGGTTGAACTACAGTCGGGTTGCTCTCACGGGTGGAGAGGAATTCTACACGGCAGATACTTCGGGAACACCTAGGCAAATCTATCGGTAATGGTCTATCTACAAAGGTGTGGACAGACTCATGGATCTCATTGGATGAAGATATAAGACCTTATGGGCCTATACATGAAGACGCTTTGGATCTTCGAGTGTCAGATCTTCTTACGGATGACCTTAAATGGAATAAACAGAGGATTGAAAGATTTTTACCTGAGCTTTCTAACCAAATTCAAGGCATCATTCCGAGTAAGAAAGGGTTAGAAGATAGCTACGTGTGGAAACCTCTCGCGTCCGGAATTTACTCTACCCGCTCAGGGTATAATGCCTTGGCATGTACTTCCCAACCCCGAGCTATCATTAGACCTAACACTGGACCCAACACTGAGTTTGACTGGATAAAAGATGTCTGGTCAATCCCTTGCTCACCAAAAGTAAAGGTCTTCTTCTGGTCGGCTTTGCAAGAGGCAATCCCCCTGGGTCAGAATCTACAAAGAAGAGGAATCTCCTCAGATGTTACCTGTCCAAGATGTAAGAGTATTGAATCACCTATTCATATTTTCTTTACATGTCCTTTTGCGGTAAAGGTTTGGAGGAATATTCACCTTAGAGACACAGTTCACCTAACTGTAACTGATACTTTCAAGACGGCTGTGGTACGATTTCGCTCAGCAACTTGTCTTCCACCGAGTGGAGTTCCACACAGTATACTCCCATGGGTTTGCTGGATAATTTGGAAGGATCGAAACTTGCTCCTGTTCGAAGGGAAGAGTAAATCACCTGAAGACCTAGCATCAATGAGTCTAGGATTAGCAAGGGAATGGAATATGGCGCAAGAAGCAAAAGGAAAAAACACCAATCTAAATCTTACTCCAACATCAGAACGAATCAGGGAAGCACCCCAAGCTAATATCACTGTGTGTATGTCGGATGCGGCGTGGGAGGAGTCGAAACTAAAAGCTGGATTGGCTTGGATAATTAAGGGAGGTTCGCAGCCGGAGGAAAGGAAAGGGACAGCGGTTCAGAGCTTTGTGAATTCACCACTAATTGCAGAAGCATTGGCGATCAGAGAAGGAATTTTCATGGCGGCTAGACAAGAGATCTCAAATCTCTGGTGCTGCTCAGACAACTTAACGCTCATTAGAGCAATCAATGGCAAAACGCAGAGAAAAGAACTACTGGGAATCATCAAAGACATCCGTAGTTTCTCTGCTAATTTTGTTTCTTTAGAGTTTTATCATGTGTTAAGAGAAAACAACGAGGAGGCTGATGCCCTTGCAAAGGCCACCCTCAGAAACTCAATTATGTAATGTTTGGACCCATTGGGCTTGGGCCTTTAATCAAGTATTTCTGTGACAAAAAAAAATATTTTGATAGACCAACATATTTCTAAGGATTCTAAGAGTGATCATAATAATAACACGTGACTACAATTAAATGTTGCAATATTCCAGAATTAATATATAGGAGATATGGTCACAGAGTGATGGACCTAAGTTAACCACACAACAAC
This sequence comes from Eruca vesicaria subsp. sativa, assembly GCA_932364175.1. Classification (NCBI taxonomy): domain Eukaryota; kingdom Viridiplantae; phylum Streptophyta; class Magnoliopsida; order Brassicales; family Brassicaceae; genus Eruca; species Eruca vesicaria. The sequence continues at coordinate 32,638 of CAKOAT010167378.1, forward strand.
AAAAAGTGATGGACACTAAGCTGTTCCACATCCATCCTATTCTATTGGGCCGAGCTTGGTTGAGTATTGGTCAAAAGTTTGTTAATGACTTCATTTGTATAAATGGAAAACATACATTTCCATATATTCTACAGTCATCGTGGCCATTGGACTGAGGATGAGACTTCGTATCCCATCTTGTTTAATTGGCCTGTTGAGTTAAAATCGGTGAGTTTTGTCTTATTCCATCCATATCAACTGCGAAATTAGAACTCTACATCTATTAGTTACATACCAATGCTCCACAGGTTATCGGATCTGATACGTGAGAATAAACATAATCGGACTCCAAACACTTCAAAATTTAAACGCATAGTATAAATTTTGTCGATTATGCTCCTATTTAGACGGGTTTTAACTCGGGATACCCCATACCCTCCACAAAAATTCCTCTTTGACCTTTTATTATAATATATTATGTTTTTCATTTATTTTTAAACAGAAAAGTGGTTAATTACGGTTTGATAATAGAGATATGAGATATTTACAGGATCCAACCACGAAGATCCGACCCAGACCAAGCAAACTGGAAAGATCCGACCCAACTAAACCTAAACGTCGTCGTTTTTGTATTTCTTCAACTCTCCTAATTTTTTTCAAGTTTCAAACTCCCCTCTTTCTCTCGCGATAGAAACAGCGACGAACCCTAAAACCCTAACTCCTCAATTTTCTTTGTTTCTTCTTCTTTCTCTGTGATAATCGAGTTCGCCCGTCGCCGAATTGACTTCATGTGTATTCGTAAGTGATTTATTGTAGTTGATTTCGTCGTAATTTCTATTTTAGGATAGATAAAAATTGGGGGAAACTTGTGACTTGTAGACGAAACTAATTGTGCGATTTTCGTAGAGATTTTGAGTGAATAAGTTGAATCCAATTCATAAGATACTAGTTAAATCCGAGATTAAAAATAAGGAAAAAATTGTAGCATATGAATCGGGTATGTATTCAATTGGGATTGGAAACTATGTATGTTTTATAGGTTATGAAAAATGAAAATAAGTTTGGTTTTGAAATAAATGTAGTGAGGAGAGTCGGTGTAGTGATTGATATTACCATGGTTTAGAGTTGATATTTCTGTGATTGGATGTTTGATATGTGAAAGCGAATTGTTGATGATACTTAATTGATGTTGTGTTGCTGTTTGCGGTTTGAATTTTAAAGTTTCTGAGTCTTGTAATGTTTTATACAGGAAAGTTATGAAGGAGACAAAGAATAAGGGAGTCCCCAATGAAAGACATGGATTTTGGACAGTGGAATGGTATGGACTATTATCCAAATGAAGGGAAGGACAAAGATGATGCTGAACAAGAGGATGGGAAAAACAAGGATGACAGCGACAATGCTCAGCAAGAGGTTTGAGAAACATAATGAAGAGGGTGAGGCTAGGAAAGACAAGGATGACATCAACAATGCTCAGCAAGAGGCTGAAAAACATGATGAAGAGGGTGAGGCTGGGAAATACAAGGCCATTGAGTCTGATGAGAAAAGCGGTAGTGAGACAGAAGAAATGTGGAGGTTGAATCAAGCGAAAGAGGCTGGGAACTCCAACACTACAACGTGGTAGGACTAAGGCAATGGCTGCCTGGAAAACGCCACCTGGTTTAGGCAAGACATCTAGAAAAAGAAAGTCTGCTAATCCATAGAAGTGGATACTGACACCAGGGGTGGAAGAACCTGCTGTGGAAGAAGCTGGAAAAGGTGAAGAACCTGCTGTGGAAGAAGAAGAAAAACACACTGATGAGCATGTTGTGGAAGAAAAAGAAAAAATCTCTGATGAGCCTGCTGTGGAAGAAGAAGAGCCTGATGTGGATTCACCTTCTGTTCAAGAATATACTGAGGAAGAAAAAAAAAGTTGGGTCATGGTTCTTTACAAGGGCTGTGAGGAGAGGATGGATAGGACAGAAGAGGTCAGAGAAGTTGGGTCATGGTTGTTTACATGCTTTTGGATGTTTAAAACTCGGTTGAATGCTTTGTTTTTGATTTTGGATGTTTAAAAATTGGTTTAATGTTTTGTTTTTGCTTTTGGATGTTTAAGACAGGTTTGGAAAACTAAATTTATAGGTGTTACTCTGCCCAAAAATGAATTTCTGGAATAATTGGAATTACTGGAATTACTGGATTTATTGTAATGCAATAAAATTAAAGCAAAAAATGGAAAACACATGTAAAACGCCTAAATAAATATATATAAAATGAATTAAAAATGAATTTCACATGTAAAACGTGCAGCCGTCATATTTCACATGTAAAACGTGCGGCCGTCATATATAGATTAGTATTATATTTTGCACTTAGTAATACACCTAATAATCATCAAGGTTGTAGTAATACTACTATACACATAGTAATATTTTGGCAATTTTCAAGTTAATCTAGTTAAACCATCACAAACTTGAAGGTTTTGTAGTAATTCTGCTGTTTTTACCTAGTGAATCTTTTTAAGGAAGCCATTTACAACAAAAAATTACCAAGAATACGTATTTTAAAAAATTCTCCTTACTATACTAGAACCATTCACACAATACCTTAGAAACTTAAGGATGTTTTTTAGGAAACTGATAATCTTTTCTTAAATTATTGAAAATAATGATCAAAAATAGTCTAAATGTACATATTTATCATATATATAGTCTACGAATCGAAAATAATCATAAAAATAGTCTAAATTTACATCATAAATAATTTAAAGCCCACTACTCTAAATTGTACATAATAATACTAATAAAACTAAGTAGTCCGAAACAAACATAATAATACAAGTAAGACGGAGTAATCCGAAATACACACATTGATTGCATCAAACATTGGTAGTAAAGTATACATTCTCGAATCCCTAATGACATCATTAAAAGATTCTGCCGAAATGGTGGTGTCAACGTTGTACCTAACTCCCCGAAAGTAACATCTAGCCCATTTATGTTCTTCAACACTTTTTTCAAGATACGCCGCTACTTTAGGATACTTCCTGCGAAAAGCATGATAAAGATACTTGAACTCTGTCTTTGTATAAGTGTGTGCACAATCTCTAAACTTGGATGCACAAGCATCTTTGTTGNGAAAAGCATGATAAAGATACTTGAACTCTGTCTTTGTATAAGTGTGTGCACAATCTCTAAACTTGGATGCACAAGCATCTTTGTTGTTATGGACGTGGCTTTTAACATTCTGAGACAAATGCCATATACAATACTCATGTTCGGCCTTAGGCAATACTAAACGTACTGATTTCTTCAACACAATCGTGTGAATTTCATCAAACATTGGTAGTAAAGTATACAACACATTGATTGCATCAAACATTGGTAGTAAAGTATACAAGTAAGACGGAGTAATCCGAAATACACACATTGATTGCATCAAACATTGGTAGTAAAGTATACATTCTCGAATCCCTAATGACATCATTAAAAGATTATGCCGAAATGGTGGTGTCAACGTTGTACCTAACTCCCCGAAAGTAACATCTAGCCCATTTATGTTCTTCAACACTTTTTTCAAGATACGCCGCTACTTTAGGATACTTCCTGCGAAAAGCATGATAAAGATACTTGAACTCTGTCTTTGTATAAGTGTGTGCACAATCTCTAAACTTGGATGCACAAGCATCTTTGTTGNGAAAAGCATGATAAAGATACTTGAACTCTGTCTTTGTATAAGTGTGTGCACAATCTCTAAACTTGGATGCACAAGCATCTTTGTTGTTATGGACGTGGCTTTTAACATTCTGAGACAAATGCCATATACAATACTCATGTTCGGCCTTAGGCAATACTAAACGTACTGATTTCTTCAACACAATCGTGTGAATTTCATCTTGTCCTTCACCATCTCCCGAGATCCATATTATTACAGCTCCATCCTTCATATAAGATCCCCCATAATCAAAACAAATGATTGTGCAATGCGAATTTTGCATTTTTCCTGAAATATAATAGCATTATCATTAAAATTCTTATTATTAAGAAGAACTCTCACATCATATATCATTCTATTAATAATACTAATTCATTTCCCTAAAACTATACAATATAGTAATACCATTAATACTAGTAATACTAGTGGAATTTGTCTATATAGTAAAACCAGTAATATTAAAAACTACTTTCCCATAGTAATACAGTTGCCATAGTATACCCAGAAATTTTCATTTACAAAATAATATGCTTTCTACAGTGAAATTGTTCTGATTATACCACTACTATCAGATTTATGACCATTTAAAAAATTCCACTATACTACATACCCACATAATCCTCCACAGACAAAGTTTAAATCTTTTTTTTTTCAACCTAAACATAATTTTGAAATTTGTTTTCAATCTCTGAATTTCTATCTAATCTTCACATTATTAACATACCCATAATATATGCTTTATTTTAATGATATGTTACAAAAGAAATCATCAAAAACAAAGATAAATGAATGCAAAATTCAAAAACACAATATTAAAAAACGTTTTAAACTCTCAAAATCTACACCCAAACTTACTTTTTTTAATCACCTATGATAGAAACTTCATTTTAATGATATGTTACAAAAGAAATCATCAAAAACAGAGATAAATGAATGCAAAATTCAAAAACATACTATTTAAAAAACGTTTTAAACTCTTAAAATTTACATCCAAACTTACTTTTTTTTAATCACCCATGATAGAAACTTCATTTTAATGATATGTTACAAAAGAAATCATCAAAAACAGAGATAAATAAATGCAAAATTCAAAAACACAGTATTTAAAAAACGTTTTAAACTCTCAATATTTACATCCAAACTTACTTTTTTTAATCACCCATGATAGAAACTTCATTTTAATGATCACATGCAAAAAAAAAATCATCAAAAACGAAGAATTATCTTTTTTTGAGCTTCAATTTTCGTCCATGGTGATAGATAGGAGAGGAGAGGAGACGAGAAGAAGAAGAAAGAGAGAGAGAGGAGAGTGGTTGAATTCAGAGCATTCTATTGGTTAAAATTGTTTGTGGGACCGCATTATTGGTATTAAATTTATGGGATTTATAGTTGATTTTTAAATGAAAAATTAAATGTAAAAGGAGAGAGAATGAGGCTAGTTTAGGAAGTACAAGGATAAATGGGTAGGATGAATAGGGTTAGGGTAGTAAGGTTGAATTTAGGAGGGCATGGAGTATCCCGAGTATTTAGACGTCTTAGACTAAAAGTTTATTATATAAATATTAGGGAGCCGTCTTACGGATGGATGATCAAATTAAAAATCACAAAAATATAGTTTTTGTTAACCGAAAAATAATTAATTTTTAATATTTGTTTTTGTTGTTCTTGTTAGAAAGCACATGCTTGTAAAATTTTGAACTAATGTCATTATTTTTTGTTATGTTTATAAAAATAAAGAAAATATTCATAAACTATTTAAATCCAATACTTAAATCATTTATTTTTTCTATTTTCTATATTTATTTTTAGATTTTTTGTTCTATAAATAATTAATTTTTTCTCTAGCGTTTCTTTTTGTGTGTTTACAAATATTTTGTTTTTAGTTTTTATGTCCATATTAAATTTATGCTTGAAGATTTTAGAGAATTCATAACATACAGTTTCTCTTTCATAACATTTATTTAGATATACAATAATCTTTGATCTCTTATTATCATAAGAAAATTTTTTTATCGCTTGTTCATTATTGTTTTATCTGTTATATATTATTTTATGTTTTTCACTAATTGTTATTGAATTCTTCATTTTATTTATGTATTTTTTGGCTATAGGTTTTCATTAGTTTATTTTTTAACAATTAGATATCAAGTTTTATCTCAATATATTTGTTAGCTGCTAATTTCCCCAAATTAAAGTTAGTAATAAACACACAATGCTTAATAGTGAGTTAGAGGATCCATCTACTACTTGACCTATTTTTGGTTCGATTCGGATAGTTTCAAATTTGGTTCGGATAGTAAAACTAGGAACTAGAAAACACCTAAAAATTTGGTTCTCATTTGGTTCTGGTTTGAGTTCGGGTAGTTCGGATAAATTATCAGTTATTTAGGATAAAATATCAAACAATTAGAACGATTTGGATACAAATCTTGGATATTTCGGATAAATTATCCGTAGTTCGGATACTCTATAATTATTTAATTATCTTCAACTATTTTAGATATTTTTAATAAATTTTTAAATTAACATCATATATTTAGTTATGTTATTTGTAAATAAAATTAATATTATTATATATTCAGGTATCCTTTCGGTTCTCGGTTCGATTCCGGTTCGGTTCAATTATTTTGGATATATAAATATAAGAACCGTTCAGATATTTGAGGATCCCGGTTCGGTTCCGGTTTCAGATATTTCGGTTCGCTTCCAGTTCGGTTCTTTGGTTCCGGTTTTTATGCCCAGGGCTACTTAATACTTATAAGTATAACTTAAGATTTTGGTAATATTATATTTATACTTCAAATCAGGTTAAGAATCTGAAAAGTTAGTAGGTATAGGCCTAATAAATGTTGTTTTCTTAACTAAAGAGGTTCCCTTATTGAACCGAAATAAGAAAGGGGCATCCAACATCCAGAAATTGGGGTTGATGTGCATTACATGAACCCGCTCAACCTGCAGCTTGACCCTTCGCTGAGACGCTGCCTGAACATGAATTGACGGTTCGCATTAACGGAACCTTGAATAACTGTCGACTGTTAGAAATGACAAATTATTATTTTTTGACAATCATAATGGAACCAATCGCCAACAGCGTTAATCAGAAAGGATATGCTTACATTCTCGCCGATGAGGAGCATGTCTAGACTTATGAGCTCACCACCTTTCTTCACATCTCTGGCTTCCCAAAACCTCAGCAAGTGAACCTCAGTGGTGTTGGAGCAGCGTCCGACTTTTAATTCGGCAAGGAGGATGAAATAAATCACTATTGTATCAATCGGAAAGTTGAACAAACTCTAATGCTCGTTGAAGTTGTGACGTTCATGCCTGAAAAAGGAATATATATACTCACACCTCTACATGATTATTTTCGGGATGCGATAAGGTGGTTTCAATGATCCAGAGTGGGTTAATCACTTATAAAATAAGAGGAAAAAATGTGTGAATCAAGCGTGCGTCGAGACGTTATAGAGAGTTGATAATTTATTCTGATATCTACAATCCTCATCAGTTGATCTAGGGACGAACAAACCTATAATATTAAGGATATTTATAATCCGAAAGTTTAAACGCAATTTACAATAATAAAATCCAAAAAAAATATGCATTTTACCAATAATATATTTTTTCTAAAATAATATATATTTTTTTAAGCTCAACAAATAATTTTTTAAACTTTAATGAGGTATTATATAACTCTAACTCTATTATATAAAATATTTTTAATATAATATCTATAATATTTTTACCTATTCGTGGAGAAAAAAACTAACTCTATTATATAAAATATAACATAATATAATCTAATAAAGCACGGTAATTAGAGAAAATAGTTTGTTAATAGCAAAATATAAAGAATGTATTATTCGTACATAAGTATACATTTAATTCGTAGTCTAAAAATCTCTTAAGTTATCAAATCAATAATTATAGATATAATCGCAGTGATCATCCAAATTGAAATATTGTCAAATCAATACAGTAATCAAATCATACGGATTAACTAATGAGATATTGGCATTGTGAGTCACCTTTCATCTTTATAATAACACAATAAATCACTTCTTTCTACACACACTTTTTCTTAACTTTTTTTACATTTCATTTAGGATTCCAAGTTAAAACAGAACTATATAGAAATCAGTAGGGTCCACCATCACCTCTCTCTTATCTTTTTCATTCTGAACTCTTTTTTTTTTTAAACTAGTTGCATACTCCCCGCGCAAGCGCGGAGCCGGAATCATTATATTTGCGTGTATTTTTTTCGATTGTTAGTTTAGTGGATTCTTCTAATGACACCAAATAATAATGAAATGGAAAATATCAAACTTTATATCGTATGTCAAAACTTGATATAATTCTATATTTATAGTATTTATATTTGTATTAAACGATTTATCAATTTGAAAATAACCTTAATTAAGTTAATATTTATTGTTTAAGTTTCATTAGATAGGTTTTTATATATGGTTTTTTGTAAGTTTGGGTTTTGTTCATAAATGATGTGGCATTTTTATCTACGGAGTCATCAACTGTGGGAATCCATTCGCCGAAGTCTGGAGTCGGTGGTGAGAAATGTTTTCAAGGAAATTATAGTAGTTATTAAAATGTAAGAGAAATTACATATTAATTTAATAAATAACTAAAAATACTTAAATTTTGTTGTTTATTTTATTTTATTTCACATACAATTTTTTTGAAAAATATTAGGAATGTGTTAAATGTTATTTATATGCAAAGTAAGGTTTATAGGAATAGTTAAACTATAATATAGTTTTTAGTGTGTAAAAATTGGTGTTTTTTTTTGCTGTAAATAGTTTTTATATCGTAGATCAAAACTTGATATAATTCTATATTTATAGTATTTATATTTGTATTAAACGATTTATCAATTTGAAAATAACCTTAATTAAGTTAATATTCGTTGTTTAAGTTTCATTAGATAGGTTTTTATATATGATTTTTTGTAAGTTAGAGTTCTGTTCATAAATGATGTGGCATTTTTATCTACGGCGCCATCGACTGTGGGAATCCATTCGCCGGAGTGTGGAATCGGTGGTGAGGAATGTTTTCAATGAAATTATAGAAGTTATTAAAATGTAAGAGAAATTACATATTCATTTAATAAATAACGAAAATAATTAATTTTGTTTTTTTTTTTATTTTATCTCACATACAAATTTTTTGAAAATATATATTAGGAAATATGTGCAATGATTTAACTTTTTGAGCTTCCAATCTATATTATTAAAGCCTCATTAAGCCATCCATGTAGGCACCCGCGTGGAATTCACTTTTTATTTTATTTTTTTGGTCTGTTCGTTTTTAGATTTATTTTTTGTTATTTTTGGGTTGAGCTATATTATAATAGAATAGTTTTAAGGTTCTTTAAGCCATCTGCGTAGGCAACCGGATGAGACTTGTTTTTTTTTTTTATTGTTCGTTTTGAATTCATTTTTAACTATTTTGGGTTTGAACTTGTTAAGATTTAGGGTTTATCCAACTATTTTGATCTTTAAAAAAATAAGCAAAAAAAAAAACATAAAAACCTTATAAACAAAAAGCCCATATGATAATAACCCAAATAAAAAAAAAATCAAAAATACATGATAGCTGCGTGGTTTGAACCCTCGATCTTGCATATTTAATTAGACACCTTATACCACTTGGTTAAAGTGTATTTCATTATTTGTAATCATCTTACCAAGAATATGAGTGTTTAAAAAATATCTACGGGACTCACAAAACTGCTGACGTGGCGCACTGTGGAGCCTAAAAAGTGTACTATTATAATATAGATTTTTTTATTGATTAGTTTCTACAAATGTTTTATTCAAGAGATCACTTTGAGGTTTTCATCGATTCTCTTTTTCAATTCTTTTTCAATAGATTGATGTGAGGTCTCGTTGTTGGACGGCATCATCAAGAATGTGATTTCAGCTGTGGCGATTGGAAAAAACGTTCAACAAATCAGGGAGGCTACGGTGGTGGTCAGAGAGGCTACAACGGTGGTCACGGAGGATACAGCAGTGGTCAGGGAGGCTACGGCGGGGGTCACGGCAGTTACGGAGGCTGCTATGACGGCGGCAGCAGCCCACCATTCCAAAGTGGCTACGGCGGATACGGAGACGATGGTAATCCGCCAGGTGGTCACAGTGGCGGTAGCCCGCCGTTCCAAGGCAGTCACGGCGGTGGCAGCCCGCCGTTCCAAGGCAGTCACGGCGGTGGCAGCCCGCCGTTCCAAGGCAGCCATCTTTTTGCCATCTCTGTTTCTTAACGTGAAGCTTAAGAGCTTTAATGGCCAATTTTTGATTTTTGCAATGTTTAGCCTTTTATGTTTTATATAATTTAGTCTTTAACCCCACACTTTTCAATTGTGCAGACATCCCCTCGAATTAACCCTCAAATTATTGATTGTTCATTAAATTTCTTCCTCATAATTGTGATAATGGTTCTTCATCTTTTCATCGTAAAAACCCATTAAATCTTTGATTAATCAATAATTCATTCTTCTTTTATATTTTTTTTACATTCTAAAATATACATGTGTACACGTATGTATCAACGTGTCCACTTGCATAACCTCGTGCCAATGTAAAAACAATTTCCGCAAACTCTCCCAACGATATACTTCCATATGAGAACATGTGTTCCAAATAAAAGATTGTTTCTTGTGTACAGTTTAGTTTATACACCATATACATGTATACATCAAAAGTTTGTGGTCAAATTGTACACATATAGGTGGACAATTTCTGCAAGCCTCTCTCCAACTATATGCTTCCATATGAGAATATGTTTTCATATGAAAGATTTTTTTTTGTTGTAATTTTAGTTGTGTACACCATGTGACATGTACATGTGTACATCAAAAGTTTGTAGTGAATTTGTACACATATAAGTGGATTTGAATTATATGTATAAGATTTTTATCATTTTTTAGTTCGTTATAATCATTTTTGATTTATTTAGATGTTCTCAGTGCATATATTTGTTTAATTTCATAAACATATGCTAGAGTGTACATTGGTAAATTTGCTTATAGATAACATTGTTGTTTGTATACAATTTTATTTGTACACATATACATCAAAGATGAATCCAAAAAATTTATTGTATGTGATAAGTGGCAATCGGTGTACACATGATTTTAATCAATGTACACATGATTTTAAATATGTCATTAACAAGTGATGTACACATGATAGGGACAAAAAAAATGTATATCCAATGTTTTATATTATCTTTATGTACACAAATGTTCATGTACACCATTGTTTTGTCAACAATGTCCTTGTACACATATTCCACTTGAAAATGAGAAAGTTCTTATACACATACTACATTAAGTTGCAAAATTATTTGTTCGTGTACACTATTTTATTGTTTTTGCCTTTGTACTTGTAGATTGTTGTACATGTGGATAAGGTGAACTTTTGTGTACATAGTGTTAATTTTGTGTACATAAATTTTTATATTGCTCTTAAAATTTATATATGCATATTATAAGGGGTTGGATTGAACAATTAAAAGTTTCAGAACAATTAAAATGAGTGTATTTGCAAATTTAATAGTTTTTGGTCAAATTGAGAATATATAAACAGTTAAAGGACCAAATGTAAAAAATTGATAATTTGGTCATTGTTGATTGACCTCGACTTCCCAGTATGGCGGATTACGAGCATCACAATCGCCACGAAATACTTTCTCATAACGAAGCAGATAAGTTGTAAAACACATGGAAGAGGAAGCTTAGTCGTGTTGATTCGCGGAGATGGAAATAAAGAACCACAATCGAGTTCAAAAAAAGTTCATCGGCGGTCATGGATGAGGACCAGACTACACAGGGAATAGAATTGTAACACTGCACCACTATAATTCTTAAAAAAAATTGTGTTTTTATTTTGTTTATAAAATAAACTGTGTGAAAAAATAATTGAGGAAGAAGAGATTTGTGTTAGAAAGAAAAACGTGAAATATTTAAAAAAAAAACAGAAGAAGAGAGATAAAAAAGTAGGCCCTATAAATTATAATCTAGTTAGAGTGTAATTGATATAGAATAGAATAAGTTAAAACAATTGTTGAAGGAATTTCAAGTGTTGAAGGAGCTGAAAGTGACTTATGGTGTAAAATAGATTTAAAAAGTGACCTTCAATGGTAATCTTTTTTAACTAATTCCTAATAGCATTCGAGCTCTCGTGGCCACAATTTTGTAATCGTCTCTTGTTCTCCCCCCCCCCCCAACCACCCAAACGTCATTACTTAATAAATATTTTGACATCATAAATTCTTTTCTATTATTAGTCCAAACACATACACCGCATCTTCTTTCTACTCTCACGGATAGGCTCTTGGAGTTTAGAACATGTTCTTTCCGATCGCAATGAATCTGCTGCGTCAATTGCTGTAAGTGTTACTCGGGTTTTGCGTCATCAATCGTACATCGCGCGACTGGGTCCGGTATGGCTCCATCATCTACTGGTTTTGGAGACTCAACAATAGAAGGTTTGAGTGAGAATTTTACCTCGTTTTTGGTGTCTATTGACATCTCTTTTTCCTTTGTATTGCATATTTTTGTTGTTAAACTCTTATCAGTGGTATAAAAAAAAAACACATACACCGCTTTATAATATATTTTTTATTTTCTATAAAAATCTTAATAATATAATTAACGATTTACATCCGAGAAACTTATATAATCATTTTTCAAAAATATACAAGAAGCAAAATTAATATATCAACATATAACTAGGATCATAATAATATAAAAAGAACTACAAACACTAACAAGATTGCTTTACAATATTATTTGACTAAATGCGGATATAGTCAATAGGACTGCACATTCATATTTTTTCCAGCAATCCAGCTGCAATGCACTTAAAATTGGATATAGATGAAATTAATTTTTATATATGTTGAAGATAAATCCGTTGGACCAGCCGTGGTTTCATATTAGTTGGAATGTAGCTTTTAGATTCTTCATGTAGCTAATTTCATAATCAAAGGTTGCTTCTCTTATTAACCTTCAAAGTCATATAATAATTTGAAAACTATAGCGACCATATGACGTGAGAAAACTTGTGGATACATCAACTAATCATTAAACGCCATATGGCAGTTCTTATCTTTCTATAAAGACCAAAAGGCTTTGTTTCTTTGGAGCAGTTAACAAAAAATGGAGGGTCTAATTCCGTTTGTTTATAGAGCCGTCATGCAAATCCGTTATGGTGACGAGGTTTCTTCTTCTTGCTACGTTCGTCTGCCGGGTGATTCAGGGCGGCTCGGATCGGGTCTTGGATCATCTTCAGATACGGCGTCGTCAAAGACCACGATCACGACCACCACGTTTGCTGTAGTTTCCACTGGCGTCCAGTCACCCGGTCATCGTCGGGTCCTGACGTGATGCGAAGGGAACTTGAAGATGTGCATGAGGGAAAGGGCTCGTGACTTTGTAATTACTATTGGTTAGGTTAAGTGTCTAAAGTTAATGAGTTATGCAGTGTTTGGACTGGTTGAATAAACCTCATGTAACAATTTAGGCGTGTGTTTTTTGATCAAATTGGGTGATTTTTCTGAAGGGACTTTTAACTGTAAAAAATGATATGAACCTTTTGTATACCCGTGAGAAATTATGGTGTTGTGATTTTCTCCTTCTTACAGCATTGTTAATTTTTTCATTATCGAAAATTTTAGAAGGTGGAAGACATTATAGAATGAATCATGTAAAACGCAAAAACAAGAGTGATCTTGATAGAGTTGCTAACAAAAAAGAGCAACATTAAAATGCCTTTATTAAAAAAATGTTTTCTATAAGATTATTTTAGCTGAACATTAATTAATAATTATTTACAAGGATATATCACATATTTAGATCATCTATAAAAAAATGCTATATAAATCTTCCCTTAAATAAGTGATATAAGAACCGATTTTTAACCAAAAAATGTAAAAAAAAAGTCAAATCATGAGTTAAGAACCCCAAATTAAAAATCTAGGTTAATCATGTTTTTAAAGAGACTTTTGAAAGTGACACATTGAAAGTTTTTTTGTCATACTTACCCCGTTTGATGTTTGCCAAAATTTATCTACAATATTTTATATCAATTTAGTAATTAAATAGAAATAAATATTTGCGATCATCCTAAGTGTTTCAAACAAGATAATGCATACATTATCCATGAATTAGTCCCCATGATGATTCCTGTAATTTTAACAATTCTTAAACTGTCTAGAACACATCACATACGCAAAATCACATTTTAGAGAGCAGCACTTGTTGAGAGGATAAAAACTTTAAGCACCTCAAATTGGGGGGTGGGGAGGGGGGGGGGGTTGAGTCTCTTAGAGCAATATTATGGGTGGGACTCTCATAAGGGCCCTTAACAATTTTTAGTATTATTTTTATGTTTAGGGATTAAGCTAAGGGTTTTTGCTAAATAAGTTGATTATTGGTGGGATTTAACCTTGTCCCTTACATAATTAAATTTATTTATTTTAATTGTTTTGTAATGACATATATAAAATAGAAGTTTTAATTAAAACATATAAAAAGAAAAATTTAACATTAAAATAGAAATAAGAAAATTACAAAAAAAAATTACTAAACATCATAATAAATAAAAGCAAACAAACATTTTATTCAATTCATAAAAACTTATAAGCTATATATGTTACAACGAAGATGCTCTCTCTTTTCACCATCCTCTCCTCCGTGAGGACTTTCTGCGTAATACTCACCAACACATTTTCAGAAGGTGAGCGACTTCTGCTCATTTCCAACTACAGCATCTTTGGAAGTGTTGAGCCACACACTGATTAGAACCTCATCATCAGCTGGGATCCATTTGCGTCGAACAACACAGTCCATGGGTATGCTCACTGGTGTGCCTACGGGTGTGCCTTCAGATTGTTGTGAACTGAAATGAGGGTTTTTGGATTCTCCTAAGTGAAGACTAGAATGAAAAATTTCAAAAGGAAAGTTTTCATGTTGAACACTACTACCTTTTTGATTGTAAAGCAGTCCTACGTAACTAGAGGACTGCATATGATGATATCTTGAATCCATACCAATAAGAAGAGATAAGAGATTAAGAGGAGATGGTAGAAGAGAGAAACTATCTACGTATATTTAAGGGGGTATGAGAAGTAATAACCAACCACTTGTTGTTAATGTCTAACCGGTAACAAGAAATGTCTAATCTAAAGTTATCACAGAAATAAAAAGCTATCACTGGAAATGGTTGGTGTGGAGCAAGTCTAATCAAAAGTTATTACAGCCTAACCTATCTACGTAAGAAGTAACCACGGCAATGGCTTTAATAAACAGCTAAACATTAACAACAAGTGTACTTTCAATGGAAATGGTTGGTGTGGTTGCTTAAAAACACATTTGTTCATTCAAAACATTAAAGAAGCAAACCATAACCCTAGTTTGGTCATTAAAATCATTTCAAACTTTCACAGATTCAAATTCAAATCCAGTTATTATCTTTACGAGTATCATATCATCTATACGAATATCAAATCATATATACGAAACAATCATACAATCTAAACGAAACAACCATAGAACATAGGTTTTTTCGAAAGAAAAAATCATACAATCCAAGCACAATAATAATCAATCAAATTATCTAAACGAAACAACCATAGAACAGAGCTTCTCAAACCAATGATTCAATCTCATAACGATTTTTTAACCCTAATGAAAAATTCAATAAAATTATCAATACGATTTTTTCAAACTACACAACCCTAATCAAATTTTCAATCTCAGAACGGAGGTGAAAGACATACCTTGGTACGATTGGGTCGATTCTCAAACGATTGGGGATGCTGGGGAAACGAAGCGAACCGACGATTTAGGTCTTTGTCTTCGGAGATTTCAGAGTGGGATGGGGATTCAGCTTTCAAGTCTTCGCCACCGGAGATCGTCTTCGCCACCGGAGATCGTCTTTGCCACCTGAGATCGATTACAAGATCAAATCGCCTTCGTCGTCGCCTTTACGGTTTAATAGAGAAGAGAGAAACGAAGAAAGTGGAAAACACGATCGATCGGTCACCGATTTCATCTCCAACACGCTGCTGCCACATAGCCAAAGGGACGAAGAAAAAGAGCCCTTAAGTAAGGCCTGATTGTGTAGTCCTTTACCATTTTTGATATATTTTCGACCCAATATTCATTAAGGAACGGTCCAAGGAACGCCGATAATGATGCTCTTAAATTACATCTAAGTGTAAGGATGAAAATATATATATATATTAAATGTGGATATAAATTTACAAAACAATGTTTTAATTTATCTATTATATTAAAAGAGAAGTCATGACTCACTTCATGTGTGATATTTTAGTTTGGACCATCTTTAGAGTTTTATAAAATTTTACATAACATTATAATATCTTTTCATATCTTTAATTTTTGTTTGAAAAACAAATAAATAGTTTTAAGAAAATTCTAACAAAATCTTTTAAAAATCTTTTAGAATCTTTTTCAAGATATAGTTTCAAAAATTATTTAATTAAAATTTTAATTATCATAAAATATAATTATCATAAAATATAATTAAAAATTTAATTCATTTTTAATTTATAAACAAAAATTAAAATTATGTAAAATACTTTTAACAATATCCCAAAATTTTGTTTATGTATTATGTAGGTCCAACTTAATTAATTTTTACATAGATTTCAAATTTAAAAATAAAACAAAATATATAAATTAGTAATCTTAATAACAATATTTTAAAAAAATATTACAAAAATAAAAATTTATAAATTTTATATTAATAATATTATAAGTCACATAAAAATGATTATGAAATTGGATAGCATAAAGAATAAAATTATGTTGATCTCTACTTGGTAAGCATGGACCATTTCAATGGCACAGTTGTGCTTTAAATCATATTGATTCATATGTGGGATCACTAACATATATAGTGTTCAAACTTGTTTGTATTTTTGCTTAAAACCTATTAACGGGTAGCATGTCTGCTCATGGGGATCAATTTTTAATAAGTGGAAGTATTGAGTAACAAAATTCTTTACGATCTTCTTGAAGATACACTGGCCAGTACGGATGAAGAAAGGTTCTGTTGGAGTAAAGCCCGAGAACCTTATGCCTGTAGATATTCCTAGCACATGGAAAGCGATGGAAGCACTCTATGATTCGGGCAAGGCACGAGCCATAGGTGTAAGCAACTTCTCCACCAAGAAGCTAGCTACTCTCTTAGAGTTAGCTCGTGTTCCTCCTGCCGTTAATCAGGTCGAATGTCATCCTTCTTGGCAACAGACTAAGCTACGAGAGTTCTGCAAATCCAAAGGAGTTCACCTCACTGTAAGCATCACTTTCTCTTCCTTGTGAATATATTTTTGAACCATACGTTATACACTTTATTTGAATATTCTTGTAGGCATATTCTCCATTGGGCTCCCCAGGAACAACGTGGCTCAAGAGCGATGTTTTGAAGAACCCTATACTGAACACTGTTGCTGAAAAACTTGGCAAGTCTCCAGCGCAAGTCGCACTTCGCTGGGGATTACAAATGGGTAACAGTGTGCTTCCTAAAAGTACCAATGAGGGGAGAATCAGAGAGAACTTTGAGGTTTTCGACTGGTCGATACCTGATGACTTGTTTGCCAAGTTTTCAGAGATTGAACAGGTAGGGCTCTAACATCTTCACTTACTCTTTACATTTCATCATGTAGCGTAGTTCTCCTAATGAGAGCTTTTGTATTTTTTTGGATTAAATGCAGGCTAGGTTATTGAATGCTTCCTTCTTCGTTCATGAGACACTGAGCCCTTACAAGTCTCTTGAAGACTTATGGGATGGCGAGATATGATACTTCAAATGATCTATTTGTTCTGTCAAAATATAATATGGAGGCTCCTGTGCCTTTTGAACTATTTAGTTTAATCATGAATGTTACCAATAATTTACTTTCCTATCTGTTGTTATTTTGGATTTCTAAATAAAAAGCTTAATAAGACAATATTATGCATTCCTAGTATATTATCATCTTAAATAGAATGTGATGTTTCATTTGGTGGTGTACCAATCAATCCATTACATTCACATTGCACTACAGCTACATTGTCTAAACGATAAACTGAACGTCTCAGTGCGTTACTATATATACTGAAACTTTGAGAAAGTACTATTCTCACATCGGGAAAAAATAAGAATCATTTAATATCAATTACAATTAGAATCATTAATAAAGGATTTTGAAGACGGAATACAAATTACAATCATATGTGTACTTGATTCATGGCTAGTATATCTATTTGCATGTGATTGTGTTCATGTGCTAGTATGTAAGAGTATAAAGTAAAGAGACACAGAGATTTATTAACGAGATTCATTTCCTATATTCTCGGGGCCACGTTGAAAATTCATTCACTAGAAAAGATCGCAATAAAGCATTAGTATATGGTATCCAGCACACATCCGTGCCTACCACTCTAATCTAGAATTACAATAAAGAAGAACTACTACTTAATGTCTTCTCTGACAAGTATAGTTTCTCTATAACAAAACTACCTAGAGATCTCTCCATCTGTCTGGTAGAACGACGTCACACACATCCATGTGCATCTTCAATAATAGACGCGTAACCGTTTTATGTCACCGTCTTGTTCTCTTTATATGCAAAGGACATATTGCCCTAAATCCCACCGTCGTATGTTATCTCACGTGGTTTATTTCCTAAATTTTAGCATCATAAATCTTCTAATTTCGTCACCCAAATATATGGAAATATTCATTTTCATCGCATCTTGATAATTTCCTTTTATTCTCTGAAGCGTGTGTCACACATTATTCTCTGTGTGTAACACAAGTACACGAACCAAAACTCCACCACTGCAGCAACATATCAAATTCCAAAATTTTGAGCTTACAATATGATGCTAACAAAGATCGATCGATTACTTTTAGAATCCTTAGAGAAAGTCCATCGAAAGAATCTTAAGACAGATTTTAAAAAAAATCCAATAAAAATAAATGAAAAAGAAGCAAAAATGAGAGAGACGGTTTTTAATTTGGGTTTTTTGGAACTGGTAAGAGCCCCTACGTGTCACAAGCTGAATGGACCTCCCAATAATGTCTCTCTCTCGTCGGGCGAAACCACTTCTTATCTCTTCCTCTCAAATCTCGATCACTCCTTCTTTATCGATTTTGATCTCCAAGTGAATCGGCGTTAGGATTATTATTACAAAGGCAATCTAATCTCGATCACTCCATCTTCTCTGTCTGGATTCAAAGACGTTGATGTTTTGTTTCACTACAACATGGTTTCACCCAACTATACATTCGGGTTAGGTCCTGTCAAGCTGGTCAACAAAGGTTCGTGTGAGTTTTACTCTTACAAGCTTGAATTTAGTTAGTGTATCTTATGGTAGTGAAGGCTTAGTTTAGCTAAGACCCGTTTCTTAGTTTTGGTTCTGTTTTTGGAAGCAGGCTCTCGTGTGAATAGTAATGTAATTCAAATATGATTTTGTAGTCGAGATCATTGGTATTAAAACAATATTGTTTCCTTTTGATAAAAAAAAAACAATTTTCGAGTTATCTGCATTAATGCCACAAAACAATTTGCAATTATACGATTATGTGAAACGGAAACCCATAGTCACATGCATACCCCTTTTTTGACAAGTTAAAAAACTGAGCTCCAGAAGTTAACCATCCCATACACTTCGAATATCTACCTTGAGTGTGGAGCTTCTTGGACATGTAGCCTTTTGATAATCTTTAATAAACTCTGAGGAAAGCAGAATATTTTCACCCAAACTCATCATTGGACCGTGTGTGAAAGAAAACATCTATAGTCACATTGCATTACATATTTACAGTTAGATTGTCTAAATGAGAAGTTATATGTGTCAATGTGCCACGAAATTGAAATTTTGAGATGGTACTATTCTCACATTGAAAAACCAAGTACCATTAATCATTCTTTTTTTTGTCTAAACCTACTTCAAAGATGGAGAATTTCAAGTACCTTTCAGTCATAGGCTAACAAAGATCGTTCATTTTAGAATTCTTAGATTAACTAATATGATTTTGTAGTCGAGATCTTTAAATACAGAATATTTTAAAGTTTGGTGTATTAAAACCAGAATCCATATATTATTAACACCGCAATTTGCAAACATGCGATTATGTAAAACTGAGACAAATACAAACATATACGTTTATGCATGTAACGGAAAACAAAACCGAAATTAAGACACAGCAACAAGAAAAAAATCATCAGATAAATATTATTCTTCATTGAAGATATATTCTTCCGCGACGAATTGAGCTCCCATGGTACCAGCTAGAGCTAGTGCTGCCTGGACGCCTTCCAAAATTCCTCCCTTACCCTTACTTGAATCTTTCTTAGAATCCACTTTTGGGGAACCCATGTTCATGTACGGATGTTGACTTTGATGCTCATGTTGATGGTGAGGATGATAACCACCACCATAAGGGTATGGCCAATAGGGGTTTCCTTGACTATAATGGTGGGGCGACCACGGTGCCTGCATCCCATGAGGGTCATGCAGGCTTCTCGGCCTCGTCAGCGTTGCATCTGGATAGGAGGCATACGCTGGACCGTGTGTACAAAGCGGGTGGGATTCAAAACTGCAGTGCTTGCACTTGTAGAACATCCCTTGGATGAAAACTTGGCAAACATAGCACACACGCTCGGACATGTGCGCGGGACTGCTGATGAGGTTGAGCTCATGATCAGGCGCGTGCCATGTGTTCCTGAGGGTTGGAAGGCACGTGGCGCAATATTCATGGAGATCATAGTCGCACTCGTTGCATCGGTAGGTCTTGCCTTCGCCGTACAGTTTGCAACCATTGCATCTGTACGTGCAAACAACGTTGACTTCGGTCAAGGGATGGTTATGCGTGAAATGGTTGATTGTGTTCCGTTTTGGTGTTCCTTGAGACATCCTCACGTGACGTTTCGGGTTTGAACTCTAGAACGAGTTAGGTTTTGTTGATCTTCTTGGTGCTTATTATCAGTACAAATGTTTGCAAAAGCCTTTGCTGCATTATCAATACAAATGTGTAGTTGACTTTTGGTGTAGTTGACTGATCACACAAAGAAAAGGTCACTTTTGTTATAAATTTTATGTTGCAAATTGCTGATAGTATATATGAAATTAGGTTGAAATGTTCAGTTACATGACTGGTTTTCATCTGGGACGTGTCTTCAGGTTTTTAACTAGTACAATAATTCATATATACAATGTAGGTTAATGAATAAATATAAACTGAGCCGGCTGCTGCCATTAAAATCTAGAACAATTACAGTTCAAAAAAATCTAGAGCAGTTAGTTTCTTGATACGTACAGCCAAAACATGTAATTTATGTATTTGAGCATATTCATCATGTAAAATAGTTAACACATAATATATTCTAATATCTTTGATACAATTAGATTAAAACTATAAAGTTATGAGAGAAGAATAAGTGGCCAATGAGTCTGTAATTTTTTAAAATATATGTTTTTGATAGTTAGATACTCTACTAAATTTGCAATGGACATGCTTTAGTACCAGGGTTGCATCATGCATCATTCATATTTAATTTTACATAATGCATATACTATTCAACATTTACACAAAAGAATTAAAATACCTACACAAGTTGATATTAGAAAAAGGTTTAGAGTTGGTGTACATTTTTATTTGCTTGTACAGTGGTACTTTAGTTTTGCAAATTTATTTATTTTTAAAACACAACTATATACAGTATACAGAAGATATATATGCAAATTTGAAATGAAATATTAAGGTCCAAGTGAGCTCAAGTTTCACTGACAATTTCATTTCCCCTAATGGGCTGTGTAAACTCCATTATGAAACTAATCAAATCCTTTTGCTCTTGATCAGTCTCACTATGAGTTTTAAATAGCGAAGACTACATCGATCGGTCTCGCAGCATGGCAATCTGATCCTGTTCTCGTCGGAAAGGCTGTGGAAGCCGCTCGCTGTTAAAGGTTCGTCTGTGATTTCGCGAATGTGTTGTGATTTGATCTTAAGGTGTACGTTACTGCTTTTTGTTAAGATTTAAGATTCTTTAGGACTGTTAAAGCCCAAAAGGAGAAACCCAATGAAATCTTCAGATGCCAAAGAAATAACAAGCTGCTCAAGAGTCTAGGGTTCTCATTGCTTATAGTTTTCTATAAATACGACTGTTATGAAAATAAGTTGTGCAACCTTTGGCTGCGTTAGGAAACGTTTTGAAACGAGGAAAGCCTCAAGGACGGAATCAACAACAGATCCTTAACTTGTTGTGATTGTTAGGGGATCCACTCTTCACACGTTGGGAGGGATCAGTTGTTGGTTCTGTCATTGAAGTGTTCCTCCCATGGTATGACAAAAGGCCTGAACTATTGGTTTAAGAAATTTATCTCCACAAAGAATCTCGCAGATTTCTTGGAGGTGACTCGAAGGTGGAGCTTCACCCTTCGTGGGCTCAAGGATTTTTGCAAATCTAAAGGTGTGTTCCCCTCTCCGTATGTAGTATAACAAATATGTCCATATCCTTTGGTTGCAAAACTGATAAAAGATCTCGAACATGAGATGATGTTTTTTTTCCTTTGTAGGGTGCTCTCCCTTTTGTTCTCCAGGGACAACATGTGGCTCAAGAGCGATGTTCTGAAGAACCTTATTCTAGGCACTGTTGCTGAGAAGCTAGGGAAGACTCCTGCGCAAATTGTGGGGTCTCCAAATGGGTCAAAGTGCTCTTCCAAAGAGCACATACGAAGACAAGATCAAGCAGAACTTTGACGTTTTCAATTGGTCCATACCAGATGACATGTTTCATCTGATTGAACAGACAAGTAAACTGCATTCCAAATGGCTCAAAAAGCTTTCTCTGTTTTGCTTCTACCGCTCAGTGTTATGTAAAAAGCTTGTTTTCAATCTACATGGTAAGCTGTTGAGAGGTATGCCATTTATTCATCAGACGAGTCCTTATAACTCTCAAACAACTTTACGGTAAGATATGAGACTCATCATTGAATTTTCCCAACCTGTTCACGGATTTGTCATAGTCAGTTTATTTTGAATACTGCAAGTTGTGAAGTAATCAAAAGCTTGTTGAACAAAAAAAAATCAAAAACATAAACAATAGAGAAATATAACATAATGTCATGAGTGACATTATTTAGGGGACATTATCTGTTATACCCACCCTCCTCCTCAATCAATCTTCGAAAGATATGAAACAAAAAGGAAAAAATATAAAATGGCAAATTGTTGGAATTTACAGTTAACCCTAAGGAAGGTAATCTATTTACGGGTTTTACCAAGTTTAACAGGAGGGAAAACCGAATCGAATTGAAATACGAACGAATCCCGAATCCAAATAACCACTCAATGTTAACCGTCCCCAATCCAACTTAAACCATCTCGATCGAATCTCGATTTTAACCATCTCGAACCCGAATCCAAATAACCCCAATCCCCTCAACGGTTTCCCCTAAATTCCCAAATTCGAAAACGTAACCCTAGAACATTCCATTTCGATTCCTTCGATTTCCCTTCGATTACACCAAAAACGTGTGAATCATGGTTGAAAGTAGGCTGGGTAAGAGAAATGATAGGCCTCCTCCAATGGATCCTCCTCCGCAAAAGAGCGGGACCTCGAAGAACTCGAAGAAGAACAAACCGAAGAAGAGTTCGAAGAAGAGAAAAACGACGGATGAGGAATCACCGGCGGTTGATTTTGTTGGAACCGTGGGAGTTGCGGAGGAGAATGAAGTAGAAGAACCGGCTAAGGATGTAGAAGATTGGGAGAAAGAGAAAGAAGAATCGGAGAAGGAGAAAGAAAGGGAAGAAGAAAATGGAGACGAAGATGAAGAGGAAAAAGGAAATAGCGACGAATCTCAAGAAGAGAAAGAAGAAAATGGAGACAAAGATGAAGAGGAAGAAGGAAATAGCGATGAAGAAGTAGAAGAAATACAAGAGGAGGAAGACACCAGAGAAGAAGAAGAGAAGGAACCCCCATTGGAAGCGGAATCAGGAAATGTTGATGGTGATGGTCACGGGGTTGTCGGGCAAGGAGAAGAGGTAATAAGTGTGGAACTTGAATAGGGTTTAACTAAATATACTAGGAAAGGCTCGGATAACTTAGGAGAACTATGTTTTAGTACTTGCATAACTGATATAGAACACAATGTTACTTGCAGGAATTAGAGGCAACCGAGGCAATCAAACCGTTGAGGATGTACTTCTATGAGTCGGAGTACAAGAAACAAATAAAGATAGCGACCAAATATTTCGTCAATGACGTTATGGTTACATTTGACAATCTGGAACCGCCGATGAGTATTACTGAGAGGAAGTGGTTTGAGGAGCATCCACAATTCTCTCACATGTTCCACATGGAGAAGGACTCAAACCACATGGTCCAAGGAATGTGGATGTTGCTATTGCGGACAGTGGATAGCTCGAAGAGGAAGGAAGTGTGGTTCATTGTGAATGGTGTTCCCATCCGCTATGGCCTGAGAGAACACGCTTTGATCTCAGGTCTTAGATGCCGCAACTATCCACTTGGGTATAAGGAGTTTGGTGATAGAAAGTTCGTGAAGCGCCATTTCAATAAGGGAGAATCAATAAGGCTTGAGGATGTCAAAGCGAAGCTGTTGGCTATGGGAGAACACAGAGATCGGCTGAAGATGATGGTTTTGTTCTTTTTAGGAAGTGTTATCTGTGCGCAAACGAAAGTAGGAAAAGGCGCCAAAGATGTTTTGGAATTCTTCCAAAGAGCTGTGGACGATCTCGAGTTCTGCGAAAACTTTCCATGGGGGAGGTACTCGTTTGATTACATGGTTAAGGAGATATCGCACACCATGGATCATTTTGGAGGTTGGGTTAAAGAGAAGACTTTATGGCCACTTCCAGGTTTCTGTCTGCCACTGGAGGTAAGCAATTGAAGATAATCACCTTATCATTTGTTAATATTATTGTGTTAAGTGTTTGTACATGATTNATCGCACACCATGGATCATTTTGGAGGTTGGGTTAAAGAGAAGACTTTATGGCCACTTCCAGGTTTCTGTCTGCCACTGGAGGTAAGCAATTGAAGATAATCACCTTATCATTTGTTAATATTATTGTGTTAAGTGTTTGTACATGATTGGTATGTAGTTGCTTGCTTTTGAGGCAATTCCCAAGTTGGGATTGGAGTTTAGACAAGATGTTGCAGACGTCGATGTAGACTGTCCTAGGATGTGCAGATCAGTCTTTAAATCAGCAGGGATGAAAGGGTTCTCACTTTCAAAATTGAATCGGGAACTGGACAAAATAACGGTATGTTTCTTCCGCTACAATCTTGAAAATGTTGTAATGTTTCTTGTGCAACAAACTTTGAAAATGTTGTAGCATTATACTAACATGTGATTATTTTTTGGTTTTAATTTTTTGGTATCAGTCAGGGGATATCCACAGCATCCTTCCTACCAAGACAGAAGACGAAGTAGCTCTTTTGGAAGAGCTGACTGAAGAGGAGGACAACGTTGATGTCGGTGATATTTCTGTTGACAGTTGGGTAAAGCGTCTTGCAGAAGGACATTCAATCTTTTTTGAAGAGATGTATGATGTAGACGTTGCTGCGCGTGATCCAAATGCACAAGAGGCTGTCGACGAAGATCAGGATGACGAAGAAGGTGGAGAGGAAGGAGGCGCAAGCCAGAAGAAGATGATGGAGAAGTTGATCAAACAAGTGAAAATGTTTGGCACTCAGCTAAAGAGAGTTAAGAAGACAATGGACAAGTTTGAGGAAAGGATGGTGGTTCCGTTTGAAGCGTTTATGAAGAAAACTATGGATGAAGGGCAAGGAAGCAGGGAGTGAAGAACTCGGTTATGTATTTTGTAAACTCGGTTATGTATTTTGTGGGAAGTTGGACCCATTGTTTTGTTGTTGTGTGGATGTTGGAAACCTCTTGACTTATTAGGTATGTTGGATGGAACTTGTTCTTGTTATCATGGATGTTGCAATCTTGTTATCATGGAAGTTCTTATGATTATATTTTGAATGTGCCTCTTAAGGAAAACTAGGAAAAGTAGGAGAACTTAATGAAAACTAGGACAACTAGGAGAACTTAATGAAAACTAGGAGAACTTAATGAAAACTAGGAAAACTAGAAATACTAGGAAAACTAATTATTCAACACCACACTTAAACTAAGCATACAATTCTTCAAACTTCCTAACAATGTAATCTTCTTCATTTTCTTCATTCCCGCCCTTCCATGTCTTCTTCTTCTCCAAATGACTTTTCATTTCAGAAATGGTCTTCTGTAATTGCTCAATCACTTTATTCTTCTCCCGGATTTCATCACGGGCTTGAAGCAATGCTCTCCTTTGCCATTCTGTACCATTCTCTTCATCGAACCAAGAGAAGTACTTGCATTCATTTCCAAGCTGCAATAAGGTCAAAATTCAAACCCAATTCAAATCCAGATTCCATTATATCCAGATTCCATCATATATTCATACCTTAAAACGCGGACAGCCATAAAAGTGTCGACCAAGATTTTTGTCAGTCCAAGCTTGCCTTATTTTCGCCGGCAAGCCACAGTGACACAACCTCAGACAAGAAAATCGGCGGCTCCTTTGCGATAAAGACGAACCCGAACCCACTTCCATCTTCACTTTTTCCATCTTCACTTGCTCGGCGAGGGGGGGGGAAGAGAATTTAATTCTCGAAATAGAGAAGAGAGACACAAGAGAGGAGAAAGAGAGGGAGAGGAAATGGGATAAAAAGTGAGAGAGAGGGAGAGATGAAAAAGGGATAAAAAGTCAAACTGAAAGTAGGGACTTGAAAGGCTTTGGGAGGGGAGTATTGTGTGGTTGAGATAATTTAGACGATTTTAATATTAATTGCCCAAAAAAAAATTGTTCTTAGTTATACCCAAGATACTAGTATTCCCAACTTTGGTCATAGTTATATTTTTGTCGGTTTCTAATTTATTTAGCGTTACTAATCTATTTAAATTGGTTATCTAGTTTTGCCTTCAATATTACTAGTTTAAATTGTTATATATATAGTTTCGTGCAATTATATTTAGCGAATAGATATAACTCGAAAGTTTCATTTGTAAGATGTCTTTGGCCACCAAAGTGTTATTGAAATTTCAAGGTCTCGTAAGGGATACGTGAGAGTTTTTTTCCTAAATTAGCTGAAATTGATAACCGAGTTTTGTTATAAATATATGTTAGAGTTGCGAAAACAAATGTAAAACTATGATATTCGGGTTTTGATAGAGAAAAAACTATGAGATTCGAGTTTTGATATAGATAATACTAATGTCATTACAAAACAAAGTAGATTTCAAGTTTTACGCAGTTTTCCAAGTCATACAACACGACACAACACGAAATGAAACAAAGTTCCAGAGCTTACAACACAATATCAAGTACCCAAATGCATTACTCGAAATATGCATTACTCCAAATTCATCCAAATTCATCCAAATTTAAACTCTTTTCCTTCCTTGCCGCTTGATGCGATCTGGAGGTATGATCTTCACCTCCTTGATCTGATCTGGTACATTCCAAGAAGCCATGTCGGGCACAACATTAAGTGTTCTGGAATACGCCAAATGCCACATTTCCGTCCAGTAGTATTTTGAGCACAACTCATGGATATCAAGGCGCCTGCCATCAACATTCCTAGCGAAATAGATATATGCTGCCAGTCCATGCAGACAAGGGAACTTTTCATAGTCCCACACCTTGCAAGTACAAGTTTTTCCAACCAAGGTCGCCCAAAACACCTTTCCTGCAGTGTCAATGATCTCGTACTTAAGCTCGTAACTATCAAGTTCCCGCACAGGTAGCTTATGTGCAACAGCCCATAGATCGTGCAAGTAGGTCTCAACCCGAGGCACCAGTCTTGTATTCATTGATCTAGAAACAACATCCTTCCGTTGAGTGAACCAATCAGAGAATTTCCTAATGATACAATCTAGCATTGGTATTAAGGCCCACCTCGTTGCCTCTTTAAACACGTTCTTCATTGATACCAGAGTGTTGCTTGTATCCAAGTTGTACCTATCACGTGGGAAAAAAACCCTTGCCCATTTGTCCTTTTCAATACCACATTCCTCCACATAATTGTACGCAGCAGGACATCTTATCTTAAATGAGTCGTAAGCAGAATTGAAGTCATCAACCGTGTAATATCTTCCCAACTCCATAAGTTTTTGCCCGACTATATTCTTGTTGACGTTACAAGCATGCAATTTCACCTTTTCCTTCAAATGCCATATACAATGACCATGGTGAGCCTGTGGAAACACGTTTCCTATGGCGAAGATCAAGCTCTGATTTCTTGTACTAATGAAAACCAGTTCAGAAGAGTCTGGTATAACACTTTTAAGCATCTCGAAAAACCAAGTCCAACTAGCAACATTCTCACCATCTACTACTGCAAACGCAAGTGGATAACTCTAACCATTAGGATCCACGGCTTTCGCGAAAACTAAAACACCACCGTTCTTCAGACGTATCCCCTCCACAGCTATCACCTTCCTCATAACTGCAAACCTTTCAATGCAAGCTTCCAAAGCTATGAAAAGGTACTCAAATTTACTTCTATCATCCAATTTCAAAGAGGTTTTTGTCCCCGGATTCACTTGCTCTAACATGTAAAAATAGCTATACAACATCTTGTAGCTCTCTTTCGGACTACCAGGTATATCTCTGACGTGATTGCTCATTGTGTCCTGCCAAAAGGAACAAACAAAAGAAACTCACTACAATTTCCCCTACTATTATCCTGCTACAGTTTTACCAGTTATTCTACCAGTTTCCTTGTTTTCCTAATTCTACCAGTTGTACCCATTTATTCAATTTTACTACAATTTATCAAGAACAATTGAATAATCTAGGGTTTATCCCTATCCCTCAACTCCAGTTCACCTACATAAATTCATTATATACCAATTTACCCCGAAACTAAACAAAACTTGTCACAATTACAAATCAATTAAAAACCCCCAAAATCTACTTCCGAAATAATGCTCGGACATAGCATAACTTACCGGCTGCAACTTTATCGGCCCCGACGGCAACAAAGGGTCCCGGCAACAGACGGCAGCGTTCGAGAAGCTGAGAGAGAGAGGAGTGGAGGAGGAGCTCCTGCAGGAGGAGCTGCTACGGGGGGGAGCTGGGGGGGATCATCGGGGGAGCTCGGGATGGGGGAGGGGATGAGGATTCACTTTTTTTTTTTTAAACCAAACCAACAAACATAAGAACCACTTTAAATTTTTTTTACAGACCAATCCAATTCGACCAAACCGATTTATGTTGGAAGGAGATTTTGGTTTTGGTCGATTTTGGTTTGGGACATTCTTGGTTCCAATTAAAATATGTCCTTTTGGTCTTTTCACATATTGATGGGTATAGGAGATTTTATGGTGCATAGGAGATTGATTGAGGAGGAGATTGGGCATTGGAGGTGATGTCCCATTATTTAGGGAGATGACATTTCAGAACTAGCCAAAAAAGGCATCATGAGCCGTGTCAGCGATCACATCGGAAGCAACCCCAATCGTTAAAGCCATAAAAATGCCAAACATTTTTTCCCCTGTACTCCGACCAGACTGTCCCTGTTGCTGATCTTGATTTGCGCATCCGTGATTATGACAAGGTAGCTGATACTAAGAAGGTTGAAAGTAAGGTTGTGGTTGCTGATAAGGATGAAAATAGGGTTGCGGTTGATGATACTGAGACGGGTGAAAATAAGTTTGTGGTTGCGGTTGCTGATACTGAGGAGGGTGAAAATAAGTTTGCGGTTTGCGTTTGCCGTTGCTGATACTGAGAAGGATGCAAATACATTTGCAGTTGATGGTATTGAGATTGCGGTTGCGGCTAGGGCTATTCAATATGATAATACCGAACTGTACCGAACCGAAATAGATAATATGGTTTGGATTTGGTTTATACCATATAAACCGAATGGATATGATTTTATAAAAACCATAGGATTTGGATATGGTTAGGTTTATAACCGATTAAACCGAATAAATTGAACAAAACCGACAAAAAAAAAATATATATATACATTATATAACCATTTATTTTCTTGGAATAGTCTTTTTTTTTTTTACTTTTTATTCCTTGTGAAGATATATCTTAATAATTTTATTATATTTTCTGCAGCTATTATCTAAATTTGATTTGATTTTGCATGTTGTAAGAAATTGTGAAATTAGATTGTACTATGTAATTTATTTGGAAGAACAAAGAGAAAATAAGAAAAGCTGTACAAAACTAAATCGTTGCTAATTTTTTTTTTTGTTAATTTCACATTTTTATATTTATGAACACCTAGGATTATTTTAATAAATGATAGTTTTGACAATATGTTTTTTTTTTTAATTCATATAATATGAAACCAAATCAAATAATAATCTTATTTGGTATAAAACCGCATAAACCAAAAATCGGTAGTATAAATACCGAACCAAACCAAATTAAATATGGTTCCAATATGATAGCTAATTTTTATAAACCGAATAACCGAAAACCGAAAAAAACCGAACTGAAACCGGATCGAACACCAGATTGAACATGCCTAGTTGCGGCTTTAAACTCTTTTGTTGAGTCCCCTTCGTTGCTGACATAGACGAATTAACACATTCCATGTGAACATCCAACCGGCATGGACCACACTTGTACCGCCATGACCTTATCGCACCGTGGCAGATCATGCAGATATTGCTTACTCCATGATCACTCAGCTTTAAGTGATGAGCCGAGTGAGCCATGTGGCTCACTTGCTGAGGCAGCTGTGAGCAAAGTGGATGCATGTCGAAGCCGCAAGCCTCGCATGTATGTGCAAAGATGACACCACAATAAGGTAATGCAGAAGATAAATCAAGAGACAAAACACCAATAGCTTTATTAGAAATCGCCTTGTACACTCTATTACAAGATCTGCTTAATCAGCTTTACACGTCTAGTGTTAACACCCTAACACACGTCACTGAAGGATTCCTAAGCTACTCACTTATGTCTCTCTGCCGTCAAGTACTTCAGCCTCTGCTTCAGCACGACCCAAGAACACCTTAAGAGCTTCTCTCTCTCTCTATAAGATTAGCCTCTGTGTCTCTGTCTCTCTGCCGACGAGCCCCCTTGCTATCTTATACTTATTTTCCACGTTCCTGAAACCCTAGTCTCCAAGGAACACAATATGGACATCTTCCATAACATTAAGTGCAACTTTCCTTTTCTTGAAATGCACTTATTCCTCTTTCTTTAAGTCATAAACTTGCTCCTCAAGTTTATTCCTCTTGCCTTTTCTCCAAGATACACCCTTGCTCTCCAAGNTGCAACTTTCCTTTTCTTGAAATGCACTTATTCCTCTTTCTTTAAGTCATAAACTTGCTCCTCAAGTTTATTCCTCTTGCCTTTTCTCCAAGATACACCCTTGCTCTCCAAGTCTACACGACTCCAGCTCAGCATCTTGACTCCACATGGTTTTCACCACTCAACACGACGTCTGCCTCAGCAACTACGTCAGCGACTAATTCAGGGCGGACATCTTACATCTTCAATCTCCACCTTTTAGCTTTGTGTGCCAATCAAGCACAACATCCTTCTGGTTCAACAACCACGTTCCTCACTTGGAACCTTCCATACCAAATGTGATTTTCTCCCCCACGAGATGTGCACCACACCATGCTTTTCTCCTCCATGAGATAAGCACCATCTACTTCAGGACGTCCCTCACCATGCTCTTCTCCCCCATGAGATATGCACTCCTTGGACCAGAACGTCACCACTTCTCCCCCTGCTTGATTGCATACTAAGCTAAAACACAGATGCTTAGATGTCAAGCCTTCCATCACAGTAATCATGATACAGCCCCTGCTGCAGCGGAATAGATTACAAGTACTGCATCACGATCTGACGCACCTGTCGAACT
>CAKOAT010167378.1:65206-99636 GCA_932364175.1 Eruca vesicaria subsp. sativa
GCTCTTCTCCCCCATGAGATATGCACTCCTTGGACCAGAACGTCACCACTTCTCCCCCTGCTTGATTGCATACTAAGCTAAAACACAGATGCTTAGATGTCAAGCCTTCCATCACAGTAATCATGATACAGCCCCTGCTGCAGCGGAATAGATTACAAGTACTGCATCACGATCTGACGCACCTGTCGAACTACCTTTCAACCCACTTCTGTTGAGGACTTGGCTTCCTTCATGCGTCGGCTCCTTGACCATGAGCCCCTCCTCATCCACCCCGAGTGCTCTCTGCACTCGTTGCTATTGTCTTGGAGTGATTTCGCTATCACCCTCCTGAAGATCATCTCGCATCACTTCCTGACGCACTTCAATCTCCTTCCCCTTTGAACCACAAACAACTCCGTGTCCTGGCTCCAGACTTGATGCTTCTTGATCTTCCTCAAGATCACTCCTACCAGAGCTGCATCCTTCTTCTGATGTCCCTTTCTTGACCTCATCAAGTAAGCCACTCTTG
Organism: Eruca vesicaria subsp. sativa; assembly: GCA_932364175.1. Classification (NCBI taxonomy): domain Eukaryota; kingdom Viridiplantae; phylum Streptophyta; class Magnoliopsida; order Brassicales; family Brassicaceae; genus Eruca; species Eruca vesicaria. The sequence goes on from CAKOAT010167378.1 coordinate 65,715, forward strand.
GCTAAGAACACCTCTTCAACCCCCTTGGGTTTAGTGAACGTCTTGTTCACCTTCTTGGCCATGTTTCTGCTCTTCTCACGAGCAAAACACTCCACCTTCTTGTGTCCAACCTTCCCACAGAACCAGCAAAATATCCGATGTTGCTTCTTCTTGGGCCTGACACAGTTACTGATGCACCAATCAGTCTCCTTCCTTGTACCAGATGCACAACCATGCTTCAGAACCTCATGTCTGACCTTCATGTTACTGCACTGATGTACCACTTTCGGCTTGTTTCTCACAGCCACGCGCTGTAGAACTTCCTGCCGTACTCGTTGTCGTACGTCCCGACGTACTTCCTGACGAACATCTTTGGCTTCACTTTTTGAAGTGCTCCCTTGCACGAACTGTGACCGCCCCTTCTGCTGTACGCCAGTACTCTCACCTCCTCGGTATCCCAGTCCCCAATTTGCCTTGGCTGGTTGTCCCATTGAGAGTATCTTATCCAACTCCTTGGATCCACTATTGAGCATTCTGACCTGTTTGTGATTCTCAGCCAAATCACGTTCCAGCTTCCTTGCTCTCTCTTGTTCACCAGTAGCAACTCTTCTCAGTTTGCTAACTTTCTCTTCAAGAGACTCATTCTTCTCTTCTACAGCCGCAAATGCTTCACGAAGTTCTTCAAGCAACTCGTTTTGCTTCTGAGCCACATCCTCCAATCTCATATTCTGATCCTTGACTCTCAACCACTTGTTGAGCAGCACATGATACTCCTCATCATCTGTACTGCGATCTGAATCAGAGGATGCACTAGATCCCTTCTTGCGTGCACCAAATGCAACCATGTTCTTCAACACCTTGTCATCTTCTTCAGAATCTGAATCATCAGACGTCTGAGGTCCTTTTCCCTTCTTTGAGTTTGGACATTCACGCCTTGTGTGTCCAACACCTCTGCACTCAGAACACTTAAGTTCCTTTCGTTGTGCCATAGGACAATCAGCCCTTATATGACCAAATCCTTCACACTCGTAGCACTTGATAGTGTCTCTTCTTCTACCATTACCACGATCACCTCCTTGACGATCATACTTGTTTCTGCCACCAGAGTGAATCTTCCTACCAAAATTCCTAGCCAACATACCCACAGTATCTTCAAGCTTCTGGAATCTATCACCATTTTTGTCATCTGCAAGCGCTATACTCTCTGGCGCACTGCTTGACGTAGAGACTGAACTACTGTCTGTCTCCATCTCTTGTGCCTTCAGCATACCCACAAGCTTATCAAACTTGAGCTCATCCGTGTTTGTAGTCATCTGCAAGACTGCCTTGTGAGCTTCAAACTTCTTTGGAAGACAGCGTAGTAACTTCTTTACCAGCTTCTTCTCCTTGTACTTCTTCCCAAGTACAAATGCTTCATGCGCCATAGCACTGAGTTTGGCACTAAAGCTCGCCACAGAATCAGCGTCCGACCATCTGAGATTCTCAAACTGCGACCCAAGATGATCTAGGCGTGTCCTCTTGACACTCTCATCTCCCTCAAACGAATTCAGCAGGATCTCCCACACCTCTTTAGCTGAAGTACTCCCCTGAATCAGCTGAAACTGTTATGCTTCAACAGCTCCAAAAATCACCGATAACGCCTTTGCATTAAATTTTGATGCACTGCGCTCTGCCTCTGACCAATCTTCTTTTGGCTTAGGCTTCTTCTCATCTCCTGTGACTATGGTGAGCTCCTCCCAACCAATCTCCACAGCTGTCCACGCATCTTCATTGATTCCTCAAATCATCTGCTTCATGTGAGCCTTCTAATGACCATACTGGTCTGCATTCAACATGATTGCCTTCTGCATCGTAACAATCGTGTCCATCTTCACCTTCAGGATTACACCGGTAACTTAGGTGCCCCGCTCTGATACCACTTGTAAGTGCAAAGATGACACCACAATAAGGTAATGCAGAAGATAAATCAAGAGACAAAACACCAATAGCTTTATTAGAAATCGCCTTGTACACTCTATTACAAGATCTGCTTAATCAGCTTTACACGTCTAGTGTTAACACCCTAACACACGTCACTGAAAGATTCCTAAGCTACTCACTTATGTCTCTCTGTCGTCAAGTACTTCAGCCTCTGCTTCATCACGACCCAAGAACACCTTAAGAGCTTCTCTCTCTCTATAAGATTAGCCTCTGTGTCTCTGTCTCTCTGCCGACGAGCCCCCTTGCTATCTTATACTTATTTTCCACGTTCCTGAAACCCTAGTCTCCAAGGAACACAATATGGACATCTTCCATAACATTAAGTGCAACTTTCCTTTTCTTGAAATGCACTTATTCCTCTTTCTTTAAGTCATAAACTTGCTCCTCAAGTTTATTCCTCTTGCCTTTTCTCCAAGATACACCCTTGCTCTCTAAGTCTACACGACTCCAGCTCAGCATCTTGACTCCACATGGTTTTCACCACTCAACACGACGTCTGCCTCAGCAACTACGTCAACGACTACTTCAGGGCGGACATCTTACATCTTCATCGCACTGGTAATAAAGCCCTTCGACTAGTTCATGGCAGATGTTGCACCCACGTCTGTCTTGGTCCGTCTTTGCTGGTTCTTTAAAGACTAACTTGAGCTCATGTTGTGGATGCAGAAATGAGTGGAAGGTAGGAGGACATGTGGCACAGCACTCGTGAAGATCGTAGTTGCAAGATGCGCAACAGTAGGTCTTCTCAGAGCCGTAAGTGTTGCAGCCATTGCAAATGAACCCGCCAAAGTCATCAACCTTCGTTAAAGGGTGGACATGGGTGAAATGTTGGAGCACTTCATGTTCTGATTTGAACGAAGACATCTCAAAATATGTTTTTGATAATGGTTAGGATTTGAGAGAGTATATCTAAGAAATACATTTTAGACATATGCAAACATTGTTTGGGATATATAACCAAGAGATTTCGTTTAGTCGTGTTACGAACGGTAGAACTTTTGTCACTTGTACAGTTATATATCCATCTAACGTGTGGTAGAGTGTAGTAGTTAAGTAGACTGAGGACGCATTCTTACTGGTCAATGCATGTTGCCTCTTTCTCAATGATCAAGGACTACGCTCCAATTTTAACAATAAGAGAAAGGCTCTAGTGACGTGTTTAATTCAAATGATCATTAGGTGAAGAGTTCAAGGCCCCTGCTATCTCATCTTTTTCATTTACCTATCCGTACATTTATTTGTATATGCCTTTTTTTTGTCGGTAGAGAAGACTTCTTAAACGTATTAATTAGTCAAGTGTTAATAGATAGTTGATTGAAAATAATCTGAGTATACTCCAAGTCTTGGGTGGGTTTGATAAAGAGAAGGTTGTGCTTGTATTCATTAAGATATAACAAATTAGTAAATCAACTACCAAAGCTTATGCATGAGAAAAAATTGTACGCAGCCACGCACCAGTGGTATCTCCAAGCCATTGGATGCATCTCAAAGAACAGTTTTGTGGGAACATTTAACTAGACAAGCACGGCTACGTTGACGCAGTCGTGTGTACGCGTCTATGTTGTCCTGTCTTGCGTGGTGGGGACCGAACTCAAAAATCGAAGTTCTTGACAATAGTCTTTTCCTAAAGTTTGTCATGTGAGTGTAATAAGACCAAATGATTTTGGTTCACTATATTTATGTGTTTGTTATATGATATGGTGCTTTATCAGTTAGATTTTGTTATTGACAAAAAAGTTAGATTTTGCTGTTTCTATATCTAATTTAGCTTTTATCATTTTTTATATATAAATTAATTAAATAGGTTTAGAAATCCCAAACTGAAAATATACATTTGCAGATAATTGATCATCGTATATAATAAAGTTAGAGGTAAATGTGTGTTAACCAGTGTTAAAAAAAATATGAAAATATACAGTTTACATCAATGATATTTTTCTTTGAACATAACATCAATGATATCATACCGATATTTTGAAAACAATTTTATAGTGCAACAATAGAATTTCGATGAGCATTTCATTGGCATTTGGCAGTCTTTTTAACTTCATGAATCATGTTGTATCGTTTTACTATTCGAGCTTGTTCTTCTATATATGAATTCACCTTGTTTTTCACGGGTTCAGTCATTACCCTTGTAGGTTGTGTAGCTTTGGTCCCGTTTGAAACTTAACACCCAACCGTTTCAAGGATAATGTGAAATAAAGTTTGGGGACTATAAAGTAATTAAAATTTAGAAACTTAAATGAAGATATAAGAATAGAAAATTTTTGTTCTGTTGAGTGGATTTGTAGACCAATATAATATCGATGGATTCTCAATTTCTCAGTTATGTATATATACCTCACTTGTCTTATCCATCCTTGTCGTCTCATATAAACAAAACAAAAACAAGAAGAAATAGCTGGCCTCTGCATTGTTTAAAATGACTCTCAAAGCCTAACTCTCCCACTCCCGTACTATTGGACCAGATATTATCGTCAGAGTGCATAAAGTTGCGAGGTTTAACAAGCGGAGCATCTGATCTCTGAATTCTTTAACATACACTCATACTTTCGTTTCGTCGTGTTACAGACGATAAAACTTTTGTTCACTTGTACAACTATGAATAAAATTCATAGTAACTTGTAATATACTCGTTAGAGACTCGTATAATTAATGTGTGGTAGGGTGGTCTAGTTGACGCCTTAGAGCAACTCCATTCATGAGGACCCTAATGGGGTACTTAAGTTTAAATTAATGTTTAATTTAAAGATTTGACAGTTATAGAACCTCTAATAATCTGTTTAATTTTTTCATCCTCCATTGGTAGAACCTCATTTGAGGTACTTAAAAAAAAAAAAATTAAAATTTTTTCTTAAAGTTGAATAATTTGAAAATAAATGATACATAAAATTTTATTTAAAATGACATAAAAACATATTACAAATACAAATCAGAAGCGAGAATAACGGATTAGTTGATATCTTGATGTGTTCCAAATTTTTGCCATATATGTTCAACCAAATCCGCTTTCAATCGTTGATTTGTTGCTTTATCACGAACTTTATTCCGAATGCTCATCAAATTGCTGAGATTTGAAGGCATATCTGTAGAGAACGAGAAATCCACTCCTGAACTTCGGGTTGAATCCGGACTTTAAAAACTAAAATATCAAACTGAGTGTACCCATCTCGTTCGTCTTCTACGATCATATTATGTAGAATAATACATGCTCTCATTATCTTTCCAACCTTTATTTTATCCCACAAAAGAGCTGGATTTTTTACTATGGCGAATCGAGCTTGCAAGACCCCGAAAGCTCGCTCGACATCCTTACGTACTGATTCCTGTTGTGTAGCGAATAAGGATGATTTCGGATCTTGCGGAAGTGGAATAGATTTGACAAAAGTAGCCCAGTTTGGATAAATACCATCTGTGAGATAGTAAGCCATTTGGTACTCGTGTCCGTTGACAATGTAATTAACTTTTGGAGCTCGACCTTGTAATATATCATCAAAAACTGGTGATTGATCAAGAACATTAATATCGTTTAATGTACCTGGAGGACCGAAAAACGCGTGCCATATCCAGAGGTCTTGTGAAGCTACAGCCTCTAGAACAATTGTTGGCTTTCCTGATCCACGTGTATATTGACCTTTCCATACGGTCGGACAATTCTTCCACTCCCAATGCATACAGTCAATGCTTCCTATCATCCCGGGAAATCCGCGTATCTCTCCAATATCGAGTAGTCGTTGAAGATCTTCTGGCGTGGGTCTTCTTAGATACTCATCTCCAAATAAATCTATGATTCCTTGAACAAAATGTTCTAAGCACAAAAGCGCGGTGGTCTCAGCAAGGCGGAGGTATTCGTCGACAGCATCAGCTGCGCAACCATATGCCATCATACGTATTGCTGCCGTTGCCTTTTGTAACGGAGAGAGACCGAACCTTCCAGTAGCATCTCTTCTTTGTTGAAAATATGGGATTTCAGCGGAGAGGCGATCAACAATACGCATGAACAAGGGTTTGTTCATTCGAAAACGACGTCGAAACATGTGTGCATGATAGGTTGCATCTTCACTAAAATAATCATTCCATAATTGCATGTGTCCTTGTTCTCGTTGTCTTTCAATGTAAGCTCGTTTTTTTTTTTGACCTTGATGCCTCTTGACGCTCTTCAATACGACTCTCTTGACGCTCTTCAATACGACTGATGCGATTCTCAATTTGTTGATCGAAAATTTGTTTGAATCTCTCATCCATCATATCTTCATAATTATAATTATTATTAGAAGAAGAAGCCATTTAGAAGAAAAATGGTAAAAGAAATTTATAAGAGAAATTTTGTTACAATCGAAAGAGAAGAGAGTGAACAAGAGAGTTGGATAATCTGAACTTTACAGTCGGAGAGAAAAGAAACTCAACTTGCTTTACAATCTATAAACGAATGATAAAGAAAACACAAGGAAATCTATTTATAAAGGAAACACAAGGAAATCAACTTGACAACTTGCAAACCAGCTTGCACATCCACATGTTAATGTCACTCGCTCTTCTTGTTTTCTTATGTCACATGTTACTGGCTTCTTGTCTTAGACTATGTCTTGCACATGCTACTGTCACTCGCTCTTCTTGTCATCTTATGTCACATGCTACCTGCTGCACAAGCACAAGGACAAGGACCTCATTTCAACAATTATAGACAATGGCACCCAGAGATTAGAGCTCCCAGTGTATTAGCAAACAAGCTTATAGTATAAATACGAAGCAGGAGTCAGTCAAATAAAGTAAAGAACTTGTTACCTCCATTCTATAGCCAGCTCGGGAAGCACACATGACATGATAATAAGTAGAGCACCTGTTGCAAATAATTTCCATTAAAAATTCCAAGAATACAACTATCAGGTCTGAAAAGATTAAAGTAATTGATAAACCCAAACATAGTTATACTCAAACATTTATAAAGCAGAAAAAGCATAAACCCAAACATAGTTATACTCCATTAACCAAACATTAAGCATATGGATACAGACTCCATTAAAACAGACTCGACACAAATTGCTGAAAACACACAAACACACAAACAGACTCGACACAAATTGCTGAAAACACACAAACATACAGACTTCATTAAAACAACATACATAATTCAAACTTAAGACACAAACAGCATACAGAAATCAAAATTAAGACTCAGCTAACATATCTTTAATAAGCTTGTTTTTTAAGGCCATTTCGAGTTCAGTTAATGGTTCAGTCTTGGCAATGAGCCTCTCAACCAATTTTTGCTTGTTAAGAGTTTTGTTGAAAGCAAAATCTGTTTGCTTAATCTCCCATATGTGAAGAAGCTCCTTCTTGTCTTTCTCTTCCTCTTCCAAAGTCGCTTGCTTCCTCACTGTTTTTTTCCCTTTTGCCTTTGCTGCCTTAACCCCAACTGGCCGAGACATGTCTTCCTCTCCATGGCTTTCTTGCACAGAGGATGATGACTGTGCCATCTGGCCATCAACCTTCCTTCTTTTGGACTGAACTTTATTCTTAGTAGCAGAAGCTCCACTCCATTTCTGGTCATGGCGAAGCTCCAACCATGCATGCTCCATTGTGAACCTCTTCTTGTAATCATTATCATAAATCTTGAGAGCTGTCTTCAAGACGTCATCCTCGCTGTGTCCACTCCCATTCTGTTTAATTGCAGCCTCGTAACAGCCAACAAACTTACACATGCCTTCATTGATCTTTCCCCACCTTGCTTTACAGTTTGAGAACTCACTCTTTTGGAAACTAGCTACCTTGGGACTCGCAGCATAGTAAGCAGCAGTTCGTTTCCAAAACGATGCCGCTTTCTGCTGATTCCCAACCACTTGATCCTTGGAAGTGTTCAACCAAGCACTTATCAACACAATATCTTCTGTTGGTGACCACTTATTACGCTTCTCTTTACGGTCAGACACAGCCTCTGTGTCTTTGTTGCCATCTTCACTCCACTGTGAACAGAATACAGAGGCATCCGACGCAGAGACAGAGTCATTCCATTGAGTGCTTGGTTGTTGACTGTTCAAGAGGTTTTGAAAAATACATTGTTGACTGTAAGGATCCATAAGAGAATCTGAGGAGAGAAAGCTAGTTTTTAAAATTTGTTGTTGAAGTTTGGAGAAGTAATTTGATTTCGAGTCATGGTTTATAGTGGTTAAAGGTTTTGGTTGTTGAAGTTTTAATGACAACTTTTAATGTCGTTTAAAGTTTTAAGTTGGAGAGGTTTAAAGTTGTTGAAGTTTTAATGATAAGTTTTATTCCCGTTTAAAGTTTCAAGTTGGAGAAGTTCAAGGTTGTTGAGGTTTTAATGGCAAGTTTTAAGACTTCATGATCTACATAGACAAGTTTCATTAACCTTGGTCCAAAAGAGTAAGATTAAAGTCTTCTATTGTAGATAGAATCCACAGGTGTTTGATTATGAGATTAGATAGATGAAAAGAAACAAGATGTTGTAAGAGACCCATATATTATTATTGAGGAATCAATTAATTTTTTTCTTCTTTCAAATCATCAAAGCTCATCAATATACAAACACATCTGACATGTCACAGTGTCCGAGTTTTTGACCCACTAAAGCTGTTTGTGTGTACTGTAATTTCACAAGGTGTGTGTGTTGTGTATTTATAAAACTATACGTTGATCTACTCAAATGAGACTATATTTATAAGACTATATTTATAAGACTATACTCAAAAGTTTTCTCTTTATGATATAAACTAGAAGCTACACAAAAGAGGTATATAGTTTCCTATGATTTACTCAAATGAGAAACACATGCAGTGAGTAAACAAAAGTATCAACTATTGTGATTAGATTAGAAGTTACTTACTTCTGAAGCCAATATGGTGTCGAGATTAAAGTCGATTCTTGGGTTTACTGCAGCAAGTCTCATTGATAGCATCTGTGGAAAAAAAAACAAGTAAAAAACTATGATGAGACACTATGGCACACAGTTCTATTCACTTCCAAACTGTTTTGACTTGACCTTTTTTGGTTGTGTCCTTTTAAGGCGATAGTACAATAATATATAGGTATAAAGAACAAAACTGGAACACGGAAAGTTCTCACCTCCACTTGACGTTGTAAAGATTGGACATGGTTAATTATTTCATCTAGCACCAACGCAGTACCTTGAATCTGCAAGTTCAAAGACTTTATGATCAGCTTAGGTGTACACATTAGTTTTTCCTTTCTATGAGGTTATTCAATATTTCAAAGAGAGTACACCACAGTGAAAGAAACACTCTTTAATCTAAATGGCATCTCCAATCACAATCAAACTAGTACTCTAGTGGTTCATGGAACAATTAATCAATCAAGTCATTACAGCTCACAAATAAAAATTAGAAGAGGTGATGTTAGCATAACAACATCATATCCACCAATCTCACCAATAATTGCTGCGGCGGCGGTGGAGAGACATCTAAACCGATTCCGGCAACAGCCGTCGCCGGAGCTTGAGGAGAAGGGTCAGTGAAGTGAAGAAGCTCCACTGCTTGTTTAGGTGGAAGCTCAAGCAACGCCGTGAAGCCACCGTCGCCGCCGCCGAGATGAAGTGATTCGAGCCCCGGCGGTTCCCGGCACGGTCCAGCTCCGGCCAGATCCATAAACGGTGGAATCTAAAGGAAACCCGAGAGAATCGGACATCAACACATTTTCGATGGAGAAATTGGAGAGAAAGAGATGGAGAAACGATGGAGAAGATGGAGACTTGACGCGCAGAGGAAGAAGAGAAACAAAATGAATTCTGGAGAAAGGCCGACGAAGGAGAGAGACAAATTTAGGTGTGGTCGAATCGTAACGCGCCACGTAGGGGTACTTACCAAACCCCAAAATCCCCATTTAAGTAGCGCTCTTCTCCTTTCTTTTCTTTTTTCATTTATTTTTTTGCTTTTTTTTTAGTACCTGGGCTTAAGAAGCCCCGATGGACCTGGTCTTAGAGCATATGCAACAGCAATTCTTACCGAATCCTTGGGGGAATCCTTAGGAAAAAAAAGCATTTTGGATTATATAAGGATATTTCGGATTTTTTTTTTTTTTTAAAGGTGACCATTCACATACTGCCACGTGTGCAGTAGAGCCCACGAATAGTAAAAAGTGACCATTTACATACCGTCACGTGTGCAGTGGAACCCGCAAATAGTGTAAGAATCAATCCTTAAATAATGATTTTAATAATAGAATCATTAACTGTTCATGAGATCCAGTAATTATAAAATTAATATTTCTCCCTAAGGATTCGTTAAGGATCACCCGTTGCATATGATTTTATTGGTCAATTTGGCATCTTTCTCATAAGTCACATTTCCATTCCTTTTATCAAGGATTACGTTCCATTTTTTTACAAAAGAAAATGGACCGGTCTCTCCGCTATAGTGAAATGTTGAAACTCAAAAAGTTCAAATTTGAAAACATATAATTTTAATACTATAGTTTTTTAATTATTTATTTAAATACCTTTTAATATTTATATACGTTTAAAGCAATGGATTGGTGTTTAACTTCTTTAATGGATCTTTTTGATAATTTTTTTCTTTGGAATTATTTTTAATGATATTTTTTTTAAAATAGACCTATTTGAAAGAATGTCCTATCTATACTATTATTTGTGAAGTGATTTTTCGCAACGGAGCTCTCACGTTGAAAGTTAGACTGGTTAATATCGTTTATACCCTTAATGAATAATTAAAATTTTCAATATATAATTAAACATAAATAAAAAACGAATTTCAATTGATTTAGATTTATCTTTATCTAAAACTATTTTATATTGGGTTATAAAGTCTTTATTAACCTTAAAAAATAATTATTTTTATTAATATATAATTAATTATAAATTAAAAATGAATTCCATTTATTTGATAATTATTCGTTTTTAATTTAGAATTAATTATATACTATTATTTGTGAAGTGATTTTTCGCAACGGAGCTCTCACGTTAAAAGTTAGACTGGTTTATATCGTTTATACCCTTAATGAATAACTAAAAATTTCAATATATAATAAAACATAAATAAAAACGATTTCAATTGATTTTAGCTTTATCTTTATCTAAAACTATTTTATATTGGGTTATAAAGTCTTTATTAACCTTAAAAAATAATTATATTTGTTAATATATAATTAATTATAAATTAAAAACGAATTTCATTTATTTGATAATTATCCTTATTTAAAAAATTATATTATGTTTATCAACCTTGAAAAATTATTATATTTGTTAATATATAATTAATTCTAAATTAAAAACGAATTTCATGAATTTGCTAATTATCCTTATCTAACTTTTTTATATTATGTTATAATTAACCTTTAAAAATAATTATATTTTTAATATATATTTAATTATGAAAAAATCAATTTGCAAAGAATATATGTATAGATAATTTATATTGTGTTATCCAAAACATTACTAAAGTTAATTTTATTATACTTCTTTTTGTTATGTCTAGAAAACATATTAATTTCTTACTAAATATTTTAAATTTATGAGAATTTCACATTTAGTTTGTGCAATGATAATTATTTATATGATGATGAAAAATTTTATATATAGAAATAATCTGTTTAGATTATTATTAAATGTTTTGAGTGTATGCACATAATTTATTATAATTTACTTAAATTGATTATATATTTGTTTATAGATATTAGTAAAATTATTAAGCCCGCAAATGTGGGTAAAACACCTAGTTTTTTGTTAAAACTATTAACGGTTTTGAAGTGTGGCAGATTATGTTTCAGTTATATTGGGTACCGATCAACTAATGCAAAATTTATTGAAGCATGTTGCGTATAAGTGAAGGTGAAAATACGTACTTTTTGAATATGCTTTTTTACATTTTTTTTTTTAATATTAAAAAGAAAGCAAACACAAAGAACATATAAATAAGCATATATGATGGCAGCACGTTAGAGACGTGCCATTTCAGAAGCAGCCATTAAGGTGCTCAGAGGCCGGCGCAGCGATGATATTGCAGGAAACCCCAAGGGTTAAAGCCATTAAAACGCTAAACATTCTTCTTCCTATACTCGGTCTAGACTCTTGAACGTGACCTTGATGATTTGTATATCCGTGATTGTAATAAGGCTGGTTATGATACTGAGAAGGGTGATAATACTGCGGTTGTGACCCATAACCCCTGTGCTGAATTGTTGGTTCTGACACCGACGAATTAACACATTCCATGTGAACATCTAACCCACATGGTCCACACTTGTACCGCCAAGAGCGGATTGCGCCGCTGCAAACCATGCACGTGCTGCTAGCACCCCAGTGACTCAATTCCAAGAGATGGGCAGGGTGAGGCACGTGTCTCACGTGCTGAGGCAGCCGTGTGCAGAGTGGATGGACGTCGAAGCCGCAAGGATGGCATTGGTAAAAGAGCCCCTCTGCTGGTTCGTGGCAGATATCGCACATACGTTTTTCATGGTGCGTTTGCTCTGGTCCTGTAAAGACTAGTTGGAGCTCGTGGTGTGGATGCATGAAGCTGAGGAGGGTAGGAGGGCACGTAGCGCAGTGTTCGTGAAGATTGTAGTCGCACCAGGAGCAACGGTAAGTCTCCCCAAAGCCAAAAGTTTTGCAGCCACCGCATGTGAACTCGCCATTACCGTCAACCTTCGTTAGTGGATGGATATGGCTGAAGTGATGGACTATGTGCTGTTCTGGCCTCGGCGAAGACATCTCGTAGTTTTTCTTGTTATTGTTCTTGAGAACGGTTTAGATTTGAAAGAAAGCGTGATGGTTTTAAAAGAACTATTTCTTAGACCATTTTCTGAGAAGCTATGTTCGGCAACTTGAGAATAAACTTTTGCTTAGACCATATCAAACAAATAATAGTTCTGTTTGGTTGTGGTTACAAAATTATAAACATTCGTTTACTTCTTGTCCTAAAATATAACTTTAACTCAGTCATGAGAACGTGGTATACAGCACGTAGTTGACTTTGGCTACTTGACTGGCCATATTGACCAGATATATCAGTTATGTATGGTCAATTAACCTCTATTTTGAGGTACACTTTTTGCTTATTTATAACCTAGACTTTTGCGTCTATTGTAAATAAGTATTGTGTATCAGTGAATGTATAACTTTTTTTGTGGATAGACGTAAACCATAAATTAATCTGTTGTTTGAGAATCAGCTTTCACTCGTTGTTCCTACCCCACTGTAGTTTTGAAAGGTGAATGACTCCTTTTTTTTTGATATCCAAACAACATCTTTATTTGTGCTTTCTTAAAAAAAAAAAAAAAAAAATATATATATATATATATATGGACAATTCTCTAAAATAGTGCTCTTTTAAGTTTTTATCACAAAAATAGACCTCAAAAATTAAAATAACCAAAATATCACTTTTTATTTTGAAAACTTTAAGTTTTCTTAATTTTTTAAAATTTGAAACCTTATCCCCAAAACCCGCTCCTCAACTCTAAACAAAAAAATCTAGGATTAGTTAACCCAAAGAGTATAAATATATATTTTAAAAAATATTTAAGTGCTATTTTGATCATTTTAATTGTTAAGATCTATATTTGTGATAAAAACTTTTTTAGATCTATTCTAGTCATTTTCTCTCTCTATATATATATATATATTTGTAAGTTTTTTTATCTATGTGATAGTATATAAGTGGTTACTTAACTCATTTATATATGTTAATTAGAAATATAAATTATGTTTAATTACAAAGAATTTAATCAACCTTTGACTTGTCTTTCGTACAAAACATAAAGCAACCAAACCCTAGCAATTCTCATTTCCAAATAATTTTAACAGTGACATCATCAATAGTATGCAATTACCATGCTATATCAAGAAGGATAACAAGAACTGGTCACATCTATGTTGCGGTGTCGTAAAATAAGACATCAAACCAACTTGGTAAGAACTACAAAACAATATACATAAATATTAAATAATCAACAAAACTAATATACACCATTACAATTTTCTGTACTTTCTCAAACATGAACTTTTAGAAATATGATTGAAAACTACCACAAGATCAGAAACCTCCTACGCCTCCTCCACCATCCACCACCGAGAGCCGGGCCTGAGTCAATTATCTTGAAACATTTGAATGGGACCCTAACAATTGAAAAGTTCCCAAACTTTTTAAAAATATAATTTTATTAACTTAAAATTATATTTTTCAATATAATACACAATAAAATAAAACTTTTTTAATATATATATATATATATATAATATTTAAAATGTTAAATGAGTTATAAATGAATATAATGTAATGTTATATAGGATATGTAGAATAAACTTATTTTAAGTGCTTTATTTGATTATAAAAAATTGTAAATTAAAAAAAAAATGGTATGGGACTCCAAATTTTACAGACCCGACCCTGCCACCACTGCCACCATGATCCCCTCCATCACCGCCAAAGCCACCTCCATTTTTCTCCGTCCCCATTTCCATATCTCCGCGGCCATCCTCCATTTTTCTCCGTCCCCATTTCCATATCTCCGCGGCCATCCTCTCCTACTCCATCCTCATCTCTTCCTCCACCTCCCCGTCGTCACCATTTACACTTTTTAGTGTAGCCAAGACCGCAAGAAATATAAAAAGAACAATAAGTACAAACCAAGCGACGATGATTATTACCAAATTCTCTATATACGTAGTTTCTGGCTTAACCAAAATCGCTACACCTAGTTATATATACATAGCTTATGTTCTAGCTGTGGTTTTCCTTCAGAGAGATAACGTGTTAAGTTTGTATTTCTTTTTTTGAATAATCAAGTGTTCTGATCCTACTAAGATGGTCCAAACTAGAGACCGATCTTTGCATGGACGCACACCAGAAGGTGGGTACTAGCTAAGTGAACACGATCTTCGATTTTGAACGCTGGATATAATGCATGTAAAGCCCCCAGTGGCCAGTGCGAATCGAACATATTAAGTTTTTATAGACTTAGACTTTTTATTATTCCATATGTCAACATATTCAATGGTTCCCATTACGGGGAAAACTTGAGAAGAAGAAGTACCATATGATGCTTGCATTCCAGCTTTGATGCTAAATCTCTATGAGTATGACTTTAGTTAGTTAACTGGATTTGAATTCCAATTGGTTTATAAGTTCAATCGGTGTGACAAATTTTCATAGAGTGACAAGAAGTGTGCACGCACGCACGTAAGGACTTTTCAGTTTTTGTCCCGTTTACTTCCAATTTTGTTTTGGACATAAAATTAAAAGAAAAATCGTCAACATTTTAACAAAGAAGTAACAAAAGTATAATATATATCCGAATCCTCATATAATTCCAAAAAAGTAGTATGTACTTTTATATATAATTATATACTAAGCCATAATCTTAACTAAGATTAGAAACCTTTTTAATCTAATAACTAGATTTGACCCGCGCTTTACAAGCGCGGGTAATTTTCCATCCTAATAAAATTTGATTAAATCTATAACTTATATTAAAAAAAAAACCTAATTAGTATTTCAAAAAAAAAATTTATTATAGTGTTTGATTTTTAA
The DNA here is from genome assembly GCA_932364175.1 of Eruca vesicaria subsp. sativa. Taxonomy (NCBI): domain Eukaryota; kingdom Viridiplantae; phylum Streptophyta; class Magnoliopsida; order Brassicales; family Brassicaceae; genus Eruca; species Eruca vesicaria. The sequence continues at coordinate 81,194 of CAKOAT010167378.1, forward strand.
GTAGTGTGTTTGTATTTGATTCAGATATATGGTTGAATCAATATATCTAGACACTTGTCTATAATCCATTTCGAATTTAATGAAAGTCTTTTTTAATTAAAAAATTTAATGCAAACCGGTAAAATTTTTAAAAATTGCGATCTGATATTGGTTAATCCACTATAAACCCAAAAAATCTAATAATACTTTTGAAGTTTTTGATTAAATAACTCTTGTTTTAATATTATATAAAATTGCTTTTTTAATTCCTTAGAATTTGATGAAATTTTTATTATGTTATTTGAAGAAAACGAAACAATGGTAAAAATACAATTTTTTAATATGACAATATTAGTTTCCTTTCGTTTTTAATAACCTATGTTATTTTTATATTTTTATTTATTTTAGATCTAAAATTAAATTTTATGATAAGTTTTAAATTATTTTTGAACACTCAAAATTGACATTTTAATTTTATGCATACAAATACATAGTAAATACTATTTTAAAAAAAACTTCATGTATCTACCTATATTTGATCTTTTAATATTATTATTTACAAAAAAATATATTCAAATTAAATGGCAAGTATAATTGGCATAAAAATCAGAATTATTACCTTTGACAAAAATATGGAAAGTATTAGTTCCCATAGATATATGGAATATTTGTTTCTTTAACTTAAATAAATAGAAGTTAGTGGTATGATTTTGTAATCTTCTTAAAAATCAAGGACATAATTCTAAAAATAATTATGTTTAAATAGTATAGATTCAGAAAAATTCAGTTACCATATCATGCAGAAAATATTCTCTGTGTGTTTTTCAAGTTAATTTAGGTATTTTCGAAAATGTTGTTCCTATATATTTCGGAAAATCTTGTTTATTTTGGAAAATATTGAATCTATATATGCTCTTTTGAATTTATTGTATTTAGTAATTATGAAAATGGATGTCATATAGAATATTCTTGAAATTTATTTGACTTGTCTCAGATAATTGGTGGAATATACAAAATTAGGTTTATCTTTATATTAATGGTTGTTTAAAAGGTCAATGATTTCGAAAAATGCTAATCCTATACTATAATATTATAGCTAACAGTATTGAAAATAATATTAAATTAAATTATATCATATGAAAATTTGGTATAGTTTAATGGACAACAAGTTTTTTGATGGTGTTAATAGGGTTTGAATAGAGTTAGGGTTTGAATAAATTGTTTTTAGATGGATAAATTGTTTCTATTGATTGAGCTGTTTTGTTTAGTTGATTGGGTTTTAAATTTTAGAAATCTATAGAAAAGAATAAAATCTTTTGGCAACTTTTGTAATTAATTAGAAAATTCAGGGACATAATCCTAAGAAGGATTCTGCTTTAATAGTATAAATTTAATTAAAAGTTTATTAAATTTTTCTATATGAAGAAGTTTAAGTTTTGCTGTACAAATAAAATCAAGAAACCTGAATTTTCACAAGATAATTTAGATGCAACTTTTTCTTAAAATAGAGTAATTCTATAATGGAAATGAGCTTTATCCAATTCTATTCCGTCTTGTAGGGAGTGAGAAAGAAAATAATGAACAAAAAAAAATAATAGCATTATATTATTCATAGAATAAGCTTATTTTTATTCTATTATGAAATGAAATATAGAATAAGTTTAAAATACTTTTTGTTCTAAATTTTATTTTTGACTGAATATGAAGTAGAGTTGAAAATGTTTTTAGAATATTGAAAGAAAAATCATAAAACATGTACTATTATGTTTATAGGACAGTTAGATGTAATAATTTTTTATAATTTGTAAAAGTAAATTGTCTCTCAGTTAGAAGAGTTTTAAAAAATGTCTACAGTTGCGTAAATAGTTCGACAAATTAGTATATCAGATCGAATATATTTTTTTGTTTTGCAGCAAAACAACTATTATATTATTGAAATTTAAATTGGTTCAAGTAACTAAATTGAAATAGAATAACTAACGAAATACAATTTTTTAAAGAAAATTTTGGTTATTTTAAGGGCATCTCCAATCCCACTCTATTTTTTACTTTAAAATAGAGTTTTAGAATAAAATTGCTCTAATGGTACTATATATCTCATTCTATAATAGAGTGAAAAATAGGTTTACTCCAAGTATAGAATAACTTTTTTTTTGTTCATCACTCTACTGTTCATCAAAGATGAAATATAACTTTAAATTCATGGAATCGGCTTTTCAAAACTGATAGCTTCTTCAACTATGTTGAAAAACTTGGCTAATCATTGATATAATTAATTCTATGCAATCAGTTTCAAATCTGCAATCAGTTTCAAATCTCTGATAAGTTGAATGTGCATGCAAGTAGGCTCTCCATTGTAAGTAAATGAATGTTCACAAAACGTCTTAACAAGCAATAACATTAATCAACAAATAAAATAATCATACTGATCTTATCATATGAAACAAATAAACGATACTCCACGAAGATTCCTAGAATAAGCTTAACACTTAATTACCTCTCTCTCCTGATTATCCAAAACACACCCCAATCGGATCCTACACAACCCGCCTGGGTCATAAAACTCCAAAAACAAAACAAAAAAAGATTCTCAATCATACCGCGACTTGTCTGTAAAATTCTCCGTCACACGATCCTCTCTAGATTCTCGGCGCCGTCGAAAAAAAAAATGTCTCAGTCGCGAGTTGTCGGCGACTATTTAGTGGGTCGGCAAATCGGGTCGGGTTCGTTCTCGGTGGTGAGCGAAGCCAAACACCGAGTCCACGGGACCCACGTAGCTATCAAGGAGATCGCTATGGGGAGACTCAACAAGAAGCTGCAAGAGAGTCTCATGTCTGAGATTTTCATCTTGAGGAGGATCAATCATCCCAACATCATCCGTTTGCTCGACATGATCGAGGTTGGTTTGGTCCTTTTAAACATTCCAAAGTTCGATCCTTTATGCTTCTTGAGGTTGACCCTTTTGTTTGAATGTGTTGTGTAGTCTCCTGGGAAGATACATTTGGTGTTGGAGTATTGTAAAGGAGGTGATTTGTCTGTTTATTTACAGAGTCGTGGAAGTGTTCCTGAAGCTACTGCTAAGCATTTCATGGTGCAGTTAGGTAAGTTCTAGGGCATGTAGTTTCTATTTATTGCTGTTGAGGGACTCGTGTTTTTTAATCTGGGACGGTTTTTTTTTTATGTATGTAACAGCTGCTGGGTTACAAGTTCTTCGTGATAATAATATTATTCACCGTGATTTGAAGCCTCAGGTGTGTTTGATATTTTCATTCTTTTCAATGATCTTCTGTGTAGATTGTGTTTTTTTTGTTGCTGTTGTTGATTATATTAGTGTGTTATGGCCTTATGGAACCTTAGTGTTTAAGTGATTGAGCTTTCAAAGAGCTGAAAGGATGACGTGGAAGGTTAATCTGTTAGTTTTCTATAAAACATGTTCTTTTCTTAGCAGTGGATTATGTTTCCTTGTCCAAGTAGAGATAGAGTCTTAGAGATTCCATCTTTGTTGAGATTGTAATTGCTAAGTTTTTTTCGTTCTTGAAACAGAATCTTCTTCTATCCACAGATGGAAACGATGCAGATCTGAAGATTGCGGATTTTGGATTTGCAAGGTATTGTTCATCAGCTCCCTTTGTTACTAAGATCAAAGAGTGTAGTATGAGTCAATTAGAGAAGGTTTCTAATGGGCTCGAGCTGCTTTTCAATGTGTTTATGTCGAGTTCTAGCCTAGGTAAATTCATTCTTTTCTTAGGGATGTATGCATATTGTCCCCCATTCTTCATTACGTTTGAAAATTTGCAAGTTCCGTAATGTAGATCGTTGCAACCAAGGGGGCTAGCAGAAACATTATGCGGTTCACCATTGTACATGGCCCCAGAGATTATGCAACTTCAGAAGTATGATGCAAAGGTGAAGCCTGTCTCGTACTAAGCAACCTAGACATTTCTCTTAGTGTTATCTCTTTACAATCTATCTTAAAACACACAGGCAGATCTCTGGAGTGTTGGTGCTATCTTATTTCAACTTGTGACAGGCAGAACCCCTTTTACAGGAAACAGCCAAATTCAGGTTTGGCATTCTCTGTCTCACAGATTTCTACGTAACTGTTTGCTTTTTGGTGCCTAAAACCAACGTATTCTCGACCTTTTGCTCACAGTTGCTCCAAAACATTTTGAGATCAACTGGATTACAATTTCCAGCGGACTGTAGAGATTTGAGTTTGGACTGTATAGATCTGTGTCAGAAGTTACTGCGCCTTGATCCAGGTCAGCATCAGACTACTATCTTTTGCTTGAGACCCATATATTTTTATAGTAAATAAGTTAGGAATAGTGATTCGAATAACGGTTTACAATAAGCTCTGTTCTTCTCCTACCTCACATGTCTTATAGTAAAGAGAAAAAGAGCTTATGGTCCTTAATCTCTTTGTATCAAGTGCGTTTACAATCCAGATTTTTGAATATTTTGTCTCCTGCAGTGGAACGTTTGACATTTGAAGAGTTCTTTAATCACCCTTTTCTTTCGGACAGGCAGTCATATGATTTCTCAAGGTAGACGTGATAGTTGTCATGACTAAAGCTTTTTCTCTCTTTATGCTAATCTTTTTTACCAGCAGGAGTAGGTTGGGATCAAGGACAATGGACGGTTTTCTTTCTTCTGGAAGCAGCCCGTCGAGAAACATGGAAGAGAGTTCTCAAGAAGACTGTTTACCATTCCTTATAGATGATTTCAGTGGACCTGAGGGGAGCCCTTCACATTTGAGAAAGACCTCCTCGATGAGGTCGTCCTCTGGATTTGACAATGATGGTAGAGTTGAAGGAAAGGAGATGGAATCTAGTCCTTTGAACTGTACAGAACTGACTTCCAGATATAGTAGAATGGATAACAATAGATTTAGGAATGAAACACACATAAGTTCTGATAGGAGAAACCATGGTGAACCCACAAGACTGACTGATTCGAGGTCACTTATTCCTAAAGGAAGAGGTAAATCGCATTCATTCTATTTGCTACTCTCTAGAAAATAGCACAGGTTTCTTGTTTGGTTTCTCACATATGTCAGTTCTGCAGTTGATGATTCTCAAGACTCAATGGATCAAGACTTCGTTCTTGTATCTGGACCACCAATGGATTTGCCATCATCTTCATCTAGTTCTTCGAAGGCTTATAATTTCCCATTCAAGTCTCAGTCTCCTCCGGCAGAGTTATACAACAGAAGCATAAGTTCAACGGCTCCTATGCCAATAATTGGTGCTACTGGCAACAACATTGGCCGGTTTGGAAGCCTGGACAGTCAGAGCACTTCTCATGGGTCTCTGGATCTTGGGGATGCTTTTGAACAGCCATCAACTAACAGCTTGACAAGAATCACTTCTCTGAAAAAATGTGCAGCTACAATTGCAGAATTAGTTCATGAAAGGGTAACCAAACTTTATATAGACAGTCACCTGATTATTTATCACCTAGCTGATCAAGCTCTTATCATGCTTATTTGCATAGATCAAATCTGACAAATACCTAGAAGCTTTCTCGATCCAGTTGGCGATTCTGGCAATATGGAAACAGGCACTGCACATATGCCATACCCAGGCAATCTCAGGTTTCGAAGGAAGCCCTAACAAATCAAGAGGAAGTAGCAGCCTAAAACACGAGCATATCACTGATCTCAGCCATGACGGATCAGAGGAGATATCCTCTCAGATTCAGATGCAGTTTATCCGGGAGATTGAGCTTGCTGAAGAACTTGCCAAGACTATCGAACCTGGTATTGTTTTTCTCTTTGTAAAAAGAACATACTTCTGCTCTGTTCTTGTGGTATTCAAGATCTTAAAAAGTTTTTCATCTACATGGTTGTAGGAAATGCAATGATGCCTGATGCAATGGAGACAATATTTGAAGCAGCCCTTGATCTTGGCAAGCTTGGGGGAGTAAGTTTCCTTTTGCCTTACCCCTACAAAACTTGATAAACAACTCAAATCTGAAGGATAAAACAATCAACTAGTGTATGTTCATTCTCATATATAAAACAAAAGTTTCAGTTCCACTAATAGCTTATGGCTTTCTGCAGGTTAAGGAGGTTATGGGAGAGATAGAGAACGCTGGAAACCAATACTCGAAAGCAGTGCGTTTGCTGGTATTCCTTTTAATAGAAGCACCAATGCTGATTCTGAATCCGCCATTGTCTCTCACAAACTCAGACAGGTATCGTCTCAGAACATATATAGATATCCTCAGCAGAAGATTAAAGCATCTGCAGTCGCATAGAAGAAGCTCAGGCTCTCAGATGCAAGGATCATCATTAGCCATGATGAACAAACAACCATAAACACGTTCACTCGGTTTGGTTTCTTCTACTGTTTTCGTTTTTTAAGAGAAAAAAAATGTATGTATATTTACAGCAAGATCATGTATTCTTATTCTTTTGGGATCTGGAGGGACTTTGGTGGATATGATGTGTGAGTTGTGATGGATGTTGTAACATGTTCTTTGTTCTATCTTTGATCTTAATCCTTCATTTATGTACAAGTAGATTTATGTATACGTTTCTGATAAATTTTATACAGCTCTTTACTCTATCCAACTTTCATGTTTGGTCCTTTGAACAACTTTATTAAAGATGCAGCAAAAGAAATAGTACTAAGCTTAGAGGTCACACACTCACATAAGCAAAGTGAATCATTCAAAGTAGCTTATACTTAATTCTTACTTTATTATTCTCGTACATTTTGTTCTTACATTCTTGATTCTCTTATCTCATTAGTACACAAACACGTAAGAGTAAGGACAACCATGATTAACTTAAGGGTTCCAGTTCCACACGTGTTTAGAAGTTCCTGCACGTGCAAAGAGCTTGAAGCGACGTAAATTCATTCTTTGAAGCCGAAGAAAATAGAAAATAAGCGCCAGTGGCCCTAATCACTATCTCTGTCTCTCTAACCTTTGCAGCATTCATCTCCCCGTTTTGTGAATTCTGGCCAGATACAAGGTAAGGGTTTCATCCTAATTAATGAAAGTTTCAAGCTTTATTTGTTTGGTCTCTTCTTTTCCTCTCATTCTCTAGGTTTTGTAGGAAAAATGACAAAGCTTGATACGTATTGGGTTTTGTTTTGTTTTGTTTTGTTTTGCAGAAGCTTGTCTGAAAGAATCTTTGATTGGTCGTTCTTTAGTTTGGGATCACTCTCTTCCTTTGGTATTTGATTGGAGTGTTTATATTTGTCGACTTATCCCCTGTTTGAGGAAATGGCAGGATATGCAATGACTTTTCAGTTATCCAGTGCTGTGAAATTTCGAAAGGAGATCTCTTCCTTGAGGATTTTTAATCGAGACTTTGTGTTTGGAGATTTTGTTAAGGCAATGAAAGTACCTGTTTTGCGGATTAAGGGTGTTTCAGGTAAGCAAAGGTCGAGGCTTTTGGTGGTTAACATGTCTCAGTCTCCTGTTGAGCCGCAATCTAGTGTTGTGGCTACTGAACAACCGAAAGTGGAAGAAAGGAAAGGAGACAATGTGAGAAACTTGGGAACTGATGAAGTGGAGAAATTTGGAAGTGATGGTGATGCTGGAGATGGGTTTAATGGTGGTGATGGTAATGGTGGGTTTAATAACGGTGGAAAAGGAGGAGGGGGAAATGGAAATGGAGGAGAAGATGATGATGGCAAAGAAGAGTACGAAGAGAAGGAGTTCGGACCCATTTTGAAGTTTGAAGAGGTTATGAGAGAGACAGAAGCTAGAGGAGCCACACTTCCATCTGATATGTTAGAGGCTGCTAAGACCTTTGGCATCCGCAAGTTGCTTCTCCTTAGGTACTTGGATTTGCAGGTAAGTACATTCTTTTCTTTCTTTCTGGAATTAACAGTTTTAAGAAATTTAGTTTTAACTTTTAACTTCTCGGGTTTTAGAGCTCAGCTGGGCTGCTTGGGTTTGCTATAAGATCATGGTCTATGCTTCGCAACAGAATGTTGGCTGATCCATCTTTCCTCTTCAAAATAGGCACTGAGGTTAGTGAGCTTTCACTTCAGTCCTTCATTCTCAGAACTCACATTTGGGTATATGCAACATGTAACCATTTGATATTTGCCAATTTTCAGATAGTCATTGATTCTTGTTGTGCCACTGTTGCTGAAGTTCAAAAGAGAGGCAAAGATTTCTGGGCAGAGTTTGAGTTGTATGTTGCTGATCTTCTTGTTGGAGTTGTTGTTAACGTTGCTCTTGTTGGTATGTTGGCCCCTTTTGTCCGTTTCGGTCAACCATCAGCGTCAAGTGGCTTCTTAGGAGGCATGCTCAATGCTTATAACGCGCTTCCAAGCAGGTAAAAAGAAACAACTTCCCCTCTTTTCTAGAAACACATACTCAGTTGTGAGGATGCTGAAATGATGCAGCGTGTTTGAAGCTGAAAGACCAGGGTGTAGGTTTTCAGCTCAACAGAGACTCGCTACATACTTCTACAAGGTACTACAGTCTGTCTCAATAGCTCCATAGACTCTTTAGCTGGTGGCTGATCAGATATATTTGTTCAGGGTATAATGTATGGTGCGGTTGGATTTGGATGTGGCATTGTAGGCCAAGGCATTGCTAATCTGATCATGACTGCTAAACGGTAACACATCTCTTTCCACTTGGACTCAAAAGTGGATGTGGCTTAACGTTTCTTTGTGTGGATATTCTCAGAAGCATAAACAAATCAGAAGAAGACATTCCAGTACCACCGCTCATCAAGAGTGCAGCTCTCTGGGGTATATACATACTTACCTTTAGTTTTTCTACCTTCACTTTGTTTACACATTCATCTCCATAACAATGGTGATTTGATGGCAGGTGTGTTCCTTAGTGTTTCATCGAATACACGTTATCAGATCATTAATGGTCTAGAGAGAGTGGTTGAAGCATCTCCTTTCGCCAAGAAAGTGCCTCCTGTGGCTTTGGCCTTTACCGTTGGTGTAAGGTTTGCTAATAACATCTACGGTGGGATGCAGTTCGTGGATTGGGCAAGATTGAGTGGTTGTCAGTGAAGAAGCCACCCGGTTCACTATGTATGTCTAGTTTTATGAAACTATATTTTGTTGTGAGATGTGGTTTACTACACATTTCTTCCAATATTACAGAACTCGCTATGGGCTACTTGAGCTGTATAAGTAGTCAATAAAATGGTTAGAAAACACATCTTACTATATAAGAATACGATTAAAGCATTAAAGAGTCTACAACACTAAAATAAGAAGCATGAAGTGTTGTAAGTTTGTTGCAGTGGCTTCGACCACATTGGCTTCCATTAGCTGCAGCTGGTGAGTGTGGCCGCATGCCCATTGGTCAATCTGCAGCTAGCTTACGCCAAGCAACAAAGAAGGTAAAGTCAGTGCTCTCACTAGAACCAAGTTATCTTTGTGCTGTCTCCTTTAGCCAAGAAAGCTGGACTCAATCCTTGAGCCGCGACAGCTTTTCCCAAACGTTGTAACATCCGCAACCGCCTTGCTGGCAAGCGATGTGGACGTATGGATACAATTCTTGTAGATCTTCTAAGTAATGATATAAGAACCTTTTTTTCTTTACTTGACGTACCCTTTAAATGTCTTTATGTTTATTGAAGGTTTGCATTGTTCCATGAAGAAATAACGAGAATTTTTATTAATGAAATTTAGTTAGAACGGTTTTTGGTCAAAGAAATTCAAAGGCCATAGTTATTATTATCATCAGTAATACTAACAACAAAGAATGTTGGTCAACACATGTCACCAGTCGTTAGTCACCAAATCTTCCAAACTAATTATATACTCCCTCCGTTTCAAAATAATTGTCATTCTAGAGAAAAAATTTCGTTTCAAAATAAGTGTCGTTTTAGAGTTTCGAGGCAAAATTTATTAGTTTTATATGATATTCTATTTTTTTATTGGTTGAAAAATGGTTAGCTGTATAGGTAGTTGTGTTTCTATCTTGGAAATATATAAAATTAAATGTTTCCTTAACATGTGTGTAAAATCTTAGAATGACAATTAAAATAAAACGGAGGGAGTATTTGTATCCTCGTTTCTTTTATTTTGTAACTTTATTTGGATTTTTTTTCTAATTTCCATTTTAATTGAGGAGAAAATAATTTTCTTAAAATATTCTTGTTAAACTAAAGCACTAAATAAATAAATCATAATAAATTAGAGTGTACAACAGTTTTTTCAAAGTGAAGCACAAAAATCAACCAAAAAGCATTCGGAAATATAACCAAATTAAACTAATTTCCTTTTCTAATAAGCAAAAAAATTTAAATATTTTTTCATCGCAGTAGAACATTTTCAGAAACAAAGAATCCAACACTTTCCACGTGGCAAGACAAGAAAAATCCACCTGGAAATTACGGTCAAACCAGTCAAACTCCCAACGGATCTTCTCTTGTCTCCCGCCTTTCTTTATAAAGAAGAAGCAACACAACAAACAAGAACACAAAAAAGATTCATCTCTGAAAGCTCCATCTCACCTTTTTCTCCCAAAACCTTTGAGAAAAAAGAAGAAGAGAGCATTCATAAAGATGACAAAGATCAACGCTCTCCGTCGTTGTCTCCTCCCGTGCCTCACACCTCCGACGAATCCAACCCCCGCATCATCATCCACCACCGTAGCATCATCATCCAAGAAACGTCTCAGCACTTCCCTCAGAGACGACATCGACGTTCAAGACTCCGCCTCTTCCTCCGAGGCCACCTCCTTCCCCGCCTCCGTAGACTCAGACCACCTCTCCCCCGTCACGTCGCAACCGCAGAGACCGTCGAGGACGATGGTGATCGGCACGCTTTTCGGGAGGAGAAAGGGACACGTGTGGTTATGTGTCCAACACGACCGTCTCTCCGTGAAACCCCTCCTCCTCCTCGAACTCTCCATCACGACGAACCAGCTAGTTCAAGAAATGGGCTCGGGTCTTGTCCGCGTCGCTCTCGAGTGCCCGACCCGACCGGAGTTAAAGTCTTGCCTGCTGAGATCCGTACCGGTTTGGACTATGTTCTGCAACGGGAGGAAGTCAGGTTTTGCTGTGAGGAGGAGCGCCAGTGAAGAGACGAGGGTGATGCTGAAGAGGTTGCAGTCTACGACGGTTGGAGCGGGCGTGTTGCAAGCCGGATCCGGGTCGGGTGAAGCGGATCTTGACGAGGTTATGTATATGAGGGCGAATTATGAACATGTTGTTGGTAGCTCTGACTCGGAGTCTTTCCATCTCATTAACCCTGACGTTGACTCTGCTCAAGAACTCAGCATCTTCTTGCTTAGGACGTCTTCCTAATTGCGTTTTGGAGTATGATAGATAACTTATGAATGCTTTTCATCAAGTTTGTTTTCTTGTTCAGAGATTACCAAACATTTGTTGCGTAGGGTTTAGGGTTCTAGAGAGGATTAGTGTTTTGAGTTCTCAGTGAGAAAGTTTTTGTACGTTGTATGTACTACTCACATTACACAATCATGTGTTGAGAATCTTGGCATTGTCACAAGAGTGTAAAATGATTTAAGATAAAGAAACAGAGACCCATTGGTTAACAAGAACAATACAAAAATGTGATGTCATAGCGTGGACAAAAAGAAGTCAAAACAGTGTAAATGATGAAGCATTTGAATGTTAACAAAAATGAATGTTGTTTCTTTCTTCTCCTAAGCTAAGCCAATGAAGCAAAGCCGTAGGAGAGAGGGAAGTTAGATGAAGAGAGAACTTGAAAGGCGATCAAGAACTTGAAGAAGGACTCAAAAGGCGATCAAGAAGTGATAACAAGTTGCAGCTTAAGAGGTCTGAAATGAGAGAATGGAACAAAAAAAGTAAGGAAAGGAGAGAAAACGAAGAAGATGATGAATATAATAATGTTAGTTCATACAGTGAATCTCCTAACACATACGTTATGGCTGAGTTATGCACACATTACGGCTGAGTTAGCATATGTTACAGCTGAGTTATCATAATAAACCTTAAACTTTACGTTATGGTTGAGTACGACTGAGTTATACATATGTTATGACTGAGTTTAACTCTAAACTAAAAACCTAAACTCTAAACATAAATCTTAAACTTTAAATAACAAAAAATATTAGATTTAATGCTCAAAAGATAAAATTTATAACTTTATAGTTTTATAGTTTAGAGTTGAGGTATAAATTTAAGAAAATATTAAAGTTTTAATATTATGTCCATAGTTGAATGAATGATTTTGTTCTCGCCCAAAATATGAAACTCTGGAGGACAATTAACACAACGACAACGACAACAACCAAGAAGATAATTCATTTCGTTACTACACGTTTAGTTTGATGATGAAAAATATAATATTTAGCATACCAATAGGTTTGGTACCTCATCTACAATGTATTAATTAACTAGATAATAGTTTGAGAAAATTACTAGAATGTTACAGAAAAATTGGTATATTACTAAACTAACATATATCATTTAAAATTTATTAGAATGTTTGTAGATTCATAGTAAATTACAGTTAAAGCCTTTGGTTAGTTTTTATTAATTGAGATTAATTTTAAACAATAAATCTATGTCATTAATTATTATAGTTACGTCATTAATAACTATAATTATTTTGATAAAAAAAAGAAGGACGATAATGAAGTGTCTTTCTAACTAGACTTCATGTGTTGAAAAAAAAACCCACAAATTTCTATATTCATCGCTTAACCAAAAGACTTAACATTCTGCAATGTTTAACAATTGCCATTTGAATGCATCTGAAAGAAAGACAGCATGGAAAGCTCAGATGAATGATTCTTTTCTCAGAAACTATAACTTGAAGATAGAGAAGCAACCAAGCTTAGTTGTTTCTGTTTACACAGGGGATATCTGAAGAGATTAGGGCCATAAGATCCATCCAATACATGTGATCAGCTATTGACTCTTGATTTTTAACATCTCTTTTAGTCTCTCCATCCCTGTCTATTTCAGCACAAAGATATGGATTACCATAAGATGAAACATGAAACAAGAAGGTACAGGTAAAACTTAACATCTATACAAACTTGAGTAATCAGAGAACAACAAATCAACTACATAGCTAGAAATCAATACAATTCCGAAACAAACTATAGCTTCCAGTACAATCCACCAACAATAACATCAAAAGAAGGCAGCCAAGCATGAAGCATTTCAAGCTATCTCCACAAAGATCCATCATACATTACAAAAAAAAACATCAATATATATATATATATATATATAGAGCAAGGCATGATCTTATCAATAATATGTGAACAATCTATCAACAAGAAAATCAATAGTATGAAGCCAAGAGCTATCTCCCATCACACACTAGAAATCGTATATCCAGAAAATATGAACAATCCATGATCTTATTAACAAACAATGAACAAGAACATCAGCGGTCATCCAAGTATGCATCGGTGCATGAAACAAACTCAAGTAACCTCCACGAACATTTTAAACTAAGCAATTATGCGTTTTACGTTAGACTATCCAAAGAGCCACATAGAACAATGCTTTGATTCTATAAAGAACGATAAATTTGTTGTGATCATAGAGAACATTGAGTCATAGTGGAAAACAATAAGCGGATCATTCCAAGCTAAAGTAACATTACCTTGAGGCGAGAACAGAGGGAGAGGAAATCGATGGCCGAAGAAGTCGGAGAAGAAGGAGAGCCAGAGACGTAACCATCTCCACCGGTTAACTGAGAGAGTGGAGAATCGCTGGCCATGCAGTGAATTGACCATTCAGAGATGAAGCTGCGGCGGCTGAGTAGAGTAGCAGAAGCGTGGGTGGGATCAAATATATCATCATTTTAATAAAAATGTAAGAAATAAAACAAAACTGAGGTGATGATTGTTTCCATTAATTTTTGGTTTTAGATTTTTGTTTTTGGTTTTTAGATTTTAGGTTTTTGTTTTCAGCTTTCAGCTTTTGGTTTTGTTTTTTAGTTTTTAGATTTGGGGCTTGATTGGTAGAACATTAGCATCATCATTATGCTTTTTATTATCCAATCAACATTTGCCAAACAATATTTTAAAAAGCATTTACTAAATACAAATGCTCTTTGATCAATTCTCTCATATATAGCTTTTAGAAGAGCATTTGCTGATAGAACATATAAAACTTAAAAATAATTATATATAATTAATTTATTTTTGTTTAATAATAAAAAAATCTTTTATAATTGAAAAATAAAAATATATTTTTAAAATAAGTATAAAATTATATCTAAAAATAATTAAAAACTAAAAATATTTTTTAAAATAAGAATAAAATTATAATTATTTTTTATTTTAAAAAACAGTATTTAACATTTAAAATATAATATAATTTATACATATATAGTTCATTATTTTTAATAACAAACATAACATAATATATAGTTATATATCATAGATATAAACATATTATTTAGACACTAATAAATATATAACATGTATTAATTTTTAGGATAATTTTATATATGAATCATTTACTGTGGTACCAATAAGTAAATAATAATAATTTATATAATTAATTATTTTATTTAATAATATTAAAATATGTTTATATCCAAAAATAATTTCATATTTTTAAAATAAATTTTGCATTTTAATTATAATTTATATAATGAATAAGATTCATTTTTAAGAAAAAATTATTATTAATATATATTCTAAATATATAAATAGTATTTTTAAATAAATATATTATTAGACTAAAAATTATGATAATTTTAAAATTATATACAACTACTGCTCTGCCAATCACTTTATTAAAAAGTTTAATAAAAGCATACAGTTTATGCAGCATACTGCTTCTACAGCATACTGCTACTGCTTTATCATATGCTGTACCAATCGGGGCCTTGATTTTTGGTTTTTCTGTATTTTTAGGTTTTCAAACAATAATCAATACCTTGTTTTAAAATAATAATAAAAAAATAATGAAATATTTATAAGTTATCACTAAAATTTACCAAAATATAGTGATTGTTATTTAAAATAAAATGAATTAACATGTTTTTAATTATTTTAGTTTTAAATATTATACTAAAATATAAACAATAAAATTTTTAAAGATTATAAAAAATTAAAATATTTTAAATTTTTTAAACTATTTATAAATTCTCTTATATGTTTTTTTATATTTAAACCTGAAAGGCTATTTTGAATTTAATATTATATATTTTATTAATAAAATAATTAAGTTCTTACGATTTTTAATTATTTTTAATGTGTCTAATAACTATTAAAATTATTCAATGAATTTTATAGAAGTTAATAACTGATTGTTTACAATTAATTAATATTATATAAAGATATCTTATTTACTGACATATATGAAACACAAATAAATTATTTAAAACTATGGTTTGAATTATATATTATCTACAAAGAAGTGTATGGATGATTTATCTTTATGAAAATATTATTTATTTAACTAAAATCTAGATTTTTTTACAAAAAGAATGAAATTCGTTTTTGTATTAAAAACTCACAAAAATTGGTTTTTGGCTTTTTTCACAAGTTGGTTAAAATTTTGAAAAAAAATAGTTTCCCTAAATTTTAGGGAATCTATTTGTATAAAAACTTGATTGGTAAGAAAAATGATTTTTACAAAAGCAAAAACTAAAAACAAAAACTTGATTGGAAGAAAAATGATTTTTAGAAAAACAAAAACCAAAAACTAAAACAAAACCCACAAACAATCAACCTCTAAATTCAAGAAATAAACATACAAAAGGTATGGTCTATGTTTTCTGTGTTAAATCTCATCGATTAAAGTATTAAAAAATACATTCTACTTGCTTCCAAAATCAATTTAGAACCAATTTAAAAAAAAAACAGTTACATTTATCAGAACTATTTTAATAATGAAATAAGTTTATAACTTATAAAAACAATAAAATCAAATAGTGAAATTTATTATAGGAAATAGTTGAAATTAATGCTACATTTAACTGAGAATAAATTAAACATATAAATATTTTTTTTCATAAAACTGGTTGTAATGGTAAAAGTATATGTTTTAGGTGTAGGTGTTTTAAATTTGCTATCATGGCTTAATTTATATGTTTTAGGTGTAAGGTTTTATGTCGTAGTTTATTTAAAAAGTTTTTCAGTTAGTTTGGATTTTGTCTTATTTTTCATTTGTAAATGTTTTCCCATGAATTGGTTTGGTGGAGAATAGCGTTTTGTTCTTCTTTTGGTCAATTTTGACTAAATTTACTCTCCAATTTGGTATAAAATTATTCAGTTTGGTATGAAAATAATAAATTTAATTGTTCAAATTAATAAAAAAAAGAAGAAGATACCTTGCAATTAGAAAACTCGATCTCATTTTTTTTATCAGATCCAATTGATTTATGTATTTTATAGTGTTACTATAAAAACTTACAATTCAAAATTAAAACAACAACAATATCAAGAATTTAATCATTTTAATTATATAATTGAAATTTGCCATAGACAACATAATCATACTCATATCCACTTTAACATAAAATAAAATTATACTTTTTATAAAACTGATCTATTAAATTATGCGCGTAGCGCGAAGCTGCCCTAGTCTATATATATAATGAAGAGTTTTCTCTGTTCATGCATTCACCTCAGCGATGGGGGTTTCATTTTGTGACATGTGGCGTTCAATCATTAACAATGTAAATCTGCTTTCTCACAATGAGTTTCTATTTGGGTTTTGTGTACTAATCTGAGTAATATGATGGGCTATTATTGTTTTTCTTTAAGAAGTCAATGTCATATATTGTGTCGCTCAGTCACTGTGTCTCTTCACATCTCACCACCACTGGTGTTCATCTCTGAAACGGCTTCTGTTATTCAGATACATTAATTAATCGAAGCATTAATGTCTTATGTACAACTCCTCCCACTCTTTTGATGTGATTCGCTAGCTTGCATTGATCACATGCAGACTGAAACAAAAAAGCTGCTAGCGAATTCCATTTTCAACAAATGAAGAGGCTGTTGTCACGTAACCAAGATCCAGCTAACATGAAGAAACTGAGTGTCATATTTAAGCGGCTAGAGTTGTATGGAGCTGTCTAATCAAAGATTTCAGTTGGTCCAAGTGAAACTGACATGATCACATGCAGACTGTTTGCTTTGTTATGGTCGGTGTAGTACAGATCCGAAATAAAAGGTGAAATCTCTGCGTGTGTAATCTGAGATAAAGATTGGATAGTGGGAAAGAGGATACGAGGGGGAATGATGAGGCTGCTCATGGTTCTAATCCGTTTGATGTATCATGTTCAGGCCCTTTTGTGTTGATCATTTTGTTTATGTACAACTTTTGAAACATAGAGTGTGAGTATGATCTCAAGACATATATGTGTAGACTTCTACAAAGATATGAGTTCTTATGCTCCTATAACTTACCTCAAAAGTTTTATAATCTTATCTCTTGACAATTGTAAATCGGGGGATGGTGTAAGTTGTATGGGTCACTGAGAATGGTGTTGTGTCTTTTCTGTATCTTTTGCAAATGTGGGGGGGGGGGGGGGGGGGGTGAATTATTATTGAATGCGTTTTTTATTTACATCTTCTGATTCTCTTCTACTTCAGACAAGGTCAACAAATATTATATTAGACCTATGAAATCAGAGGACATGGCAAGGTAAAACACTAGTATTTTGGTTAAATTTGCATGGCCTATTCAGGTTTATATTCCATGTACAGTCGACGCATGGATTACCCTTATGAATACCATCTATGTGACTGTAATCATCATAAATATCAAACGAATGTGCTTTTCGAGACCATATTAAACGGCAATAAAAAAGTGCTGTTTCAAAAATATTTGGTCTAAATCAAATGATCAATGAACTATCCGGTGTGGGAGTTTTGACACCTAGATCGTTATCCTTAGACTTACAATGGAGTATTATTGTTAAGACACCACAGAGACGATTGCTAATATAATTTGTTGTTTTATAAAAATATATAATTGATTCACTACATTGTATTGAAACAAAAGTATATTAAGGGTTATGGTTAAATATCAATATTTACACGTTGTCCACTTATAGTTGGTTTAGTCTTATATAAGGATAATTTGCAATATGGATTTCAGTATTATTTTGGTTCAGTTTGGTCGCATCCAAAGTAAATTATCATCGAATAAGGATAATTCTGTATGATTACAGTTAAGAGTTTAATCATTTTTTTTTTTTTTTTTTTTTGAACAAGAGTTTAATCATATCTATCATCAATTTTCAAAGTTTTAGAAATGTAATAAAATAAAGAAAAATATATATGTAATTTTTTTTTCTTTTTGAACACAAACTTACTTTCATTCATATTCCATCTTCTTCAATATAATATAAGGGGTTTTTGCCAAAACTAACCCACAACTTGGTTTTAACCCCAATACTAGACCCCAACTTGAATCAAATGCAAATCTAACCTAAAAGGGCTATGAAATTACAATATAGTCCTCTGTGACCAAACAAAAAAACAGAAGACATTTTTACGAATATAACCCTAGTAAGTTGTCTGAGTTGGGCTGAGTTACTTTTCAG
>CAKOAT010167489.1:0-10277 GCA_932364175.1 Eruca vesicaria subsp. sativa
AAAGAAAGAAACCAGTGGCCTTTTTCAGTGAGAAACTAAGTGGTGCAACTCTCAACTACCCTACATATGACAAGGAGCTGTACGCATTGGTTAGGGCTTTGGAGACATGGCAGCATTACTTGCTGTCCAAGGAGTTCATTATTCACACTGACCATGAGACTCTCAAGCACTTAAGAGGCCAGACATCACTTAAGAGAAGACATGCTAAGTGGCTGGAGTTTATTGAAACCTTCCCATATGTAATCAAGTACAAGAAGGGCAAACAGAATGTGGTTGCTGATGCTCTATCCAGGAGACACGCTTTGATAACTACCATGGATGCCAAGGTGCTGGGGTTTGAACATATCAAGGAGCTGTACAAAGATGACCCGGAGCTGAAAGAACCCTTCCAGTCTTGTGGAAAGGGAGCTTTCCAATCCTACCATCTACATGAGGGGTTCTTATTTCGAGATAAGAGGCTTTGCATACCTCAGTGTTCAATGAGAGACCTTATACTTCAAGAAGCACACGGTGGAGGTCTTATGGGACACTTTGGAGTAGACAAGACTTTGGCAATTGTGACTGATCACTTCTTTTGGCCGCATTTAAAGAGAGACGTGGAGAGACACTGTGCTAGATGTGTTCCATGTCATAAGGCTAAGTCTAGATCACATCCCCATGGTTTATACTTACCTTTACCAATTCCTAATACCCCTTGGGAGGATATTTCTATGGATTTTGTTTTATGTTTGCCCAAGATAAGACACAAAGACTCAATCTTTGTAGTGGTGGACCAATTCTCTAAGATGGCTCACTTCATACCATGTGACAAGTCCAATGATGCCTCACAGACCGCAGACCTGTTCTTTAAAGAGGTGGTGCGTTTACATGGCATACCAAGGACCATTGTATCTGACCGAGACACCAAGTTCTTGAGCCACTTTTGGAGGACCTTGTGGAAGAAGTTAGGTGCCAAACTGCTGTTCTCTACAACTTGTCATCCCCAAACCGATGGACAAACTGAAGTGGTAAACCGTACTCTATCCACCTTACTTAGAGTCACTCTTGGTAGGAATTTAAACACTTGGCTAGATAGCATACCACTGATTGAATTTTCTTATAACCATGCTACTCATTCTGCTACTAAGATGTCCCCTTTTGAAGTTGTCTATGGATTTAATCCACTAACCCTTTTGGATCTTAAGCCAATTCCACAAGTTGAGCAAGTTAATCAGGATGGACTAAAGAGAGGAGAGGCAATCAAGAAGCTACACCAACAGGCCAGGGAAAATGTCATCAAGAAAACCGAGAACTATAAGAAGACAGCCGATAAGAAGCGCAAGGAGATGATCTTTCAACCAGGATAATGGGTCTGGATCCATATGAGGACTGAGAGGTTCCCACAGAAGAGGAGTTCTAAGCTGGATCCTAGAGGAGATGGTCCATTTCGGGTCCTAGAGAAGATCAATGACAATGCTTATCGTTTGGAGCTTCCAGGGGAATTTAACATTTCTCATACATTCAATGTTGCTGATTTGTCTCCTTATCTTGCAGATGATCCAGTTTTGAGGTCAAAACCTTCTGAAGGGGGAGGGAATGATGAGGTCATAGACCAGAACCATGAGCCCATAACCATTCCTAAGGTCACAGAAGGACCAATGACACGTTCCAAGGAGAGAAGGCTTAAAGATGGGTTCATACTTGCGGTTCAAGCTACCCTAGACAACCTGGACAAGTCACTAACCCCACCTATAGCTCAACTAGCCAAAGTATATCATAAGCACACACCAAGTGATGACTTGAGCAATGCCTTTGCGCAACTCAATATCACCCAAGGTAAGCAAGCTTACTTAACCGGAACAAAACTTGATGCTACTTGTGCAGGTACCAACATTGTTGGACAGCCTGAAGAGCCCATTCCTGATGAAAGCTACAAGAGTGAAGAAGAAGACCTCGAAGACTCAAGCTCTGAAGAACCTGAAGAAGAAGACCAATCCAAGAGTTCAAGCAAGATCGGCCCAAGCAACTTCAACATACCAAAGAAGACCAGCATTGAACCAAGGGAAGTATTTTATTTACAATTTGTGCAGGTAAGATGGGTCAGTCTAGTGGTTCCTAGAACTCTCCCATCCCAGAGACAACCAGGGTTCGAGGCCAAGACTTAGTTAGGCCTAGTTTTATTTATTTTTGCATCTTTCCTTTTTGGTCTTAAGCCGGGCAATGTTAGTTGTTTTCCTTTTTTATTTTGAACACAAGTCCTGTCGTTTTTGAGTCCTTTTTCTTTTGCTTTGAGTCGACCATTAGGTCAAAGGCCGAAGGACTATTAATAAAGTCCCACACGCAGCCATTGTAACACACAACTTTTTACCTATATCAATATATGAGTCAGTTTGCCCCCGAAGCAAGCCGCAGCCGATCTCTTCTTCCTTGTGTGATTCAAGCAAGCAAGAGTCTTGAACTGTATCAAGGATCCATCATCATCCTTGTGGTGTTCTTCGTTCCATCATCTACATCATCAACCTGTCCAACAAGAGAGTGCGTTATAGCCAGCTTGTTCGACGCCATCCCCACTTGATCAATCTCGGGTTAAGTGTTCATCCCATCGACCATCTTTTGTTCTCAAGAGAGTGCGAGAAAGCCAGCTTGAGGATCCATCACCACCACCTTCCAAAGGCTCCATCCGAGTCTTATATCATGACGGGTACCTTCCAAGATGAGAATGGGGTAATTATTGAATTAGTGGAGTTATCACTTAATACTTTCTTGGGAGTTCCTTCTTTGACTACAACTAAACTGAGAGGAGAATTGGGAAAAATGCGAGTGGTGGAGATGTTAGACAGTGGAGCAACTCATGATTTCATTGCTCCAGAGATTGTGAATAGAGCAAGAATGAAGACGGTTCACCACAAAAAAACTGGAGATCAGATGAACAAGAGTAACAGTCTCTGGTCTCGGCGTATGTCCTAAGTTTCTCTCTGTGGTGCTGGAGTTGAGTTTACAACGGATTTCATTGCCATGGAACTAGGGAGTGCAGATGTTATTTTGGGCATGCAATGGCTGAGAACTTTGGGCAAATGCGAGATGAATTGTGAGACTCATGAGCTATGTTTCAATTATTAGGGACGTCGTGTTACATTTTGTGGTGATTGTGCGTTACATTCCACTAAGATGTCTTTGTGTTCTCTATCTCCTACACCACTACTGGCCTCGTCTGATGAAGCGTCAAAACAATAGAGACCTGAGATCATTAGCACCTTGCTGAATCAATACATAGACGTTTTTTCTTATTCGTATGCAATTAACTCCTCTCAGGAATAGAGAACATAGCATCACAATGACTCCAGGGGTTGGTCCTATCAATGTAAGACCTTACCGGTGCCCCACACGCTCAAAAAGAAGAGATGGAGAGGCAAGTACAGAAAATGCTTGCAGATGGAATTATTCGGCCAAGCAAAAGACCATATTCTAGTCATGTTTTGGTAAGAAAGAGGATGGAGGATGGAGATTATGCGTTGATTACAGAGCAGTCAATAGAGCAACAATAGCTGATCATTTTCTTATTCCTATCATAGATCAGTAATTAGATGAACTGCATGGAGCTGTGGTGTTTTCAAAGCTTGACCTACGGTCTGGTTATCACCAAATTCAAATGGTAGAGAAGGATGTGGAGAAGACTGCCTTTCGAACTCATGATGGCGATTATGAGTTTTTGGTCATGCCATTCGGCTTAACCAATTCTCCAGCAATCTTTCAAGCTTTTTTGATGAATGAGTTGTTCCGGTCTTATATGCGTAAGTTTGTTCGCATCTTCTTTGATGATTTGCTGATTTACAGTCCGAATGTGGAGCTACATGTGCAACACTTGAAACTGGTTTTGGGGATTTTCAGGCAACATGTTCTCTTTGCAAATGAGAAAAAAATGCTCTTTTGGTCTCCAGAAGATAAAGTCTTTGGTCATGTCATCTCACAGATGGAGTGGCCACAGACAAGGCAAAGACAGTACCCATGACACGTTGGCCTATCCCTAAGACAGTCAAGAAATTGTTAGGCTTCTTGGGCTTGATATGGTATTATAGACGCTTTGTAAAGGGCTATGGTGCCATTACTAAACCATTGACTACACTTTAAAAGAAATATCAGTTTGTGTGGACAGTGGAAGCTCAACTTGCATTTGATCAGCTGATACAGGCGATGGTACAAGCTCCTGTGTTATCATTACCTGATTTCTCTGAACCTTTCACTACAACAAAAATGTGAATTGATAGCACATTGTGATAGTTTTATTTTCCAAACTGCTATTAAAATTTTTCATTTGTTAACTGAATCCACCGATTCATCATGATCTCGAAACGAAAGTCATTGCCTTAACAAAAACCTACAAGCATCAATTGAAGCATTCAATCTGATCCTGTATTCATTTTTAATCGCGTCATTCTGCTTATTAAAAGCATGAAAAATTGATTGTCCCGGTTTCATGAGATTATCAGCCCTTTTCAACGCACTATTGTGAAAACTGTTCACTCCTCCTACATGATCTCATAATCTCTCTATTTTATTCCAATCATCAAAGCCCTTGATCACAAATGCATCACTTCCACATTTGTTTTCAGTGTAATCTCTGAACAAGTAGCATACCAAACAAAACTCTTTATCCTTTTTCACACTATATTCTAACTAATCGCCATAGAGATTAAACCAACCGGGATTATATCGTCTCCGTTTACTTTAAAACAAGGTTTTAGGAAATTCATGACCACGAGGTTGACAAGGACCTCTCATAAGATATTTGTTTATTACCTCCTCTTTGATTTGAAGGATATTCAGTTATCCTTTTCCGATCTCTAGGATCACTAGGTAAATTCTCCAAATCAACTTCAGAATCTGTTTTTTGGAGAAGGCAAATCATCTTCAGAGTTTTCAGATGTGGATGCAGATTTTCTTTTAGGCTTGAAATATTTTTCCATTCTGTAATTTTTTTTTTAAATTAGTACAATACTATAGTTTCTACGTTCTCATGATTTCTTATTACTTAATTTACATAAAGCAAAATTTTCAAATACCTTTTAGCTTCGGAGTTGAACTTCTAGTCATATTCTTTTTGCTTGTCTGTGTTTGATTTGTAAAAGTTAGAAAAAAGAAGACGAAAAGAAATGTGGATGTGGTGGTGTAACTAGGTTAAAGTTGAAAATTTCCCTTATTAATTTTCTGTAACTTTTTATTTGGCTTTTTAAAACTGAACTTATATTTCTTTTTATATTGTGCTACATTAGATTTAGGGTTATATAATAATGGTGTTCTACATTTTTTACTTCTGCTACGATGATTCTATATATGAACATAATTATATCTAATTAACTATATATAATTTTTTCTTTTTATAAAGTAGTAGGGGGCACGTGCTCCCGTAGTGGACCAAATACATCCGCCCCTGGTTAATATGTCATGGGAATTTTTACAACATTGTCATTCTCTTTGAAGAGATCCATGCAAAGAGTAGTCGGTTTAGTCTCGTTCTTCATACAAGTCCATGTCGTGTAACAAACATGCTACCATAGAATAGTTCTTAAATATCGAAAGCATTTGGGTCCTTTGTTGAGTTTTTATCTTGCGAGTATCCCTCGTATGAGTAACTAGCTTGCCCTCATTGTTGCTGAGAATGATATAGAAATATTTCAGTTAGACACAGTGGCGGATCTAGAACTACAAAATATCGGGGGTACTTTAATAACTAACTCAAATAGATAAAAAAAAATTCATAACTAAAATATACTTTACAAATTTATCCTACAAAATTCCATATTCTGAAACCTTTTCACTACTACCTAATTTGTTACTTTCTCAAGAAATTATTTTTCAACAAAACAAACAACACAATCATTTAAAAACTGATCACTTATCAGGTTCCGCAAGCTAGTCTTCACAATCTTCATCGCTGAAAAACATCTTTCAACAGTAAGGTGGCAACATGTAAAGTCAAAACAAGCTTCAAAGAGAATGAGAAAGATGTTTCTTTGTCTTCACCATCATACATGCAAGATCTACAAGATCCTTCAAATTTGAAAATTTTCATCTTCCCGAATATTATCAATATAGAGACCTAGTTGATACTCAAGAGTAATCCGCTCGATAGGACCAAAATCTTCAGGATAAAACTCAGACAATCTCATAACTTTTAACTGATCAAACTCCTGAACTCAATTAGTGGGACTAAAGGAAGCAATGCAGCCAAGTAATTCTGTGTTTACCTCATCAAAACGATCATTAAACTCTTGAATCTGCATATCCAATATAGTGTAAAAACACTCAACATTGTAATGGTGCAAGTTGGTTATGTTGCTCCTTTTCCTTGAACTCTTTGAATCAAATTCATCATCCATAACCATGAACTCAATCTTGTATTTCTCACATAACGAAGAAACTTTACTGATCAAAGATTCCCATTCATCATCTCCGATCTTGTACAATTGTTTTTGGTAGGCTTCACAAGTGATATAGCATTAAGAATGTCTTGATCTTTTCATTGGAGAGCCTTTGACAAGCTATTTGTGATCCCAAGAAGAAGCAACATTAACTGTAAGTAGAACACAAAATCAAAGGTGTGGAAGTACTTGAGAAGACCATTAGCTTGGCGTCTTTTGATACCATCACTTCCATCGATTTCAACATACTCAAGCACTTAAATGATAGAAGCGAACAAATCAACCAACCACAGTAATGTCTTATAATGAGAACCCCAACGAGTTTTACCAGGTCTTTGAAAAGAAACCTCTTGGTCCAGTCCCTTTCCAGTCTTAATTTCTCCTTTCTTAGTTCTTTCCTCAACTTTTCTCCGGGAGTCTTCTCGCACCATATCTTTCTTCTTACAAGAAGCTCCAACCACATTTAACAAGAAGGCAATCTTATCAAAGAAATCTCCTACTTAAAAATGCTTCTGAGCAACTGCAACGACAACTAACTGAAGTTGATGAGCAAAACAATGAACTTAATAGGCAGAACTGCACTCTCTTAGAATTAGAGCTCACAGCCCATTGAATTCGCCCTTCATATTACTCACTCCATCGTAACCTTGCCCTCTTAACTTCTTCATACTCAATCCATGTTTAGCAAACAATGAATCAACAACAGTCTTTAGAGATAAAGAAGATGTTTCTTTCACATGAGCCAGACCAAGAAACCTTTCTTTAACTATCTCATGTGTATTAACAAAGCGAAAAACCATTGCCATTTGCTCTTTATCAGAAACATCTGCATATTCATCCACCAACAAACAACATACATCATGGCCAACTTCTTTGATGATAAGTTCAATAACTTCTTCCGCAAAGCAATGAACTACATCTGTCTGAATTTTATGGGACACCATCTGGTTGTTTTTGGGGGAATTCTCTAACAAAACTTTACTTACAACCTCATTTTGCTCTGTAGTATATTTCACAAGCTCCAAAAAGTTTCTCTTGTTAACTGAATCCACCGATTCATCATGACCTCGAAACGGGAATCCTTATCTTAACAAAAACCTACAAGCATCAATTCAAGCATTCAATCTAATCATGTATTCATTTTTTGATCGCGTCATTCTGCTTATAAAAAACATGAACAATTGATTGTCCCGGTTTCATCAGATTATCAGCTCTTTTCAATGCACTATTGTAAAAACTATTTACTCCTCCTACATGATCTCGTCATCTCTCTGTCTTGTTCCAGTCATCAAAGCCCTTGATCACAAATGCATCAGTTCCACATTTTTTTTCAGTGTAATCTCTGAACAAGTAGCAGACCAAACAAAACGCTTTATCCTTTTTCACACTATATTCTAACCAATCGCCATAGAGATTAAACCAAGCGGGATTGAATCATCTCAGTTTATTTTGAAACAAGATTTTAGGAAATTCATGACCACGAGGTTGACAAAGACCTCTCATAAGATATTTGTGTATTACCTCGTCTCTTTGATTTGAAGGATATGCAGTTATCATTTTCCTATCTCCAAGATCACTAGGTAAATTCTCCAACGAATATGTTTTTTTGGAGAAGGCAAATCATCTTCAGAGTTTTCAGATGTGGATGCAAATTTTCTTTTAGCACAATACTATAGTTTCTTCGTTCTCATGATTTCTTATTACTTAATTTACATAAAGCAATATTTTCAAATACCTTTTAGCTTTGGTGTTGAACTTCTAGACGTATTATTTTTGCTTGCATGTGTTTGATTTGTAAAAGTTAGAAAAAGAAGATGATAAGAAACGTGGGTGTGGTAGTGTAACTAGGTTAAAATTGAAAATTTCCATTATTAATTTTCTGTAACTTTTTATTGGGCTTTTAAAACTAAACTTAATCTTTTTTTATATTGGACTACATTAGATTTAGGATTATATAATAATGGTGTTCTACATTTTTTACTTCTCCTACGATGATTCTATATATGAACATAATTATATCTAATTAACTATATAAATATTTTTTTTTATAAAGTAGTCGAGGGCACATGTCCCCGTAGTGGTCCAAATACATCCGCCCCTGGTTAGACACATGTAAAGCTTTGGTCATCTTCACAAGAATTGTTGTGAGAATATGATTCTAAATGTTTGAAAAGTTCACAAAAAATTGTCTTGCCTTTGGCTCCATCTGAAGTATTGTTCTGGAGAGTGCCTAAATTGCCTTGAAAATTCCAGAGGAAGGACATAAATCGTAGAAGTGGAGAAGTTTTTTAGGAATGGTGAGTTTCAATAAGTGAGGCACACCATGGTGTGATATATATACACGTTTTTGAAACCTCTAAAAGTTTTAGAGCACCTCCATTGAGGGTTTATGGGGGGAGTTCACATGGAAATAAAAAAAAAATAGAATAAAAAATAAAAACCTATGTACCCCTCTCTCCTAAAGTTCTCTCGGGTGAACCCCTCTCTCCTAAGGTTCACCACGTGGCGGCCCGGAAATGGTTTAGAATTTATTTTTTTTTTTAAAAAAGAAAATCAAAAAGAAAACAGAAAAATTTTAATAATAAAAAATTGATTCAATGAACCCCAAGAGGGGGTTCATTGATGTGGATGCTCTAAAGAGTAGTCTTTTTCAGATTTGTCTTAAAGCTATGGAAATTTCTTTTTTTTTTTTTAATAACTCTGGTATCTGGGTAGCCAGATTCCCAGGGGGTCCAGCGCCCCAACGGAAGGGATGTTAAATCCGTTGTGGCCAAGGCTCGAACCCGGGTGGCAGGAAGTACAGCTGTACCTCCTTTACCACCAAGCTACAAACGCTTGGTTGCTGTGGAAAATTTTAATACTAAAAACTACATTTTGGATACTACAACTGGATAAAGGATATCTAATGGTGGACTAGACGATTCCATGATATCAAGTTTCAATGGACTCATAGGAGTGCAAACAAAGTGGCAGACCTTTTGGCAAAGAAGATTGCAGATGGTGTAACATTTTAGTTTTTTTAGTTCGTGCCTTTGTATTTAACTGATTCATTATATATGGAACACACATTTGCACAATGAAGTAATAAGAATATATAGTCGTTATATAAAAAAAAGATACCAATTCTAATAAACTTTTGTTGTGAAACAAAAAAGAAAGTGATCTCTCATGTGTGTGATGGTAATTCACACAGCCTTGGTAGCAATAAACATGGCAGTTTCTCCGAACGTTGTGTTGCTTACACTATTATTATAAGACGTCACGTTGTTCAAACTCTTTAAAAAACGGCAGGCAGTCAAAAGAAGAAAATCGCCGGAGCTTTTTATCTGCGCTCCTCCAGCAGTACTAGAAAGAAAGAGGCCACTCCAGCTTTTTTCTTCACATATGGCAGCAGCAGTCTCGTTTCTGCGATACTCAGTTCCTTCGCGGGTCTTCTCGTATCCGACCCGTCTCATCCGGGTCACACCCACTTTTGCACGCTTCTCTTCCTCCACCGCGTCTACTCCTTCTCTCTCCTCCGACCTTTCCCTCCCCGAGAAATGGGAATCGTATCGGAAGAAGAAGGTCGTCATCCGAATTGGGTACGTGGGCACCGATTATAGAGGTCTGCAGATTCAAAGAGACGACCCTTCTCTCAAAAGTAATATAAAGTCTCAACCTTTTATGTCTTGTATAGTTCCGACAAAAACATAAATATGTCTGATTAAGAGAACTTGTAATGTAGCTATTGAAGGGGAACTTGAGGTTGCTATATACAAGGCTGGTGGGATTCTAGAGAGTAACTATGGTGATCTTCACAAGATTGGTTGGGCTAGAAGTAGCCGAACTGATAAAGGAGTAAGCTTTTTTTTTTTTTTTTTTTTTTTTATCTCTGTCCTG
>CAKOAT010167489.1:10377-34816 GCA_932364175.1 Eruca vesicaria subsp. sativa
AACATTAGAGTCTTTAGTGTTTTACCCTCACAAAGGTCAGTGGCTATATATGATTCTAGTGCTTGAAGAGTTGGGAAGATGTATTGAAAAAGCTTTGCATCTTTTGTAGGAGATTTGATCCACGAAGGGAATGTACACTTCGGATGTATTCTTACCTCCTTCCTGTTGATGTTATTGGGGTTAAGAATAGCTTTACTTCTGATGAGATTGACAATCACCTTTCAGATTTCAACGAGATTTTGAAACAGTTCGAGGTGAGAGTGCTATGCATTGTTTCTTTAGTTCCAGAAACTTTCTTCTTACATTTTTGGCTTCATTGGTACTGTGTTTTTTTTCCTTGTAGGGTGACTATCCTTTCCATAACTATACACAACGGTCAAAGTACAGAAGGAAAGCCCAACAAAAGATAACACAAAGAAACGGACGCCCTCCAAAGAAGCCTAAATCAATCGAAGCATCAGAGTTTACAGAGGAAAACAACAGAGAAACTGTAGAAGAAAAAGTTCAAGAAGAAGAAGAAGAAGAAGAAGAGGAAGCAGGTGGTGAATCTAATGAAGATGTTGCTAATATTCAGGCGTACATCCGTGCTAAATGGCTACATGAGCCAGATGAAACGGATAAGCTGAGTGCTGCTCATTTCAGAAAAGTGTATCGATGCAGTTGTGGAAAGCTGGAGAATTCACTTGGATTCGGCTTTGTTGAGATCTCCATATGGGGAGAATCATTCATGTTACATCAGGTAATATTTAAAAACTTGAAATATGGTTATAGGAGGAGTGTAGCTAAAAATAGTATATGTTGTAAATACTGTTCTAAAAATATGTCTAGGCGTTAAAAAATCCGTCTAGGGGCCCACCTAATCCATAATCCCCTATAAAGCATCTAATTATTGCTTTATCGATTTTTTGAACACTGGTTGTATATGTTTTCGAACATTAGATACGGAAGATGATTGGAACAGCTGTGGCAGTGAAGAGAGAGCTGCTTCCAAGAGACATCATAAGATTATCTCTGAACAAGTTCACAAGAATAGTTTTGCCTTTGGCCCCATCTGAAGTACTGATCCTTAGAGGAAACAGCTTCGAAGTGCCTAAATCGCCTGCAAATTTCCGGAAGAGGCCGGAGATAAAAGCAATGGAGGAATCAGAGGAAGTGGAGAAAGAGGTGGAGGAGTTTTACAGAGGGGTGATGGTTCCACAGGTGAGTAGATTCCTGGATTCAGAGGAAGCTCCATGGAAAGAGTGGCTTGAGCATTTGGAGAGGAACGATGGTATGATTGATGAGCAATTGGAAGATGTACGAAGAGGTTGGGAGGAGTGGAAGGCAAAGCCAAGGGTTATGACGAGGAAGACAGAAGGTGGTAAAGAGTTTGGTTCTGTTTCAGTAGCTGTTCATCAGGCTCTGCATTAGTCACATTTATATTTAGACCAAAGTCATGTTCAGGATTATTGTTTACTTCACATTGACTCTCACTGTCTCAGAAATTATTATTTCTTTCATACTTTTGAGGATGGCACTTTAAATTTATTGAGCTCTTTACACTCCACCTTCAAATGGGAACCAGCATGGTCTATTCAATGACTGCATTGAAACATGGTAGTCTAGTGGCGCTTAAATGTTGGGAGATTACATCTGCACCTTAGTTCAAAGTTCAAACTAGATGTTTTCCACCATGACAATTTATTTAAAAATATTTTTTTTGTTAATATTTTAGATTTTACTATTTTCTTATCAGTATTTTAGTTTAAATCTTAATTTAACTATTTATATTTA
This sequence comes from Eruca vesicaria subsp. sativa, assembly GCA_932364175.1. Classification (NCBI taxonomy): domain Eukaryota; kingdom Viridiplantae; phylum Streptophyta; class Magnoliopsida; order Brassicales; family Brassicaceae; genus Eruca; species Eruca vesicaria. The sequence continues at coordinate 12,151 of CAKOAT010167489.1, forward strand.
AAAATATATATCAGTGGCGGAACTAGAAACATATTTTACTGGACTCATAAGTTAAATAATAAAATATTAAATAAATATAAATATTAAATAAAATATAAAAAACAAAATATTTATGTATACACAGAAAATTTCAAAACATAATTTGAAATGATTGCATATAAAATACCATTTATATAAATTTTATGTTGTATGATAATTTTTTATTTCATTAATTTGCATGGCATCATTATTTATTTAAAATATTGTTCAGAGAAAAAACAGAACTAATTAAATGATATAAAATTTATTACAATAAAAAGGATTCATGGTACATGAGGCTATATAGTGTATTATCATAAATAGAAAACATTAATAACATAATATATAAAATAAAAGATCTAGTCATAAAGATACGTCATCATGCAATAAGAAGATATCAAAGACTACATATAACGAAAAAAATACGCTCATTTAAAGATGAGAGAATCAGCCAAATACCCCTAATAGAAACCCAAATTAGTGATTTATCCATAATTTGATATTAACACAACTGTTTTTACAATTTGGTTTCGGTTTGACATTTCACCCTTCTCACATTCTCCTTCTCCCTACAATTTATTCTGACAGTCTCTTTTCATTGTCATTCTCTCTCACTTTTCTATCTTCTTAATCTTATCCTCTCTTCATCTTCTTTTTTAAAATTCTCTTTGTTCTTTTTTTCTTCATTTCTTTCTATTCTTTTGAATATATTTTTTTGATTTATCAATTTTAAGCAACATACATAAAACTTTGGGTATCAATATCTTGATATTCCAACAAAATCCAAAGATGATTTAACACCAAATCTTGATAAAAATGCTGAAATTCATGATAATGATTCTATTGATGGTGAAGGTTAGTAATTCTCTTATTAATTTAATTCACTTTTAGAACGCATGTATTACTATTTTCTTGTAGGAATACTACCATAAATTTATAGAAATATATGGTACGTGCAGCTGTTTATAGTTAACACCTATGTTAACATTTAATATTAGTTGGTACGTGTATTTGTTAATAGTTAACACATATGTTAACATCTACAAAATATTTGTTAACATGTAGCACTTTTGTTAACACCTCTGGTATATGTTTGTGGTAATCACTTATGTTAACATCTACAAAATAAATCTTGTCATCTTTTTTTTTTAACGAAATGATTGTGGTAATCACCTATTAAATTTAGGGAGTTTTCTTGGGAGTGAGATTTATTTTTGGGAGAATTTTTAGTTTACATTATCTGTTCAATAATTCATGTTTACCTTCATTATACGTTTCTAACTTTTTTTTCTTTTTCCAATTTTCCATTTTTTCAAATTTTATTTTTGAAATTCAAAAAACTATTTTTCAAAATTTTATTTTAAATTTAAAATATTTATCTATATATTTATTAAAATTTTAAATTCTATTTTCCAAAACTCCACCCTCAAATCTATATTAGTTTTTTTACAACAATAAACTACTTTATGATAAAGTCCCTATCGAATGAGAGAGTCAAACCGAAGGAGAAGCATCAACATAAACCATAGTTGAAGGAAAATTTCTCGCACCTCGTGCAAATTTGTCTGTTATTTTGTTTTTGCGTCCTTGGAATATGTTTGATCGAGAATATAGAAAAGAAAGTCTTAATGCGTCACTAATCCTCCAAATGCGTAGTGAATGTTAGCCAATCTCCAGATGTCGACACCATCTTCACCATTTGAGAACAGCCTGTTGCAAAAATTACATCTAAGAACTGCCAAGTCTTCATACACTTCATAGCCCAAATCAACGCTTCACATTCAGCATGTCAAGGTGTCAAACTTCTTCGGAGAGTCATATCCCCCATCATCTTCTCAGCTGAATCTATGGTTTGACAGAACATCCCCTCACCCGTCCACTCATCTTGTTCCCGCCACGCTCCATCAACAAAACATATTCTAGTATGGCCTGGATTATGTAAATCAATTGTTCGTATAGCAGTCTACCCAACTTTGTGCCTCACACCATAGCGTCCCTTCTATTTCTGCAATCCGTACAATTTCCTGCGGATCCCCATTTTTATTTTTATAAATTTTATCATTTCTATTTCTCCAAATATACCACAAAATCCACGGGAAATAACCAAAGTCATAATCCTTGGGAAGTATTTGTAAAAACTGAGGATGAGAGAAATTTTTCTCGAGGTGATGGGATGTTGAGAGGGCCCATACATGTAAGGCTGGGGGACATTCAAAAAGAATATGATTAATAGTTTCTTCCTTGGCTCCACAAAAACAACCCCTTAAGTCACAATTCATCCCCCTAGCTGTCAAATTCTTTGAAACTTGAGTGTACCTGAAAGAATTTCCCAAACAAAATTCCTCAGCTTCGGAGAGTACCTCAAAAATTTCATGTAAAGACAAATAATTGTTTTATATCCGGACAATAATAAATAATCCTGGTGTCATTGTCTGGATATAATGTTTCCGTTTTGTACCCTGATTTAACCGAGTATTACCCTGATTCTGTGAAACTCCAACCATACGAATCTGATCTTTTGAATCTGCTGTTTGCCAGTCCTTTAATAATTTTCACATCCTATGGATGAATATATTCACTAAGCAAATCCTAATACGGAGCGCTGTATAAGAATGAATGTTGCCAGGGTGTTAGTGGAGGTGGATTTGACCATGCCGTTGCCAAGTAAGATCAGTTTTACGGGTAGAGATGATTCTAATGTGTTGGTGTCTATCAGTTACCCCTGGCTCCCTCCTCGTTGAACCTCCTGTTCCAGATGGGGACATAAAAGCAATGAATGCCATGCCAAGGTCCAGGATGTAACGCCGTCGGTCAATGATACAGTGGTGTTAGAGGGGTTCTCAACAAAGGAAGCTACCTCACAGTCTAGCTCGGAGATTGTAAAAAAACTGTTAAGAGGAGCTAGAGACATTCTCGGAGAAAGGAAACTTTTCAGGAGGATCTCCTCCGCCATATGGTAGCAATGAAGTTAGTGGCCCAGGAGACTGGGCTTTGGCACCAAGGAAGAGTGGGAAATGAGTTCGCCTGGTAAAGCGAAAGAAGTGGCAGATTGTGTTTCTCCAAATGCTTATCTAATTTTTCAAGATTTGAGAGAGGAAGGTGAGATTGGAGAGGATGAGGATGAGCAAGAAGCAGATGAGGAAACTAATCAAGAGGACGCCTTGGTAGTGGGAGGTAAGTTTCCTGGGGGTGATATCACTGACCAACCAACCTAGACCTTGCAAAGGCAAGAGCCCTCTCAAAGAGGACATGGTAGAGGATCCAAGTGTCCTATAGTGAACTCCAGAGGGCTGGTTCAGGCAGTGGTGCAGCATCAGAAAGGTCAGGTAAATGGAAAGAAAGATTCCTCTAGGAAGCCCTGATGTCTTCAATATTTGCGTGGAGTGTGCGTCGATTCAATAAACCGTGCATACATAGAGCAGTCAAGCACTGGATTAATGCTCCTAAGTTGAGTTTTGGTTATATGTTAGAGACTAAAGTGAAAGAAGAAATTATCAGAGAGTTTTTGATGCTACTTTTCTGGGTTGGAATTGTGTAATTAATTACTTGAGTCACAGGCTGGGTAGGATTTTGGTTTATTGGTCAGATGAAGTGGATGTTTGCCCAGTGTCTTCTACTATGCAGATGGTTACAATATGGGTGAGATACAAAGCAACGGGTGACACTTTTCTTTGCTCGTTTATATATGCTTCAAACTTTGCTAGCGAAAGGAGAGAGCTATGGAGTGAGTTGACGACAATAGGTAATCTAGTGGAAGACAACCCTTGGATCATTCAGGTAGATTTTAATGTTGCCTTATCGCTGGAAGAGAACTCAAGGTGTCAAGAGACTAGAATGGATATGAATGCTATTAGGGAGTTCCATAATGTAGTTCATCATTGTGACTTGATGGACCTACCTCAGGTTGGCCCTTCGTTCACTTGGTCAAACTGTCAAATGAAAACCCAATCAATAAGAAGTTGGACAGAGTTATGATCAATAAGCCGATGGAGTTCTGATTTTCCTTAATCTTATGCCACATTTGAATCTGGTGGAGTCTCAGATCATTTGCGTATACATGTCCATCTCAGGGCTGCTACTCCAGGAAATAAACCTTTTAAGTTCTTTAAGCATGTTACCAATCATCCTAGATTCCTTGAAGTGGTATCTCAAGTTTGGAGCTCGTCCCCGACATTGTTCCACTCTCTCTTGGCTCTCAAAATGTTTCATGAGAAACTGAAGTCCCTCAAGTCAGAGATGAGAGGGTTAAACAGAGACCTCTATGGTGACCTTCCAGGTCGTGTGAAGAAGGCATATGAGGATCTCTGTGTGAAGCAAATAAAATCTATGCAGAATCCTAAAACGTCAACTTTCGAAGCTGCTTCTGATGCTTGGGAGCATTGGCACCACATCTCAGGCATGAGGAGCAATTTTTCTATCAGAAATCTAGAATTCAATGGCTTGGTCTAGGTGACAGGAACTCTAGGTTTTTTCATAAAGTTATGCAAAGTCGGAATATGAGGAATATGATAAGGAAGATTGTCACCTCGGATGGTACAATCCTCACCTCTCCGTCTGACATTAAGTGTGAAGCGGTTAGGCACTTTGAGGCTTTCCTCAATGGTGGCCAGCAAGATGTCTCTGCTGTAACACATGAAGAGCTCCGAGAATTAGTTGATTACCAATGTTCTAGTGCTGACACTGCAATACACCAGGCACCAGTACATGCTTCTGAGATCAAGGAGATTTTGTTCTCAATGCAAGCAAATAAAGTACCCGGACCGGGTGGGTATCCTATGGAATTCTACAAAGCTTCTTGGTCTGTGATAGGGAAGGATTTTTTCATCGCTGTGCAATTTTTTTTCCTCTACGGGGTCATGCCTCATAGCATCAATGCTAAACTACTGTCTCTGGTTCCCAAGACCACAGATGCTGAGAAAATGACTGATTTCAGACCTATCGCGTGCTGCAATGTTATTTACAAAGTAATTTTCAAAATTATTGATCGGCGTCTAAAGGCTACACTTCCAGAGGCTATAGAACTTAACCAATGCGCTTTTGTGGAGGGACGACTACTATTAGAAAATGTTCTCCTGGCCACCTAGCTTGTCAAGGACTACTATAAGTAATATGTCTCTTCTTGGTCTGCTATGAAACTGGACATCTCCAAAGTCTTTGACACGATCAACTGGTCATTTATTGAAACTACTCTTCGATCTATGAACTACAAAGACCTTTTTGTTACTTGGATAATGCAATGTATAAATACTACAGCTTTCTCTGTCTCAATTAATGGCGAGCTGAAGGGTTTCTTCTCAATCATCCTTGTCTCCCTGCTTATATGTTATTGTCAGTAATAGTCTCTCCAAGCTACTGAACAAAGCAGCTTCTCATGGTCATATTGGTTTCCATCCGCAGTGTAAGGAGGTGCAGTTATCCCATCTTAGTTTTCCAGACGACATAGTTATATTCACTAATGGCACGCCCACTTCTTTGAGGAGTACACTTTCAGTGCTTGAACAGTTTGTAGTCATGTCAGGTTTGAGGATCAATGTTACTAAGTCTACTGTCTTCGCTGCGGGAAAGGGGAAGCAAGATCTGGAGAATGAAGCTGCAGTCTGTGGTTTGTCGATCTCAGCTTTACCTATTAGGTATCTTGGACTTCCTCTTACCACAAAGATAATGGGAAATAATGATTATGAACCGCTGATCACAAAAATAAGGAACCGGATGCTGTCTTGGACTAGTAAGGCCCTTTCCTACGCCGGAAGATTTTAGTTGATAAAGTCGGTTATAGCAAGCATTACAAATTTTTGGTCTTCTTCTTTCTGCCTCTCTCAAGCATGTATTGATAAAATAGAAAGTATGTGTTCTGCATTCCTATGGAGTGGATCCCCAAATAATACCTCTAGCTCCAAAGTTGCTTGGTCGGAGGTATGTTTCCCTTATGATGAAGGCGGTCTTGGGATACGTAGAGTTCAGGAGGTAAGCACTGTGTTCATTTTGAAGCTCATATGGCGATTATATACCCACTCTTCTTCTCTGTGGGGTGTATGGGTTTAACAATATCTGCTTAGAGTGGAGACTATTTGTGATGCAAAGGACACGGGTCTTGGCTCATGGGTCTGGAGGAAATTGCTGAGGTACCATTCATCGGATAAGCAGTTTTTAAGGTTGAGTATCGGGAATGGACAGACGGTAAGATTTTATACCGACATCTGGTTTCCGAAAGGCCGGCTGTTTGAACTCACTGGTGCTCTAGGAACTCAGGAAATGGGAATTGCAAGGAATGCTCGTATCTGTGACGTATATGCTGGTGGCGAATGGAAAATAAGGGTCTGTCATGATCAAGATTTGGCTGCCCTTGTGCAGGAAATAAAAGAGTTTCACTTTGACAGATTAAGAAGATGGGGTTCGATGGAAGTCGGGACCAGATGTATATGATGAGCGCTTTGTTACATCGAACGTATGGCACCAGATCAGATGTCGTAAGGATAAAGTTCCTTGGAGTAAACTGGTATGGTTCCCTCAATGCGTGCCTCGCTACACATTTATCGCATGGTTAGCTTTCATGGACAGGCTTTCTACTGGTCGTCGTACTAGTAGGTGGGGAAGCCCGGAAGGCTGTCTCTACTGTGGGGAACCTGATGAGACGAGAGACCACCTCTTTTTTGCTTACCCTTATACTTTCACGCTGAGGCTAAAGGTAGTAGGGAACCTCTTTGGTGTTGATCCTAACCCGGATTGGAACATCACTATTCTGCGCCTTCAGACAGGTACCTATGATCGACTCACTTTTATTCTGCTGAGAATGGTCCTGCAAGTTACTATCTATTATATTTTGGAGGGAGAGAAATGATACGAAACACAATACCACTGCAAAACCGGTGGAGCATCTTGCTCATATGATCGACAAGACCATGCGCAATCGCATTACGTCCACCAAGTATTTCCTGAAGCCAAAGATGAGGGGGTTACTTTGTAGATGGTTTGAAGCTCATACTGTTTAGAAGTTTAAATATTACTTTGTAAAATATATTATTTTACAGTGATCAATAAATTTAATATTTCATCAAAAAAGTGATATTAGGAATTTGGTAATTTAAGCAATATTTCATCTTTTGTTCAAAAAAAAGAGCAATATTTCATCTATGTTTTTGGTAGTTGAAGCTCCTGTCGAAGTGACTTGGAGCAAAGAGTGTTCAAGTTTTTTTATTAGCATTTTTATTTTTACTAGTGGCATACGGGCGTTACACGCCGTTCTTTTAACATTATTTAGTTATTTTGATACACAATTTAAGTATATATTTTGGTTCTTAATATACATTTTATGTTATTTATAAATTTAAAACATATTTTAATGGTATCTTAGAAAATAAAATATTTATCAAAGACGTGTAAATATATTAATTTGATTATCCTATTAGCGTAATTTATTTTATGCTGTTTGCAAAATAAATTAAATTTTAATTATATGCATGATAAGTAGTGCCGATTTTTCTAACATTATTTAGCTATTTTGATACATAATTTAAATATATGGTTTGGTTGTTAATACATATTTTATGTTTTTTAACATCAAAAAGTTATTCTATTACTCAAACTAATACACACTTTATGTTATTTTATAAATTTAAACAATATTTTTATGGTATCTTAGAAAATAACCTATTTATAAAAGATATGAAGATATATTAATTTGATTATCTGGTCAGCGTAATTGATATTATGCTGATTGTAAAATAAATTAAATTCTAATTATATGCATGAGAATTATTTACTACTTACTTAAGAGTATTTATTTTTTACTTTCATATTAAATATGTTATATTTGAAATAGTTTAAAATGATAAAATATATTTTATATTTTAAATAAAATACACATGGATATTTGACATCAACATTCGAAGTGGATTATTTTATAAAACTAAATTTCTAATGGAGCCCAAACCAAAAATAAATATTATTACAATACTGTAATCTTGTAATTACCTATTTAAATGAACTATTATACTTCAATATCATCAAAAGGACATTCTTAGAATCGATAGAAAAATATAAAACATATTGCTTATTTAAGTTGGCAAAAGTTAGTTTTTACGAAACATAATAAGTGATCTAATATGAAATATATGATGCATATTTTACCTATCAGAACATATAGTTTTCACAGACTCTTACATTAATCTTGTATACACTAAAATTATGAAAAATTAAGAGTTACTTTAATATTTTAGATCAACAAAATAAGATGCTACTTGGAATGTGAGATTTTATTAATCTATTTAAAATGTGATTATGTGTTAATTTGTTTTTTTTGCAACGCTCATTTTTTTTACAAAATATTGTATATTTTATTTATATAATAAAAACTTTATTAAGTTACAGTTATGTTCTATTGTTTCCAAATATGTACCATTATAATTAAGAAAATATGTGTGTCCAATATGTATTGGTGTTTTCAAGTGATATTAGACATGTTAGCATTTTAGACTCTTTTAGTTACAGAGTTAATATATACTCGGACGTTGTTTCATATACTATAATTTAATTTTTCCTATTAAATATTAAAATTTGATTGTTCATGTGTTTTTTAAAAGTATACCAAACTTTTTGTGTAATTTCCATATTTTAAATTTTAAAATTTGATTGTTCATTTCGAATTATTTTCTGAGCGTTATGCTTATTTTCGTGAAATGTGTTGGTGCAGTCTGCGTTTGCGACCAACTTGGAGGCGAGGCTATTTTGAGTAATCAAACGGTGTCTGATCGGTGTAAACTCGGTGGCTACATGGAGAGGACGACTAGGACTATATTATGACCGGAGAGATCGAAAAGCTAGCGGTCAGTTCTTGAGTTATTCATCTGATTTACCTAGAGTTCAGTTCTGCAAGAATCTTCACATTCATCTATTTTTCAGAGAGTTCGGGAATTGCTGTTTTTAGAGCCATCAAGGTCATTCAGTGTTTTCTCAGGTTTTCTTCAGAACCCGTGGCAAAGGTGAGGGTCTAATCCGTAACTCGCGTACCAGTATAGATTTCTTCCTATCATAGTTTAGATTTCGAAGCATGATCCGTCTGTGTGAATTGAGTCTGTTTGAGTCTTGATTGCTAGTTAGTTTATTCATTGTAAATTGGAACTAGGGGTCTAGAGGATTCAACCGTTGATTGGATTGTGTGATGTTAAGAGATGATATATATATATATATATGTACATACATAGTTATGAGTAGGGACTATGTGGGAGGGCGGGGGTTCAGGGATGCCTGGACTATCGACGCAACTTTGGAGGGCGGGGGCTCAGAGACGTCTGGGCTAGCGACGCAACTGTGTGGTGCGCGTTGCAGAGACGTTTGCATTCGACGCAGATTTGGAGGGCGGGGGTACAGAGACATACTGTACTAGCGACGCAGCATATGCTATATATCCATATATGGAGATGCGGGGTGTGTGGTCTAGCTATGCACTATCAGCGCATTGTTTGTTCTATGTGATGCCTTAGGTGTCTTGATTGTTCATGTTAGAGCTAAACTTCCATAGTGGGAGTTCTATTTACTCAAGTCAGTGTTTTGCGTGGTTAGCATTCCATACCTCACTGAGTGACTCCCCTGTTACTCACNCTATGCACTATCAGCGCATTGTTTGTTCTATGTGATGCCTTAGGTGTCTTGATTGTTCATGTTAGAGCTAAACTTCCATAGTGGGAGTTCTATTTACTCAAGTCAGTGTTTTGCGTGGTTAGCATTCCATACCTCACTGAGTGACTCCCCTGTTACTCACCCCTCTTTCTTCCCCCATTTCAGGTGATACTGACGATCAAGAGTGATCATTTCGGACTGGTGCTTTTGGGAGTTTTATTTATCTATTTTAGACTTATGTTATTATTGATATTTTGAGAATTTTTATGTTATTTGGATTTATTGAGTTTGGAGATGATTTATGCGATTTAATAAATGGAGATTTCAGACATTTTTATTTATTTTATTATTTTAGAAAATGCGGGTGTTACAATTTGGTATCAGAGCGGGTTCCGTCCCGGCTCCGACCCAGGATGGCGATCAGTGAGGACTCGGTTTTTATCGGTTTTTATCTATTTTAAATGATTTCTAAAATGATTTTTGGGGACTTGGGAATTTTTAAAATAAAGACAACTAACACCTCTCCGTTTAGTAACTTCTAATCTAATTATCTTTTATGTCGATGAGTAAAATCATCGTCATCCGTTCTTCAGCTAACAGGTTTCCAGCCAGAGGTTCAGGTTACAGTTGGATGATGTCAGAGTTTTTCAGATTGATGAGGCGTTTATCGGTTTCGTCGGTCGTGTTCAGAGATTATCTGCAAGTGGACATGTGACGAATCTGCCATCCACATTCAAGCTATCGCTTCACGAGTTTTGTTTCTGGAGTGTATGGGATATGTGATATGAGTTATAGGCCATTGGTTGGCATGTGTTATGTTGTGTATGAGTATATGGATTATGTGGAGGTATGTCTGGTTTGTAAATTCGTGGGATCGCTTTTGAATTTGGGGTGCGGCAACTCGCATTGTGTTGATATTAGAGCTTCACTTGGCTTTGGTTTCTAGTTCTTGATTGTGTCGCTCGTTTCAGAGATGTGTCAGTTCGGATAACTGGCATATAGACGTTTGGAGCTACTTATATTCATCGAGTTGTACCAGTTATGGTTGGAGTGATTAATTTATTTGAAGACTTCTAGGAGTTGAGCTTCTTCGATGTTATTCTTAGCATGCATTGGCTATAACGCATCGAGTAGCATTGGATTGTTTGTATTTCTGGAGCATAGGAGATTTTCATAGCCGCCATTTCTACATGTTGAGGAATTCTTGGATGTAAGATCATATGGATATTGAGACCATTTTGATGGTGAAGGACGACGGAAAGTATTAACTGCAAAACCTTTCAGTTGCAGAGTATGAAGATGTATTTATGATCTTTGGAATGGTCATCACCAAGCATATGAGGCACTTTGGCGATTGAAATGGAACGAAGGACGTCACCGGTTTCACGAGTTCTGTACTGATTAGCGCACACAGAGATGGCCGAGCCGATGAACCTGATGGAAGATTTATTAGATAGAAATTTTATTAGACAGAGTACTTCACCATGGGGACCACTAGTGTTGTTGCGACAAAAAATAGATGGGAGTTTCAAATTTGGTATCAATTGCAGAGATTTGAATAGATTGATCATCGAGAAAAAGCATCCGCTTCTGCGTATTGATGAATGGTTGGACTAGCTGATGGGAGGTTCATTGTTTTCGAGGATTATCTTGGCATCAGATTGCCACAAGATTATTCTAGCTGAGGGAGTAGTGCAGAAGACGACTTCCTGTTCAGGTTATGGGTATTATGGGATTGTAGTGATACCAATTGGGTTGACAAGTGCACCGTAGCATATGTGAAGCTTATGAATGACCTCTTTCGTGAGAACTTGGATAAGTGTACGATTGTATCTTTGGATGGCACCTCGACGTATTCTTGGAGTAGAGGAGTATGACGAGCATTTGCAGATTGTGCATTGTTGCGCGAGGATCAGGTTATTGCATATAGATGGCGACAGTTGAGACATACCGAGATCCACTACCCTACTCATGGTTCAGAGTATCTGTAGTGGTATTTGAGATAAGATTTTGGAGATTATAATTGTCCAGAGAGGAAGTTCAGATATTATGGGATCATCAGAGTGAATTTTATCTTCATTCATCAAAAACTTGTATTTGAGGCAGTGCAGTTGGATTGAGTTGGGAGAAAACAACATTTCAAATATTACCTGTCATTTGGTAAGGTCAACCAGATGACAAATGCTTTGTATAGGAGCGATGTTTAGAGAACTAAGGAGGTTCATGAACTTGTTGGAACATTTGTTAGTCTCAAAACTTTGTGCGATTATTGTAGAGGGATATACATCAAGCCTTGAGGCTTTGGAGCAGGTAGATTTTCTATGGAGGATACGCCAAACACATGAAAACAATACGACTTTGGTTATGCAGGTTGAACCTCAGAATATTGGAAATCAGACAGTTTCAATAAGGATGTACTTGTATCAAAATCGAGTTTCTGTATCAGACGATAATTTGTTAAGAAAATGGATCTTACAGCAAACACATCACTCGCGTTCTTTATCCATCCGGGAAACACCAAGGGATACAAAGATATGAAGTGTTAACTACCATTGGTCCATAATGATAAAGATTGTAGCTACATTTCTTCACAGTATGGACATGTCAGATGGTTTTTTCCAGGATCAGATATCTTTCAGGTTATGGTTGAACTTGTTTTTGGAAGAGGGGAAATGAGGCATTATGTATATTGTTACTGGATTTTTCGTTCATCGCAGGTGGAAAGGATGCCACATGGGTAGTCATGGACAGACTTACAAAGCTAGCTCATTTCCTAGTAATTAAGAAGACAAAGCTGATTAGTGGGCGCATGATTACATCAGTGAGATTGTTAGATTGCACAGAGTACCTGTCAGCATTGTATCGAATCGGGATGTAAAGTTCACGTCTGCATGTTGGAGAACCTTTTAGGAGGCGTTTGGGTCAAAGGTTCATATGAGTACATTTTACCATCCGCAGACAGATGGTCAGTCAGCGAGGATTATTCAGACTTATGAGGATATGCACAGGGTTGCGTATTGCAGTGGAAAAGAAGCTAGGAAAACATCTACCTTTACCACAGCTTGCCTAAAGTGAAAACTATCATTCGAGTATGGATAAGACTCATTCGAGTATGGACAAGGCACGATATGAGACTCTTTTTGGATAGGCATCATCGTATTCCACTTGTTGGACAAAAGTGGGGGAGCGACATGAGATTGACCATTAATTGTTCCAGAGACGGTAGATCAGATGGACATACTCAAAGTTGGCTTTGGAAATGCCATAGATGTAAGAGAAGTTGTGCAAATAAGCTTCATAAGGATCTGGAGTTGCAGATAGGCGACCAAGTATAACTGAAAATAAGAACATCTCAAGAAGGATATAAGATTCAAAAGCTAAAGAAGCTTAAGCCGAGATATATGGGACCATATCCCATTGTAGAGCGGATTGGAGCAGGGGATTACAGATTGATGTTATCAGCTGAGTTGTTAGATTTTCATGACGTGTTCCATGTGTCAGTATTGAGGAAGGTCGTGAGAGAGCCAGAGCTCATTTTGCAGCATCACCACCATGCGATCTCGGTAAAAATTTGTCTGCACCTATTCAACCAGTTGAGATTTTGAAACGGCAAGGTTCGTTGGGAGAGAGAGGAAATCTAGGAGGAGACCGAGACTCAGATGAGGATAGATTATCTAGAGCTGTTTCAGGATGGTATTGAACAGTGGGTTTATGAATCGAATTCGAGGAAAAATTCCTTGTAAGTAGGGGAGAATTGTAACGACCCAAAACCCAGTACAGTTATTTCGGCCCGGCTAGGCCCAGTAGTGTGGCAGAAAACCCTAAACTCTTCCTATTTAAAGAGAGATTAAGGTTCAGCAGACACGTTTTGAGAGAACAAAGTAAAGACTAATCAAAAACAAGAATTTTGAAGCTAAATTTTGAGGTTATGTTCTAACTTCTTAGATCTACGTATATCAGAAAACGGATTGTCATTTGGAATTTGTATCTAAGAGTTATGATTATTTTTTCGGGACTGATTTCTGCAGATCGGATCTACCAGCAGTCATCTTCATCAGTATTTTCCCGTTGATCCAGAATGAACCAGGAAACGAGCGAGATATCATTGGAAAGATATCGATGTCAGATTTCTAGATCATCTTTCTGATCGTGAAAAAAAGGTACATTTAGAAATTTATTGACGTTTCTTCTTGGCAATAATTAAACTGTTGTGTTGCAGAGGCAGTTCCGAGCAGTCTGCGTAAAGGCAAAACGGTCAACCTAAACGAAAGATTTCAGTCTGGAAATTTATCAGTAAGTAGCTAGTTCTTTTATCTATCATCCCCAGCAAGCGGATCATCATTTCGAATTATTTTCTGACAGTTATACTTATTTTCGTGAAAGGTGTTGGTGCAGTCTGCGTTTGCGACCAACTTGGAGGCGAGGCTATTTTGAGTAATCAAACGGTGTCTGATCGGTGTAACTCGGTGGCTACAGGCAGAGGACGACTAGGACTATATTATGACCGGGGATATCGAAAATCTAACGGTCAGTTCTTGAGTTATTCATCTGATTTATCTAGAGTTCAGTTCTACAAGAATATTCACATTCATCTATTTTTCAGAGAGTTCCGGAGTTGCTGTTTTTAGAGCCATCAAGGTCATTCAGTGTTTTCTCAAGTTTTCTTCAGAATCCGTGGCAAAGGTGAGGGTCTAATCCGTAACTCCCGTACCAGTATAGATTTCTTCCTATCATAGTTTAGATTTCGAAGCATGATCCGTCTGTGTGAATTGAGTCTGTTTGAGTCTTGATTGCTAGTTAGTTCATTCATTGTAAATTGGAACTAGGGGTCTAGAGGATTCAACTGTTGATTGGATTGTGTGATGTTAAGAGATGATATATATATATATATATATATATGTATATATATATATGTACATATATAGTTATGAGTAGGGACTTATGCTATGTGGGAGGGCGGGGGTTCAGGGATGCCCGGACTATCGACACAACTTTGGAGGGCGGGGGCTCAGAGACGTCTGGGCTAGCGATGCAACTGTGTGGTACGCGGTGCAGAGACGTTTGCATTCGACGCAGATTTTGGAGGGCGGGGGTACAGAGACATACTGTACTAGTGACGCAGCATATGATATATATCCATATATGGAGATGCGGGGTGTGTGGTCTAGCTATGCACTATCAGCGCATTGTTTGTTCTATGTGATGCCTTAGGTGTCTTGATTGTTCATGTTAGAGCTAAACTTCCATAGTGGGAGTTCTATTTACTCAAGTCAGTGTTTTGCGTGGTTAGCATTCCATACCTCACTGAGTGACTCCCCTGTTACTCACNCTATGCACTATCAGCGCATTGTTTGTTCTATGTGATGCCTTAGGTGTCTTGATTGTTCATGTTAGAGCTAAACTTCCATAGTGGGAGTTCTATTTACTCAAGTCAGTGTTTTGCGTGGTTAGCATTCCATACCTCACTGAGTGACTCCCCTGTTACTCACCCCTCTTTCTTCCCCCATTTCAGGTGATACTGACGATCAGGAGTGATCATTTCGGACTGGTTCTTTTGGGAGTTTTATTTATCTATTTTAGACTTATGTTTTTATCAATATTTTGAGACTTATTACGTTATTTGGATTTAATGAGTTTGGAGATGATTTATGCGATTTAATAAATGGAGATTTCAGACATTTTTATTTATTTTATTATTTTAGAAAATGCGGGTGTTACAAAAACCTGCCTCATTTTGTGTAGTGGTTTCAGCAGTCCGAGCGGAACGGATGCTAGAGAGAGGTTGTGAGGCTTATACAGCCACAATCGCCACTAATTAGATGGTTGATGGGTGGTAACCAAGACGGGATTCCGCTGGTCAGTGAGTTTGATGATGTGTTCGGGCGCTGCAGGGCATTCCCCCTGACAGGGCGGACCCGTTCATAATAGAACTGGAACCAGGGACGGCCCCAATGTCTAAAAGTCCATAAGCCGCATAGCTCCCGCTGAGATGGCCGAGCTAAGGACCAGGGTCGGTATACAATCGAGTCCGGAATGGGACCAAGGTTGGCTTACGCGATCGAGTCAAAGTAACAACCAAGTCGGAGATTGACCTAGGGTTGGGATAAAGACGATCAAGTCCAATGAGGGACAATGATCGCATTACAACCAAGTCGGGGTTTTGACCTATGGTTGGGGTGAGACGGTTGAGTCCCATGGTGGACCAGAACCGCAGTATGATCAAGTCCGATAGGGGATGAGGATCAGGACACGACCTACTCGGAGATGGACCTATGGTCGGAAAGCACGGTCGAGTCCTTGAGTGGACCAGGACCAGATATGATCACGTCCTGAATGGACCAGGGTCAAAATATGAGAGAGTCCGGTGGTGGACCGAAGTCAAGTTGAGACGATTTAGTCTAGTATGGATTAAGATCGCAATATGACCAAGTTGTGGTTTGTTGGAAAGACTACACGTTCGCATCACTTATACAGAGGATGATGGATCCTTGACTATGGTTGAGTAGCCAAGTAAGGATGCCATAAACAAAACAAAAAAAAAACAGACAGACCACTTGATATGATTTTGGCTAAATCTCTATTAAGTGGGGAAGACTTGTTAAAAGGCTGATCAAGGATGTGATTAGTAAGTAGAAACGAGAATGAAGGCTGAATGCCCAGAGTGGTATGGTTAGTTCAGTAAGGAAGATACACTTGAACCGGATTCGAGGACGAATCCCTATTAAGTGGGGGAGACTTGTCATGTCCCCGATCCTGAGTATGATCGTCTGGACGGACCATGGTGAGAGGAGACGCATTAGTCAGGTCACGAGACCTAAAGGCAAGCATACCATGGTCTAGCAACGTGGTTAAGGGCGCCAGGGAGCTGAGACTTAGCCATATAAAGAAGGAAAATGAGTTAAAGAAGCTACACGAGTAAAGGGGTAGCTCAACGGGGTTTTGGGACAGCTCGACCTAGCTCGGGGAAGCTCGGTGAGCTCAGCCCAGCTCGGTCTAGCTTCACACTCACTGGTCAGCTCACACCAGCTGAACCGTCATGTTCCCATTCCTGGAACTTGACACAAGTCTTAGACATTCAATAGTAACGAGACTGCTTTGGTTCAGATCATGGAAATTGATCGTGAACAAGCTCGATGAAGTAAATGACCAGAATGGATAGTGGGAAAACTAAGTCTAGGTCGGGAGATAGACCAAGGGATTTAGAAGGATTGTATAATATGAAGATATCAAGCTGTACGAAGTGTATCACAGCTGGGTGATGCGAGCAAAAAGCTCAACCAGCTGGACGGAGCTCAGTTGGAGCTCAAGTAGAGTGTGTCAGCTCCCTGAGCTGGATGGACTAGCTCACTCAGCTGGGTCAGCTGGGGATCAGCTCAACTCAGCTGGACTTAGTGTTCAAGTCTTGGGCAGTTGGGCCGGGACTGGACAGTGACCAGGCTAGGTGGATGACCCATGTGTACCAATGGGCCAATGGACTCTTGTGGTTGGATCAGGGACGTGGGGAATCAGTTTGGGCTTGTTTTGGACATGTCAAGGAGTGGTTTGTCATACCCAGGACGTCTGGTAACTGTCTTAGGCGAATGGGTGTGATCTGGATCGTTGATTAAATCAATGGCCAGAAATGAAACCGAAGGGATGCAATGGTTAAGAAGTAACCACCCCTTCTTCTATATAAGGAAGGCAAGTCCATGCTTTTGCACGCATGCCAGGGCTTCCTCCTACACCCTGAAACACAAAGAAATACAGAGAAAATACAGAGATTTGGTCGGATTCCCAATCCAAGATCCATGGTGATGTGAAGGCCACAAAGAGGCAGTTTTAGGACATATCAAGAGGGAAGTTGAGAACGACTCTCTGCACGGTTTTGATCATTGTTGACAACACCCCCAAGTCTTCTATGGAGCCTGAGAACACATTAAAATGTTGAGGAAAGAAGGGAGATGACCGGAATTCATTCCCAAAGGCCAAGACAGCCTTAAGGGCAGATGTGTGTAGAAAGGCAGTTTCATGGGAGTGGAAAGGAAATTATGAACGAACCTGTGGTGGTGTTTGATCCTGGATGAACACATCATAGGCTTCCTCTACATCTTGGGAACACACTCAAATACCCAGGAGAGAAGGGAGAAGGCCGGACTTCAATCTCAAGCCATGAACAGCTTTGGAGGTGAATGCAGTGCAGAAATTGGTTTTCATGGGAGATCAATGGAAGGAACCATTGGTGTGACCCAGGGAGAGATCATATCAATACAGGAGGTATGTGATAAGACTTTATGGAGGTGTTCTTTGGAAGAGCATGGCCGGACATGATGCTGAAGACACAAGATCTAAGCTTAGTGATGTGAACTAAGAAAGCATCCATTCTTCTTTTCTATCATCTCCTACTCTTCATCTCTTTCTGTTTGTGGCCGTGCATGGGTTAGGGACACACAAGCCTTAAACCAGGGACCTTGGCCGGTTTAAAGGCAGTTTCTGGCTGAGATAGGGTTTTCTACCCAATGTCGGTTTTCGTGTGACCAAATCCCCTAATCCCTTGCATACATTAGTTTTATGAATTATAAGAGTTTGAGGAACAAACAGAATTGGATTTGGAGTTGTCTAGGTCAAATTCCATTTTTATTATTTTTGGGCCGGTTTGGCTGGTCAGGGTCGAGATCGGTATGATCGAGACCGGTTATGAGGAATCTGACTTGACCATTGTCTTAGTTGGGATTTTTCATGAATTATCATAGCCTTTGTATAATTTTTAGACCACTTTTGAAAAAGGGTCAGATTTGGGCAGGGACTAGCCCTTAGGCTCGGAATCCTGCAATTGCTAGAACCGTGTGATAGGTTATCGGATTAATATGTATTGATTGTACTTGTGTGGTTATAGAGCATGTTTGCTTGTTGTCATACTGGTACCTGAGGGTAAGGCTGGTACTGGGTGGTGTGGACCACAAGTATGGATTATGTTTGTTATTATGCAGGGGAGTACGTGTGTGATCTGATCATGGGTAAAGAGGGACGACCTGATCCATGGAGGATGGACCAAGGTGTCTTCTCTGTTTGATCAAAGGATGCACAGGTTAGTCCAGGAGAGGGACTTGCTATCATATCCTACAAGCATGAGGAGAATGGGTGATGCATTAGCTGAGAGGAGCTAGATGCATTGCCATAGCTGATGAAGACTTTCCAAAGGTTACTTGGTCAGTGGGGATTGTTTGTTTAATGACTAAGTACCTAGGGGAGAGTTTATGCAGGTGTAAGAGTGCTGGACGAGTTGACATGAAGCTGGGCGCAGCTATCTTGTAGCTTGATCAGCTGAAAGAGATTAGATGGAACCTCAGGAGAAGTGGTTTAGCTTAGCTAGCTGGATGAGCTATCTAAACAAGCTGAGGCAGCTGGCCTTAGCTCAGTTTCAGCTAGCTCAGAGCTCGATTAGATGGACGAGCTAGCTAAGTCAGTTAGGAGTATGAGCTAGCTAAGTCAGCTAAGAGGATGATCTGACTAGGTCAGCTGGACCGATGAGCTAACAATCTGTGGATGTGGCAAAGGTATGATCTAGCTACTTTATTTTAGATCTAGCTAGAATGGTTTAGGGGAATGGAACCTTGGACTTGTATGACTTGTACCATGTAAGGATCGATCTATGAGCTGGAAGGTAGTTCAGTGAACTGACCAAGGCATAGACGATTAGATTGGACAAGTGTTAGATTGATTTTAGACCAATGGTTAATATAGTATAGTCTGGTGCGTATGAATAGAAATGATCTAAGCTAGGAAATACTAAGATAGTCTTAAGCTAATATCTAAGTTGGCCCTCGCCTATGGGCGATATTATAAATAAAGGGCAAAATATTTAGGTTCGGTCCGGAAGAGGACTGAGCGACGTGAGGCTCTGACCGCGGCCCGAGAGGAGGGGATCGGGTCTTACACGCTCACTCGGTCTGTGAGCTCCATTCAGTGCGATGATATGTGTGTTAACTTTCGGAGGCTCGAAAGTCTTGTTCACTGACCCTGTAATCACCAGATGACAGTTTCCTGTTTTTTTGCCTCACTCACACGGTATCGAAAATCACTTCCCGATAGGTCACCCATCCTTTCACTACTCTAACTCAGACACGCTTCTAAACGGATGTACAACAAAAAAGGTAAGGGCACTATAGTGACATAGATAGTCAAATCAATTCTACTAAACGTTTCATCACATACCAGAAATCGAGATGTTACAGTTCACTCCCTCTCACAGAATGCCATGTCCTCATTGCACACCACGACAAGTCTCAAGACGCCTCACAGATCAGAATTAACATGGCTAACAAGCTCTAATATCACTTGTATCACCCCGAGCACCCACAACTAATGGACCTCTCACGCCCACTCACTTGGTCTGTGGGTCCCATCCCATACGATGAGCAGTGCGTTAATTTTCAGAGGCTTGAAAGACTGTTTACTGATCCTTCAATCGCCACATGAAATTTCTCCATGCTTTGGCCTCACTCGCACAATATTGTGAATCACTTCCGAATAAGTCACCCATCTTTTCTCTACTCGAGCTCTAGCACGCTTAACGCTAGAAATCTAAACGGATGCGTGACATATAAGGTGAATGCACTTTGATGACATAGGTTGGCAAATCAATTATCTTAAGTTTTTCCGCATATACTAGAAACAGAATATTACAATTCACCCCCACTCATATGATGAAGTGTTTAATAGAATTGATTTGGTTACTTATGTCACTAAATACACTTACCTTTTGCATCGTTCATCTGTTTAGAACTCCAGAGTTACGCGTGTTTGAGTCGGAGTAGTGGAAGGATGGGTGATCTGTTGGGAAGTGATTCGCGATACCGTGTGAGTGAAGCTAAAGCACATGGAAAGATCATATGGTGAAGTATGGTCAATAAACAAGACTTTCGAGCCTCAAAAAAATTAACACACAACTCGTCGCATGGAATGGTATCCTCGAGCCAAGTGAGTGGGCGCGGGAAACCCCAATTAGATGTGGGCGATCGAGGCATTGCAAGTGGTTCAAAGCCAAGTTACCCATCTTGGTTCTGACCCTAGAAATGTCTTGATACATTTTGTGGTGCACAACAAGGACGTTGCGTTCTATGAGTGGGGGTGAATTGTAACATCCCGATTTCTAATATATGTGGAAGGCTTAAGATAATTGATTTGGCTATTTATGTCATCAAAATCTACTTACCTTTTTCGTCACACATCCATTTAAAACTCTAGAGTTAAGTGTGTTAGAGCTGGAGTAGTAGAAGAATGGATGACATGTCGGGAAGTGATTCGTGATACCGTGCGAATAAGGCCAAAACACGGAGAATTGTCATGTGGTAATTGCAGGGATCGGTAAATAAATTTGAGCTTCAGAAAAATAACGCACCAGTCTTCACATGATTGGATCCACCGGCCACAGGCGTGAAAGATCAATTAGCTATGACAGTCGGACAAGTGTGAAGAGACTGAACGGAGGTAATATGAAAACATTGTGTTCGCCCTAGCCGTTCTCTCTCTTGCACAGAATCCAAGGCATCCGCACATCTATATCCACCACCAGAATGAAGGTTTCTCCCCGGCGCAGCTTCTCCTTGGCCTAACAACAAGCCTCTCCACCGCTCCGAAGACGTCTCGCTCACCACCCCGAAGCTTTCCCTCTTCCCCTTCAATGGAGTCTTCTGCAACTGTTTCCCTAGGATCTCTCTTACCGCCTAAACCACCAGATCCAGATCTCGACATGGTGTTTCCAACGGATCCGCCAGTCCCTCCTGTCCCTCCCGACCCTCCACCGATTATCCTGGTTAGAGCTTCTCTCTACCAAATCCCATCTTACGCCGTACCTTTCCGTCAAAAACTATCCATTCCGTCGGAACCACCAGATCTGGATTCTCTGAGTTCAAACTCTGGATCTCGAGGCTGTGATGTTGTCCTCTTGTTCTCTAGTGTCTCATCATCCGGCTATGGATGTCTCGCCTTCAGACCATTTCCTCAGATTTTCACCCAGATTTCAACTCTAAAGTATCCATCCAAGATGGTGACAAAAAATGATGGTGATGGTTGTCTTCGTGTGTCCGCTAGCGACACTTCTTTCGCCTTCCGGCTCTTATTTCCTATGATATGCAGGTCTTTATTTGGTTGTGCCAACTGGCCTACCACTCCTCCTTTATGCAGTTCTTCTACGGGTTTCTTTCTGGATGTTGGTGTTGTGTTTGTGTATCTCTTTTCTTGGTGGCAGGTAGAAGAGAAACTCATTGTCATCTTTATCCCGAAGAATATGGATGTGGCGGGTTACGATTTCCTGCTGGTCCCTTGTTTGAATCAGTCTCCTCTCCTAATATTTCCTCCTATATGGAGTAAATTGGATGTACAAGTTTCGTTGGTATTGCAAGGATTTTCCTCCCTTCGAATGCTCTTCTCTGCGTATGGTGCACTGTGTGTGGTCTTACAGGTTATACTAGATGCGGTCTTTGAAGAAACTTATAATGTTGTTGTGATACGATTTCATATTGTTCCTTTTTGTGATTTGTATCGCCATTCTATCTCCTATGTTATTGTTGTTTCTGTTTGTTTGGCTGTCAATAGCCCCTTATGTTATTGTTGTTTCTGATTGTTTGGCTGTCAATAGCCCCTTTGTATTCTCCTTTGCTGGAGTATAAACATATTTAAAAGACTAATGCAAATTTGGTTTGATCAAAAAAAAAAGCTATGACAGTCGGACACTACACTAAAGATTCTTATTTCAATACATTAGAGCAAGGGTTCTGACCATTGAATTCTCAAGATACAAACTGAAACACATTATATATATATATATATATATATTTAATTATGATTATTTTAAATTACAGAAAACTAAATAAAAATAAAAATATTTATATGTTTTTGTTTTGATTGAGTTTTTTGTAAAATTAAGATACTCATAATTAAATAATATATATATATATATCTTGAGTGGAGTTGCTCTTATAAATGACTTCGTATCATTTGTCACGAAATGTGGCCTGGAATTAGCATTGTTGCATGTTAATCATCTGACCTATGT